>CM053623.1:446319551-446352578 GCA_028646595.1 Phalanger gymnotis | reverse complement strand
GTGGCTGGGCAGCCAGTACCTGCCTCTCTACCTTTTCCTGTACTGCCTCTCCCATTTCCCAAGAATCCCCCCTCACACACCTCCCCACACTTGGGTTGGATCAGCTGACGGCCCAGAGGAGCGGGCTAAGCACTAAAGCTACACACTGGCCCACAGGGCAAGCCTCGGCCCCAGGTCACTTGGAGCAAGGAGGGGCAGCCGCTGGCCGGGAACGATGTAAGCATTCGCAACAGCCCAACAGACACCATCCTGTTCATCCGAGCCGCCCGCAGGGACCACTCTGGCACCTACCAGGTGGCCGTGCAGATTGAGAACATGGAGGACAAAGCCATTTTGGTCCTGCAGATTGTCGGTGTGTTGGTTTGGGGGTTCTCAGCCCCACAGTTGTCATTTTTCTGGGAATTCAGGAGCCATGTTGCCCATATCAGTTCCCAAAGATTCTCAGCTGGTAGGGCCCTCCAATGTCAACCTAAGCCCTCATTCCATCCTAACCTTCCTGCCTGAGATAAGGCCAGGATCTTGTAGTTCTTGGCTCCATGGAGCTATCCCGTGAAAAATTAGGACACCCCCCAAGCTGGCAGGAGTCAGGAGGGTCTGTGGTATCCTGGATGACCCAGGGAATATGTGAAAAGAGGCCACTTTCCTCCATACCATTAGCAAGGATGGAAAGACAGAGGGAAGGTTAGACAGCCAGGTTCTAGGCTGACCCAGACCCTACTCTCCATAGACAAACCAAGCTCCCCCCAAGAGGTACGAGTCACTGAAGCCTGGGGCTTCAATGTGGCCCTGGAGTGGAAACCCCCCCAGGATAATGGCAACACAGAACTCTGGGGCTATACGGTGCAGAAGGCTGACAAGAAGACCATGGTAAGATGGGGGGGGGGCTTGATACCTCCTTCTCCCATAAGCCTGGGGGAATGTGGGGGAGGAAGGAGCCAGGGGAGAGCACCATCTCCTGGGTGGGACAGACTGAGCTCCTGATGCCAGGCCATGGATGCCACCTGCTCCGACAAGGATGGGGTCTCCCATGGCCTGGAAAGGTCCCAGCTCTCATCCTGCTGGCCTGCTCGGTCCAGTCACCATATTCTGTCTCTCACCTCAGCCTGTGCCTTTGCTTACATAGGCTGTGCCCTGCCCTGCCTCCCAGCCACCCCCCAAGCCTCCAACAAGCTCTCCTGTCTCATCTCTATCACTCAGGATTCCTAACCCCATTTAACTTGGCCTTCTACAGACCTTTTGTGTGTGTGTGTGTGTGTGTGTGTGTGTGTGTGTGCTGACATGTGTGTCTGTACAGGCCCATGTTTCTCCCTTCCCCCCCAAAACCCATTTCTATTGACTATCAGTGTCTGACTTGTTCCCGTGAGCTCCTTGAAGGCAGGGATGGTTTCATTTTTACCTTTGTATCACTTTGTATCACTAGGACCTGGCACAGTGCCTGGCACCCTTACTGAAGGCTCACACGTTTGGTCCTCCTGCTACTAGTTGTCTGCCCCTTCACTACACAGGTTGAGATGCTGGTCAGCTCCAGCAGAGGTCAAGGGCCAGGGACTAGGGCAAGCAGGTGGCTGATGGGGATAGCACTGCTTCCCCAGCAATCCTTCTTGCCCATCCAATAAAATGTTAGCTATTCAACTTCAGGGACTGTTCCATTTTGTCTTTGTGCCCGGCATGTAGTAGGCACTTGATAAATACTTATTGAATCAGCTCTGTCTCTGCTCCCCAGGAATGGTTCACGGTATTAGAGCACTACCGACGCACTCACTGTGTGGTCTCTGAGCTCATCATCGGCAATAATTACTACTTCCGGGTCTTCAGCCACAATATGGTGGGCACCAGTGAGAAAGCAGCCACCACCAAGGAGCCAGTCTTCATCCCCAAAATAGGTAAGAGTTCCTCCTTGACAGACTGGGGGCACACGCCATCTTTCACCAAGGGGAGAAGAGCAGGGGTCATGGAAGGGGCCTAACCTGGGGGCAGGGCCTTTCCTCACAGACCCCTCTGCTGCCGGCAGGTCTCACATACCAGCCTCCCGTATATAAAAACCTTGACTTTTCGGAGGCTCCAAGTTTCACTCAGCCCCTGGTGAACCGCTCAGTTATCGCAGGCTACAATGCAGTCCTCTGTTGTGCTGTCCGAGGAAGCCCTAAGGTATACAGCTACACTTCCATTGCCATGAGAGGTAGGCATGTTCCTGGCTGAATCCATTGCAGGTCCTCAGGAAGAAGTGGGACAGGGATCCATCCCAAACCTTTCAGGCCATAAGAAGACTCTGCTTTCACATATTAGAACAAGTTGTCAGTTTGACTGGATACAGTATTTATCCATTAACGCATGGTTATGGTTCCCATAGATTTCCAAGAGAACTAGGTCTAAAGGTCTTTGGCAGGGCTTAGCACAAATCCTTGGGACCTATCTGGTAATCCCAGTGCCCTTCAATTATCCTTGAAGAGGGGGATGTAGGTACCTGTTTCCCCAGAGTTTCTGGCAGACTTGCTCATCTCATTCTCCTTCCCTTTGCCTTGGTTCACAGCCCAAGATCTCCTGGTTCAAAAATGGGCTGAACCTGGGTGAGGATGCGCGTTTCCGTATGTTCAGCAAGCAAGGGGTGCTGACTCTGGAAATCCGAAAACCATGCCCCTTTGATGGGGGTGCTTACGTCTGTCGCGCCATCAATGCCCAGGGGGAAGCACGGTGTGAGTGCCGTCTGGAGGTGCGAGGTGAGGCTGGGGCCTGGGCAATGGGGATGAGGGAAATAATGGAGAACATAGGTGAGGGGAGACAGGAATCAGGGACTCTATAAATGGGAGGGACTCCTTGTTCCTCCTCGAAGGCCAAAAAGCTGCTCTTAGAAAGGCATTTTGCTGGGTTCTGATTCCTCATAGGACGACTGATTTAGAGTTGCATGTGACCTTAAAAATGATTTATAGATGAGGAAATTGTGGCCCAGAGAAGTTGTGATTTCTCCAGATTAACACATGTAGTAAACAGGCAGCCAAGACGTACAGTGTTTAGAGCACAGGGCTTGGAGTCAGGAAGGCCCGAGTATGAATCCTGTGTGGACCTGGGCCTCAGTTTCTCCATCTGATAAATGGAGGTAATAGCACATCTTTCAGAGGATTGCTGTCAGGACCCAAAAGGCAAAGTGCTGTATAGATGTCAGCTGTTATTATTATCGTAGCATCATTGTAGTTGCGGCACAGCTGGAATACGAACCCAGCTGCTCTCGGCCCTAAATCCGGTGACCTTCCCACTGCTCATGCAGTCTTCCTCCTCCCTGGAGCCTGTCCTCAACTCAGTCTCTTCCATTCCGAAGAAGGCTCACAATCACTGCTCCATATCGAATGAGCTTATCATCCACAGCTCCATCCAAGCCACTGCTGCTGCTCGGCAGAAAAAGCAAGGGTCTGGAGTGGAGGCCTGGCTTCAGATCCTACCTGGGCCTCTGGGCAAGTCACAGACTATCCGTAAAGCACCCAGGTCTGGACTGACTGCATCTTAAGGTCTTTTGTGGCTCAGACTCTATAATCCTAAGAGGAATGACTGGGAAAATTAGCCCGCCTCAGAGGTGTCACCACCAAGCAACCCTATCCCGAACTTGTTCTGGCAGAAAGATCGATTCCCCTGCATCTATCACAGCCAGGTGGAGGTGGAGGCAAACACGGAGAGGAAACCTACAAGCTTGCTAAGAGAGGCAGGCACAGCAGAAAATATAAGGGCTTTTCTAGAAGAGAGCTGGAATCGGCGGGAAGGGAGTGTGGAGTGTTTGTGGAATTGGGTCAAATTGGGAGCTCCCCATCTTTCTCTCCTATAGTGCCTCAGTAACCAGGCTGGAGACCCCAGAAAGGCCAGGTAAGTCCCACGGCAAATACAGAACCCCATGGCACCCTCAGTCAAGGGCTCTTAGCTTGCTTCCTCTGGGTGTCTCTGCTGAAGCTGGAGGGAGGCGGGTGTTGAGCATAGGCTGTTCACAGCTGTGCCCTCTGTCACAGGTGCTATCGGGACCCCAGCCCTGACTTTGGAGGAAACCAGTCTTTCTGCTGTGGTGTTTGTGTGTGTGTGGGTGGGAGGGAAGGACAATAAAGGCACCTTAATAAACTCAGGCCCTCCTGCCTCAGGCAGCTGTGGGAGATGGGAGGTTCTCGGCCTGATCACTTGGGAAAAGAAAGGGAAATAATCAGATGGAGTGGAGGCTGCTGTTCACACTGGCACTGGGCAGGTTTCTACTGTCTCCCTGTCTATGGGAGCTAGCCAGCCAAGGAGCTTCACCAACTGAGAAGCTTTAAAAAGGGGCCATGTACAGAATGCAGCCTTGCTGGAGCTTCACCCTAGCGTACTGGACTAACAAACGATTTATGCAGCCCATCAGCCTGGCTTTCATTACTGCCCAGCTTGGCCACGAGGGAACAGTGGGGAAGTCTGACCTCCAGACTTGGCCTTGGTGATCCACGGAGATGCCAAGCCAAGGGCTAGGCTGGACAGTGGGCTCTTTGGGAGGCCTAACGGCCTATCGGGGTGGTAGCCAGCTTGGGATCTGAACTGCAAGATAAGCTAATCCTCCTACCTTTTTCTTGCTGTGGCTCACATCCAATCTGCTTGGTAACTGGGATTGCTTCCCCTTTGCCTCCAACCCTGCTCAGCTCCTGCTGACTCAGGGAGATCCCAAAGCCCCACACGACAAGTGTTTCTGGTCACTAGCCACCACTATCTCCCAGGTAAGGCAAGGGAAGAGGACCAAGAGAAGAGACCCCCACGGGGTGGAGGTAGCTATTTTCATTATCCCCCAGCAGAACTGACAGGGGGATGCCATCCCATATATCAGGAGGCCAGAAGATGCTGCCCCGAGACTTGGAGCCTAATTGTCAATAGTGAGGAGGGAAACTTATTTGGAAATGTAACCTGTAATGGGTGCCTATAGATCAAGCCCAAGACCTCCGCCCCACCAAGCAGCAAGAGTGTATTGACAGATGACTGGTCTGACGAAACACGAGTTCCAGTCCCAACTCTGTGGGAGAGCAGGTGACAGAGGTCCAGTCCCCTTGCTTCTGAGGTCTGCGTATCCTACGTAAGGTGAAGGGCAGTAGGCTGGACAGGCTATAAAGGTGCCTCCTAGCTCCCATTCCTCTGCCCCAGCCCTGAATGCTCAGAGCCCAAAGCCCAATCAGACTGCCTCCGTCAAGAAGACAGATGGACCACAAGGTCCCTCTGGTGGCCAACGCGACTCAAAACAGAACTACACATCCCTGCCATCTTTACATGGGAGGGAAGTTTGGTCGTGGGCTGTACCTCAGCCCCGCCCTGGAGCTGGTCCAAGGCCCTGAAGAGCAGGCTCCTAACCCCAGAGGCATGAAGACCCCAAACAAGAGGCCCCAGCCTCCCCTGCTAGGAGGGTGGGGACCCCTCACTAGCAACAGAATGCCAGGGCACAGACTGGGGCTGCTTTATCCTGGGGCAGCCCTGGGGCCTAGAACCAGCAGAAGGGATGGGGGTGGGGGGACGCCAGGGCTGGAAGGGGCCTGCTAGAACGGAAAGGGCTGGACTCTAATCCAGGCAGCTGGGGAGTCAATGGGAGAGGACGTTTATTTCACATTCACAGACACGGCTGTACATTGTCTATAAATAGTGCGCAGGAGAAATATTTACACCCATCCCTTGCCTGCCCAAGCAGCCCAGGTAGGCGGCATCTGAAGACAGATATTTACACTGGACTTGGCCCTCCTCGGCCCCTCTCTGGTTTGGTCCAGGCGGAGCAGCCACTGGTACCTGGGCCCAAGGTGGCCCCACCACTCTCAAGTCCTTCACATCAGTGAATGGAGGTGGGGGCAGCAGGTGCAAGGGTGGGGCTACCTGCTTGAGAAAGACAATGGGGGGAGGGAGCATGATTGATTACCCCTCCAGCCACCAGCCCGCTCCTGGGTCCCCACCTTCACCTACCCCCTGCCAGGGAGGGGAGGGCTTCAGCCTGTCCTCATTCTCCAGTGAAGGGAGCTATTCCAGAAGACCAGGTGTACACTCAGAGGGTTTGGGGGCAGGCCCCTGCTAGGCAGGGGCAGGAATTTCCCCTGGAGGGTTAAAGTGCCAAGGACACAGAAAGGGAAACACAAAACACACAGGTCACAAGGACACAAGAGCAGTACACACGTGCCCACTCCCCAGTTCCTGGAAGCCAACAGACTGCAGAGAGACCTACAGACTAGCCCTGGGGAGCAGACAGACTGGGCCTGGAGGGGGTCAAAGCAGGGAAGGAAGAGGTCAGCTTGGCCCTGCTGGAGAGAGACACACACACACAATCAAACGGGCACAGACTGGAGCCTGAGCTGAGCCAGGGACAGGGCTTGGAGAGAACACACAAATATCCAGTCTCAGTGACAACATCAACGTGCACTCAAAAGGACGCCAGAGCCCGGGAGATGGCCCTGGACAGGGGCAGCTGCCAAACTCTCCTTCATCAGCTAGAGACTGGCCGGGGGGGTTTGCTTCTGCTCTCGGCCTCCTTGCTCCGAGCAGCAGCCACATAAGAGAAGAGACACAACACGGAGTAGCAGATCTCGTGGGCCTGCAGGGAGAAGAGACCCAGATGCATCACCGCCCCGGGCAGGGAGCACAAGTCACACACGTGCAGCACCTGCGAGTGGGGCCTCCTGCCTTGGCAGCGGGAGAGGGGGTGGTCTACACATCCCTCGTGAGGGAGGCCTTGTTTCTGGCTCTCTTGGGTCCTTGGCACAAGTGAATTCTCCTTCCAGCTCGGTCATGCTTCCTGCTCCTCCCCTGGGCTCAGCAGGGGCCCACCCCCCTCCTGTCTGAAGGACCCCGGCAGCCTGGTGGGGAGGTGCGGACACTCACCATTGGCGTCTTGTACTTGTGGCTCACCACTTCTTTAGTTTCAGGAACTAAAACCGGGCGGGCAAGAGACAAAACAGAGAGTTCAAAACGGAGAGCCCCAGCTCAGGGGCAGCGGGCCCCCCAGGCAGCAGCACTGGGGGCCGGCGTTCCCTCCCCTCCAGGCCCCACACAGTGGCTGCGTCAGCCAGGGCCAGAGAGATGGGCAGTCATGGGCTCCTGCCCGGGCCTTGGAGCTCCTGCCCGGGCCTCAGGGCTCTGCAGCTGCTGTGGGGGGTGGACACAGAGCCAAAGTCTGGGAGGTGACTGGCCCCTCCTGCCTGAGCAGTGTTTGGCTGTCAGCTCCCCTAGTGGGCTCAAGCACTTGGCTGGGAGTAGCCCACCCTGGGGGAGCTGCTGCTTCTCCCCCTGTCTGAGCTGCAAGTCCTGAGGTGACCAGCAAAATCCCTCCTTCCCCCATCTCCCACAGACCCCTGCACAAGAGCCCCCAGGGCTACAAAAAGAGGAAGAATAGAGGCGATGCTAAACCCACCAGGCTTGTAATGGTTTCCTCCCTGAGCGGTGGGAGTGAGCCAGGCCTGCCTGTGTGAGGGAGAGCGTCAGAGGGCTCTGGAGCAGACACACCGAGCAGAAGGTACAGGCGAGCACAGCACCCAGGTAGTGGGGAGGAAGGGGAGCAACAGGCAAAATACACACACGACCACAGCCCAGAACACAAGGCCGAGAATGGTCCCTGCTCCCGCCATGCAGGGGCCACAGGGAGCCGGGCTGAGCTGGGGCAGCTGCCACCATGGCCCCTTGGGCCCAAGAGCAGAGGAGCATCCCCTGGTGCCAGAGAGAGGGAGAGGAGTACCAGCTGACCACAACTAATCCTGACCCGGGGAGGAGAGAACAGTATCTCTGAAGGGAGAAGAAGCCCCCCACAATCCTTCTCCCCACTTGGAGGGCTCCCCAGTAGGGAGTCTGGCAGGAAAAGATGGGGGAGAGAACTCACAGAACCAAGGAGCCAGCACAGGGGTGGAGTAAGGATTGGGGAGATAGAGGGTGGGAAGAGAAAGGGAGAGAAGAAAGAGTCAGCATGTGCCTGCAGGGAGCCCCCTGCCCTTGGCAGGGGCTGAGGCAAGGGGCCAGGGGCCAGCACGAGCCGAGATCACTTTACCTGCTGGAGAACGAAGGTTTTCATAGCAGCGATGAAGGGGCACAAGAGAGTGAAGCACAAACACAGCAGGAACTCAAAGCCCCGGGTGACAGCCCCTTCCTCACTACTCCTGTCCTGGGGATCACTGCTCCCCTGATACTGGCCTCTCTCCCAGCTTTCCCTGGGTGCCCTGAGTGTCTCTGACTTCCATTTCCTCATGGACTCAGCCTATTCTCGACCTCTTTGTGCCCCCCTCGGTGACTCTCTGGAACACAGAGATTTCCCGGCCTGCAGCCTGAGAACAAGCGGGGTGGACAGATGTGCAGGCTGGGAGTGTTCCAGGAGGGGCTGAGCGGCACAGTGCGTGGGCAATGCTCCACATGTGGAGCTTCTGGCGGTGGCTAGGCCAGGCAGAGGAGGGTGGCAGACGCTCCCTAAGCCCTCTCCTTCTCTCCTTGCACCTGATTTTCTAGGATTTGGCTCTGGCCTCTCTGTTCCTGAGGGCTCCATTCTCTTCCCTGACCTGCCACCTTATTCCCCTTAGATGTCCTGTCTCTGGGCTCCATCCTGACCCCACAGTCCCCTGGCACCTGCCCTGCCAGCCCCTCCTCCAGCGCTCAGAGGTTTGAGTTACTGCCATGTGAGTCCAGACCTAAGAGCAAAAGAGTGTAATTACCAAATTCCTCCAGGACAAAGACGCCTCGAACTGTATTGCACTTTTTAATGTGATTCAGCTCTATGAAAACCTGCAAAAGAAGGAGGGAGGAAGGATGGCGTCAGTCCCAGGGCTCTATACATGCCCCAAAAGCCCGGCCTCCCAGCTGCGGCCCCACCCACACGTAGGGAAGACATTCCCCAAAGGAGGAGAGGAGAATCCACACACACAACTCAAAAGGCTAAGAAGCGAAGACAGCAGAAAGGGCGTGTACCTTCCGCTCCTGGCCGGAGGAGAAAGCATGGGAGAGAAATGAAGTCGTTAGTTTTATTGGTCACCCCCAACCCTGCGGCCCCTCCACCCAGGCCCCTGCCTCGGGCAGGCCTCTACACCCAAGGGCCTCCCACGTGGCCCACCATGCATCCTCCTCCGGCGCAGAGGGCTGGCACGGGCAGGAGACTCCCCTCAGACTGAGGGGGGCTGGAAAGGGCCTGGATTGGAGTGGGGGTGGGGTGGGGAGATGCCCCTTTGGAACAGGGGCCAGTAACTTATAGCAAGAGGCCAGCTAGGGCACAGCTTTCTGAGGGCCACACTGCCTTCAGTTTATGTGGTGGAAGAGGAAATGAGGCCACAAGGACAGGAATCAGGACTTGATACCCCTTCTCTCTGGGACAAAACGCTTTGGCAAAGCCTGCACAGACATCGAGTCAGGCATTAAGGTACTTATGGGGCCTGAGATGATAAGCAGGAGACAATGAACAGGACGGGGTTGCTAGGTATGTTGGCTAAGTCTCATCAGGCTGGAAGAGGACTAGAGAGGACACTGGTGCCCTCTTCCCAAAAGGCATTGGAACCCTCGTGGATATGGAAAAGCACTGAGGTCAGGTCCCTAAACAGATCCCCCAAATCCCACAATGAAAAGTCACTCGGGGCTGCCAGGCTGGTTGGGCTGTTGCTTCCAGTGACCCCAACGCTGCCCAGAAGGTAGCCCTGAAATCAGTAGCGGCGAAATGCCAGGAGCAGAGAGAAGGTCCCAGTCCAACGGTAGGCTCGCCTTCCCCGGGCAGCCCCTGCCTGCTCAGGGGCAACACATGACCAGCTATGGCTCAGAACCCCAGGGAAAGGAGTGAACACAGCAAGGAAGGGGAGGGAAAACACCTGGCTGAAGAGACAGCTGAAAAGGGGCCCAGGAGGAGGCGCTGGCTGCAGAATGGAATTAGCTTAAGGAAATGTCACTTGGAGGAAAAGGAACACTGTGTTAAAAAAGACCAAGAGGAAGAAGTCATGGGTCCTATAATGGAAGCACAAAGGGGAGAGGCGGAGGGTGGGCCGTTCTGTCCGGATGGCCTGTGGAGTCAGGGACCGTTAAGGGAAAGGGAGCCAGGGAGGGGGAGAATCTGCAGGAAAGGAAGAGGCAAAAACCCACCTACTGCAGAGAGGACGGACACGAGCTTCACACACAGAGGAACGTGCCAGGGCCACACTCACAGAACAAACCGACACCAAGCAAAAGAAAAGCCCAGGAACCGAGAGAGCCGGAGGGAGTGGGCAGAGGGGTTGAGGGAGACGCTCCCCCTCACACTGCCCTCAGGAGCCCGGCCCAGTCTCACTCATCTTGCCCAGCCTGCTCCCCTGTTCCCTCTGGCAGTCCACGGTTGGGAGGGGCCACGGTTCCCTCACCCAGTCCGCCGCTGGTGCCAGCTGCCCCCTCTTTCTCTCTCTCTTTCTCTCTTCCCTGGTGTGGCCCTGGGGGCCCTGCCCCTGCCCCTGCACACAAGTAGTGGGCTGCAGGGCCTCCTGCTGCTCCTGCCAACCTACCTGGCTATGCATGAACTTAAGGTTGATCCCCTCCAGCGTAACCTGAAGCAAGCCACCCTCGCCCGTCCTCATGTCCTGCACTGGGAACTCACCGCCCAGCTCTGGACCTGTATTGAGGAAGGAGGCTGTCAGGCCCCGGGGGCTCCCTGTCGGAATTCTGACAGCCCAGAAAGCTCCTGCCCGGGCTCTCACCTGGCTTGGCGCTGTGCTGTCGAGCTGCCGCCCGCTCCATGCTGTCCTTCACACAGTAGTACAGCTCCCGACACTGTGGCACATGGGTGGGGGGCAGTTAGGTCAGCCTCTGGCTCCCGGGGGTCTGGCCCCAGACCTGAGCCAAGGAACCTGCTCTGGCCCACAGCCATACCCAGGAACATCCTGGCAATCTAGGACAGGGGCTCCTTCCCTCCCCACCCCACCACGGCAGAGCGCCCCAGAACCGCACCTTCTTGGTGTAGAACTTGTTGAGCTGCGTCTCGGGCCCATTCCTTCTCCACAGACAGAGCACCTTCGTCTTGGGGCAGTAGGTCATGTTGATGAGCTTTTCATACCACCAACGCTCAGATACCGTCCCAATGCTGCTGCGCAAGACGACACAGTCATCACACACCTGCAGGGGAGAAGACGGCAGGCTCAGTGGCTCCCAACTCCCAGAGGCCTTGCCTGCCCTGTACGACCTCGTCTCCTACCACAGCTGACGCTGGCTGTGTCCCAGCAGCCCCATGGCCCCATCCTACAGCTCTCTACTAGGAGTCAGAGACACAGAGCTCATGTAAGGACATCCTCCTGAGAGGCCTGTGAAAAGAAAGGGAGTCATAGAGAGGAGCCTTTCATTAAGTCAAGAAGGCAACTCCCTTTTCAAACAAATGAGCATTTATTGAAAATCCACAGCACACAGTTCTAGGAACTCTGTGAGATGCAAAGGAGAAAAGGGTCGCTTTGTCCTTCCATTTCTAAGCTAACGTCCTTAGAGATCAGGTGAGTTTACTCATCACAGGGCAGGATGACCAAAAGAGAAGGCCACTCGGTAAGATTCCCAATCTCAGCTCCTATCAATGCCACAAAGGCACCTCTATTCGCTTACATCATTTCTTCTATCATTTTTTGGTTGATAGGGGTCTTTTGTTTTTATATTATAGTCACTTGGGAATAAATCTCATTTCCTCCCAAGTGAGCCTTCCCAGGTATCATTTCACTGAACAAATAGTTCATTCCTATGACTAATGAACTTATCTCTGAAAAGTACAATGTATTTTTGAGAAAATACTCATTTTTGTATCAAAGGGCATCAGAAACACCAACTGGTCTACACCAAGGACACCCAATGCTTGTCAAAAAGAATTTTAATATTCAAGAGAGTTTATTGTGGATTCCAAGAACCCTGTGGAAATATGTGATCATGAAAGAGAGAAGGCCAAAGCAGCTTGATGGGAACTGTAAGCTCCTAAATTCTAGTCCAGCTCAGCTGTGATGTTAAGCCAAACACCACGTTTCCATTTCATAGCCTGGAAAATGGAAAGGACAACACTGTCCCACACTCCATAATCACTCATGGAACAATAATCCAAAGGGCCAGAGAAGAGGCAGAGAGATGCTCAGGGGACCAGGGCATGATTCAGATGCTTAAAAGATGCCAGTACAATGGTGCACATAAAGCTCAGAGTATGGAAGCAGCACCTGCTGCTGCCCACTACAGCTGGCAAGCTTTAGGCAACACTCTAAGATGCCTCGAGAGCCCACGGCCTCAGTGTGGTCAACGTCAGATACACAAAGGGCACAGTTGTATGTGGAGACCTGACCCAGGGAATGCCCACTTCTGGGAGGCTGGGACTGCTCTGTCTCCAGAGGATGGCTGAGAACTTCTGGTAGGGAGGAAGGTGGCAAGCTCTGAGCCCTTAGACACATTGCCTGGCTGGAGCAGAGGGAATGAGGTTCTTGGCAACTGTGTCACAGGGGAAGAGCCTCCAAGCCCACACCGAGCTAGGATCGGCATCCCCCTCGGGCCATCCGACCAAGGACTGACACCTGCTGGTGAGGTCCATCAACAAGACTGCCAACCCCTTCTCCAACCCCATTAGCCCATGGCCGGCATTTCTTTTTCAGAGCAGGCCTTCTCTATTTGGCCTCCTCTGACAAGCATGAAAATCAAGCCCCAACGAGCCAAACTGGAATACTTGTATTTTACTCTTACTTTAATCCAATGCCTCTTGTGGGGACTAAAACTGGATCCTGAAATCACTGAGCAGAGATATGCTTTAAAATTCCCAAGAAACCGACTGATGGTAAGAAACTGCTGGTCACCTTTACACCATTCCTTAGCCAAAAGCCAAATAATTTTGGAAGAGTGGGCTTCCACTCTGGATCTAATCTCCTATAATCCTCTGACAATATGGACAAATGTCTTCCGTCTTCTTAGCTGGAAGATTTCTATTCATTCTCCATGTCTCTGGTTGACACCTACCTCCATAAAGAAGATATCACCACTGGTGTCTGTCCCTGCATGCACCACGAATGTCTGTTTCTTGATGTGACGGCTGCCGCTCGGCTGCAGAGACACGTCCCGCCCATTCTAGTGGAAGAGACGCCTTTTAGGGTCAAAGAGGACTCTGCGCAGGGCCCTGCTCAGCGCTGGAGCCAAGAACAGGCCCCTGTTCACTGCTAGCTCCTGTCCTACCCATCAGGACTCCCTGAAGGGATATCTCAAAAATAAGAGTTTATGCCATCACATAAGCTCTTGGGCTAAGGCCTCCTGGCCAGGGCTCCAAATCAGAATAAAGTAATACCTCTGGAGCCCAAAGAGGCGGCCTGGATCTCCACAGTGGGGGCAGGCAATCTTCATGTTCTAACATTCTGAAACCTGTATTCCAACAGAATTGATTTCCTTCATAAGCCTAGGTGTTTTATGCATTTAAAGACCCTAATCCAAGAGGAAGCCCCTAGGCTTCACCAGACTGCTCCAGGGGCCCACCAGTACTATCTGCCTTTCTTAAATACGGGGCTGATGAAGAGGTGGAAAAGAGCCCAAGGGGTAACGTGGTGTGTACTCACCAGGCTGGCCAACCGATCTAACACTTCATTGATCCGCTGGCCGTACACGAGCCCAATGTGAGACTTCCCCATGAGGCGTCTCACCTTCTTCCGGATGTCATTCTTGTTTACCTAAGAAGCCAAAATAACACCTTGTGGGGAGAGGCCAGTCACCAACCAAAGGTTTAATTGTCTGGAGGGAAAAGAGGCCTGCAGAGAGAGTACGTCCATGTGATGAAGAAAGGAGCGCTGGCAAAAATCATCTCGACTAACAGCATGGCGTTTTTTGCCAGAGCAACAGGAAAGAAGACAGCTCTGGGAAGGCCATGGCGCTGAGTCACGACACTTTCACAGAGAAGTGAGTATCCCTTAGTGTCCTGGCATTTTCTGGACTCGGTCATAGCTGGCTAAGATACTGATGACTTTCACCGGTTCCAGGGCTGCCCACTGCCTCATGACATGCCTTTGTACTTGGCCTCAGACTTCCATAGCCTTAGGGAGGGCTGCGCTTAGATGGTCTGACTCAGTGGACAGATTCTACAGTGACCCAGAACAGGCCTGGCCCTTCCAGTAGCAGGAGTAACAAGGCTCAAACGGATCAGATTCCATGGCTTTCGTTACCTTCATCAGAAGCATATAGGAGATGAGGTTGTTTAAGAGTGTGGCCAGCAAGCGATCTTCATCATCTTCCAGGCGCTTCCGGTCGTGTTCTCCCAGGGACAGGTACCTGTCCAAGGAAGAAGAGACAAGTCGGCCTGGTAGTACCGAGGTAGGACGCAGAAGAATCTGAGTTCGTGTGGTCCAAACTGTGGTTCCATACCTGTCAATCATTTCCTGGGGTCCCTGATCCATGCCCATTCCTTCTCTCTCCAACATCACAGCGTCAAGGAAGGCATCTTCCCAGAACTGCATCTGGTCCCACAGGGTAGAACGTTCTTTACCTGAATACCAGAGAGGCTGCTCAGAGGATCACGTGAGCTATGTGGATGTGGCTCTTCAGCCACGAGAGGAAGTGCTCTTCACAGCAAAGGGAGTCACCTCAAAGCCCAGGGAAGAAAGGAGCATAGGACTCCGCCCCCACTCTATGGCATGGCTGCCACCTGCCCCAGCTGCCTGTCAATGAGGCCGGTCCCTCCCAGGGAGGTGCAAAAGACACAGTACACAAGGAAAGGTGGTTACTCATAGAGAAGGTCTCCATAGCTGCTTCCTCTAACTGGTCCCACATGGATCCTTTGTCCCTTCCTACCGAGTTATTAGCAGGAGGGGTCATGGCAGCAAAAGAGGGAATAGAGGAAAAGAAAGAAACAGGATGTTGGTGAACACCAAAGTCTAGCACATTCATCCAGGATCACTCATGGTTTATTCCTTCCTACCCCAGCAAACTGTTTGCCTTCAAATATACAATCACTGTGTGTCACCATAGATCGACTGAGACCTGGGTGACTGCGTCATTTCCCAGGGAACTGATCAGTCTGGATGGCCTCCACACCCTTCGCCCTAGCTAGCCAATCTGAGCCTGGCCTTCCCAGGGAAGCTCTCCCCCCACTCACCTAGGAGTCCCTCATAGAGGTACACACGCTGGCTCACATCTTCGAGGGGACGAACAGGGCTGCCCATTGCTTTCTCCTTTGTGCTTGGCTTCAGACTGTGGGCTTTGCCCTGCAAGGAGGAGATGGGAGATGAGCTGCCGCAGGTGTGGATCCCCACAGACCAGTCAGACCATCAGTGGGTCTATTACTCCGAACAGCCCAGTAAGTTGCTGCTGCTCTTTCCGTTCTCTTGTCTCGCCAGCCCAGTCTGAAAGGCCAGGTTCCACTACTACCATTTACATTATCACCTGAAGTTTCAGTCTAACTTTTCTTTCATACCACTCTTGATAGGAGGAGTAACGACCTCACTCAAAGAAAAGCCAGGCAGGTTTTCTCTAGCATTAATAAGAACATTACGATTTTCATTCGCACAGTATCTTTATCAATTAGATAAAGGGTAGGGAATGAAACTGAGGCAGGTGGAGAAAAAGCTATTTGCCTAAGGTAATTCTGTAATGGCAGACAAAGCTATTCCTGAAAACCCAATCTCTTGGTTCACAGCCTTGCAGTCTACTTCCTAGACAATGGTGACTCAATATAATTGATTTCAAGATCAACTATTCAGAGAAAGCTCTGGGCAATCATTCTCAGCAAGCCAACCTCACAAATAACTGACAGTTGCCTTCCCCACAGCAAGGGTGAACTTCATGCCAGGCACGATGACAAATCCTTCAGGGCTCATGGGCATGCAGTGGAGTGGACTCTTGCTAGAGTGTGGGCTATACCATGTCTTACAATACCACCCCATCTAAATTCTGAACTCTTCACATAAAAGTTGTGGGAGGACACAGAATGCTCACTAAAACTGATTGGATTAGATTCAAGGAAGAGCAAGCCCCATTCATTTGCATAATCCTGGCTTTCAGGTCTATTCTCTACCCTAAACTACAGGGTAATGGCACTGTCTTCTGTCACATGAAAAGAACATCTGCAGATGGGAAGGATCACCAGTATTAATAATTGATTCCATCTAAATGTCATGTTCCAGCCTCCCCACAGACCAACAGGCACCAAAGCCTGAGGCTTTCCTAGGGTTCTCCCCTTCCCATCTCTGACAAAACGGCAAGTGCGCTGGAGTGCTGAATTCAACAAACTGGCTACTTAAGGAGAAACTATCGTGGAAAAGGCAGCCTGGCCTAGACCCCGCCTGGCTAGTGCTTGTGGTGTGACCTGGGGCAGGCTCCCTTTGCCTTCCAGGGGCAGCCACAATGACCCACCTCAGTGAGCTGGCCAAAATACCGAGACAAGTGATCCTCAAATTCCATTCTGGCAGATGTTTATCTACTGACCTCCAGGACATCGCGCTTCCTTTACCAACGACTTCTGTGCTTTGCTCGTGGTCTCTCTCCACCCCAGCACTCTGAACGGATGACCCATAGGCATCTCAAACTCAATGTTTAAAACAGAAGCCATTCTGCAAGAGCTCTCCCCAGTCAACCACACTGCTAGAACCTTCCCTCGAAATTCTCTCCCATTCTTCTCTATTTATCTTGTAGGTGCACAGCTGCACGCTCTCTCCTCCTTTAGAATGCTTGCTCCTTAAGAGCAGGGACTGTGCTTTGGCCTTTTTCTGTGTCCCTGGTGCCTAGTAAAGTGACCGGCACACAGCAGGATGCTTGATGAACATGTTTTAGTCAACTGATAATCAGTGTCTCCACTTCCTGCCCTCTTCTATATCTTTTGCATTCCGGTTCCAACATCATTTAATTGAAACTTGCTAATGCTCTCTTAAATGCCCAAGCTAATGGCCTCTTCTTGCTCCTCATCATTCCTGACCTCTCTACAGAATGTGCCGTGTTGACTGCCTTCTCTTCCTGAATATTCTCTCCTCTCTGGGTTCTCTCAACTCTGCTCTCTCTTGGTTCTCCTCCGACCTGTCTGACCAATTCTTTTCAGTCTCTTTTGCTGGATTTTCTTCTTTGTCACGAGCACTAAGTGTGGATGTCCCTCAAGGCCTGCCCTAGGCTTCTCTCTATTCTCTCTCCCTCGGTGATCTTG
Organism: Phalanger gymnotis; assembly: GCA_028646595.1. Classification (NCBI taxonomy): domain Eukaryota; kingdom Metazoa; phylum Chordata; class Mammalia; order Diprotodontia; family Phalangeridae; genus Phalanger; species Phalanger gymnotis. The sequence goes on along the minus strand of CM053623.1, from coordinate 446,335,519 downwards.
TCGGCTCCCTTGGGTTCAATAATAATTTCTCTGCAGATGAGGCCCAGATCTAGTTATCCAGGGCAAGTCTCTGCTCTAAGTTCCAGTCATACATCACCAATTGACCTGTTGGACAGTTCAAACTGAGTGTCCCATAAGCATCTCAAATTCAACATGTCCATAATAGAACTTGTTATCTTGCCCCCAAACACGTCCCCTCACCTGAGCTTCTCTATCACTATAGAGGGCACCACCATTCTTCCAGGCATCCAGGCTCACAACCGTGGTGCCATCCTTCACTGCTCCCTTTCCTTTATCCTGTCGATCCAATCAGTTTCCAAATCTTTCAATTTCAATGTCTAAAACATCTCTCCCATACGAACAAAGCTACCAGCCTCATTCAGACCCTCACTATCTGGACTACTTCAACAGGACCCTCCCCACTCCAATCTAGCCTCCCTCTATCTGCCAGAGGAATTTTCTTAAAGCATAGCTCTGACCATGCCACCCTGCTATTAAGCAAACTCCAACAATGCCCATTACCTCCTGAGTCAAATATAAAATCTTGTTTGGCATTTAAAATCCTTCCTAGCTTTCCAATCTTTTTACATTCTCCTCCTCTCTGGGCAGTGGATGAGCCAACCATACTGGCCTTCTTGCTGTTCTTTACACATAATACTCCACAATACTCTCACCTCTTGGTACCTCTGCAATGGCTGGCTCCTAAGTCCTAGAATGCTTTTCTTCCTAAACCCCATTTCTTAGAAAGTCGAGCTTCCTTTTAGACTTAGCTCAAGCACCACCTCCTCCAGGAGGCCTCCTTGTTCCCCAAATTGTCACTTCCATCTCCTCTTTCATCCAAGTCTTAATTTATCTTGTAAATTCTGATTTCTAAACTGTCTCCTTCAGAAATGTAAGCCCTTGAGGGCAGAGTCTCTTTTTTTGTTTTTTCTTTGTATCTCCAGAGCTTAGCACAGTACCATGGCATGTGGCAAGTTAGTAAATACTTATGGACTGATTGAGACATTCTACAACAGTGTAGACCAATTCGGTTCTTTACCTTGCTAGTGTTGACTAGTCCTAAATGCTCTTATGTCACTGCCCTGATAACAGAGTAACTGCTTTGAGTGTTTCACATATTGCCATTATTATTATCGCATGAATTGATAAGTCCTTACCAAACTGGGCTAGGTGTCCAAATGATCATTGATTGAAAAGAATGTTACTAAAAACAGGTGTCCAATTCCAATAGAAACAGGGACCATCGATCCATACCTAAGAATCCCTGCAGGCCACATACTGACTTTGTTTTAGAATATGGCATTATCTACGTCTTATTGTATTTTTATATATTTTGATAAATATTTTCCAATTCTATTTTTATCTGGTTTGGGCCACACTCGGTAGTAGTATTGTTGGCCACATGATGGAAACCTCTGTTCTAAAAAGCCCAGATGATAGATTCATAATAGTTCTGTGAAGAAGAAAAAAGCCTGCAGGAAATTCTCATTGAAATCAATTCTTAATTATTTCAAGGACAGCCATATCCCTGGCTCTGGCTCTTTCTTCCCTTCTGGACAAGAGAAATGGCTTTCCCTGGGCAGAAAATAAAGCTTACGAAGATGGCGCCTGAGGCAGAAGTGGTTTCAATTTCGCTGTCAGACACAGTGCCACGAAGTCCTGCCAAGTGGGCACTGCCATCACCACCTGGTCCATCACCCGCATTGCTGCTCAGGTCACTGTCTGCTCCCAAGGTCTCTCCAGAACTGTTACTCACCTGGGGCGGGGGAGGGAAACAAACAGTAAGGGATACTCCCCAAGGAAAAGAAATCCTCTAACAAGGAACAGAGAATTTCAAAGTTGCTGGAACTCAATGTAGTCACCCAGAAGTGCCAAGCACTCCCAAGGAGCATTTTGTTATTTATAAAATTATGAGTGTGGGGGTCCCAACGTATGGTCCAAGACAGAAAGACCTTTCCATGTCCAGGCAGGACCAGAGTAGGAGCCCTGGTGAACTGAAACTAGGGTGAGTCTCTAAAGGAAAGCAGCTTTCCTCCATTCCCTACACCCAAGATGCCAGTGTGGTGTTCCCCTACCACAGTGCTAACTTCAGAATCCTGGCTTGTGCTTCGGATCATAACTGCTGGGCCTACACTAATGGTAGATTCCAGATCACTTCTCTGAAACGAGAGAGAATGACAAGGCTCAGTGAGTTATCTGCTCTACTCAAAAGTCTCAAGAAGTATCCATTTCCCCTTTCCCCTCCCTGCCCTCCCTCCCAGGATAGATCATATAAAAGGGCTGAGATGGCCACCTAGATCCAGCCCCCAACAGCGTCATCACAAACCTGAGAACCGGACATCAGGCTCACACCACTGTCTGCACTGATCTGGGACTTTTTCTCATCTGCCTCACCAAGGTCAAAGACAGGTTTAACTCCTTCAGGCCCTGAAAAAAGGGGGAGGATATCTGGTTAACCAGGATGCATTGACCATGGGGACAGAGATAACAGAACCAATTGGTTTCAGAACTGGTCAGCAAGTTTTAATGGCCTCTCCATGGACTACTTTCCTCAGCATCCCATTGGATTAACAAGCCCTCAGTTCCTTAAAAATCAACCTAGAAGCATACAACCTGGCTCCAAGGGGCTCTGCGACCCTCTTCTCACCCTAGGCCAACCCTTGGTAAACTAGCCCCAAACACAAAAAGGCCCACAAACAAATGTCTAAACCACACAGCACTGCACTCACAACTTGAACTCCACTGGTGCCCAAGGCAAAGTGATGGGTCACACAGTAGCTCCCAAGTAAATGTCTGAAGGGGCCTGAGAAGGTAACGCCCAATGAGACAAAGAAATAGCAGTGGTTTCTCCGGACATTGCTCAGCCTCCTCAACATCTCCAGACAAAGGCCTCCCACACTTCCTCTTTCCCCATACCCCCAATAATGGGATGGCAGAAGGACAGAATGACAGAAAGCAAGAAAGCACCCCTAGGCAAGGCACCAGGGAGGGAGGTGCAGCTACAGACTCAACACAGGAGGGGCAGCACCCATTTCTGCCAACTGTGCCCAGAGGCCTTCTCGTAGGTGAGGGAGATGTCATCCAACAAGGGACTCTGAGACAAACAAGCACTCTCCCCACCAACTCTGACAGCACAGAGAACCAGGTTCCCAGGGTTTACTCAATAGGAACTCTAGCTATGAGGGGGAGAAGGGTTCTCCAGGCCTCATACCTGTATTTCACATACCACCTACCTGCTCACACTTATTCCAAATATCCCCTAGAGCAAATTTGGATAGGGTTGACGCAGTAAGCCTGCTCCAGCTGGGCCTAGGGAGTTGGCAGGTATGGGGGACTTTGGGGCAGGGAGGGGGGCGTTTGTTCCTTACTCTGTTTGTCCAAAGCTTTTTGTTTTTTCACTTCCTGGTGCTTGTTCCACAACTCTACCCCAGATGCAATGCAAGCAGGAGAGAAAGACAGAGAGAGTCAGAGGCTGGTCAGACGGGCGGAATGGAAACCCACCCCACCCCAGGAGATCCAGGCCAGGGCACAGCATTCCAAATCGAGAGTCGCAATGCCTCTCCACACACTAAAGAAGAATGGAGGGCGCCAAACTTCTGGTCCTACCCCATCAAGGGTAGTCAGGTCCTTGTCTCGGGTGGAAAGGACGTGAAATTGCCTTTTTAGAACAAGGCAATTTTTAAAGACTCACGCTGGAGGACAGTGCCACTTTGGGCAACAAACAAGTGATGGAAGGTTTTCAAGAGCTTGAATGCAGACGTGATTAACTCACCGATGGCTTAGGGATGGATGGAGGCCTATTTATTTAGCTAGTGACCAATCCCCCAGCTGCTGGCAAAAGAGCTCTTCCCACTCACAGTCTGCATATACCCTCCAAAAGCCTCAGAGCTAGTCCTCATTCCTCAGCTAGGCAGCTGGACTAACAGCTTAGCCTGAGCCGTGTGCTGAACATTCCAGATTGTCTGAAGTATGATGGAAATTAAGCTCCCCCCTCCCTTCTGGCAAATGTCAGAGGGAATGTAAGGAAATCACAGAATCACATTTTTGTAGAGCTCAAGAAGAGAGTTTTGATCTCACAATTCAGGAAACATCAGCTGAGAAGAGCTTCTCACTGAGTCGGCAGGCTTAGCTCCCACAGGGCAAGGCTACGCATTGGTTGGACCTGAATTCTCTCTGTAACCACTTTCTAGTGATAAAGCAGTCGTTACTAAGGGTCGTGACAAGTAGTCGACATCATGAGATGTGCTGTTCAGGGACCCAGAGCCAAGGTAAGAGTAAGCTAGGGCCTTGCCAGAACGAGGTCAAGTGGTTTGTGGGCAGGACACGGAGAGCTCCCCACTCTATTGCGAAGGTGCACTCTCCTTCTCTAGTGGGGGCTGGAGAAACAGCAGAGTGTCAAGCTCTTAGCCAAGGCCAAGGCTGAAATATTCATAGAAAAGCTGGCTCAGACTGCTACACTTCTGAGACAGAGATCCCAAAGACGAAGAAGAGTATGGGGTTGTTGGACAGTCCCCGTGGAAGTCACCACTGTGTCCTGGAAGTGGATAAGTAGGATAGGGAACAAAATGAGCTACAGAGGCCCAGACCACAAATTTTACTTTGGACACATCTTCCAACTCTCTCCTAGCTTTCAAGGGCCCATGTGGCCTCTTTATTGTACAGAAAAGAAACTCTAGATGCCAATGAGTCAATGAAGTCAGAAATGCAGCGGAGAATCCAAAATGGAGCCTCATTAGCCACCCTTCCCCATGCCTTGAGAAAGACCCTGCCCACTATCTAAGTAGACTCAAGGTGCAATAAGGGACAGAAGAAGGTATGAGGGTGTATTAGGAAGGGACAGGGAGTCATTATTAGGTGAGCCTTCCTCTCTGAGAAGCAAAGTATGGCAAAGACAAGGACAGGATTCTGGATGGAATATGGGCACAGAAGGAAGATTCAGAAACTAGTGCCTGTCCATGGCACTGAGCACAGCAATACCCACCAATAGAAGCTACAAAATTCTCTTCCTTCAGGCTTCTGGTGTCCAGCTCCTTGGGGCCCTTTCCTGTCGCACTTGGTGCCCGTGGTCCCAACTGGGGAACCCTTAGCTGTGCCATGGCCTTTGGATCTCCCCGCCCAGTCAGGCCTGGATCCTTGCCAACTGGTGTGTTCACACTATCTGTGGGACTTCTCTTCCGTTTATCTGGCTCTGAGGAAAAGAATACCAAAGTGAGCAGGCCAAATAAGGAGGAAGAATGAATTAAAGTCTAAAGATTGGGCAGGATGAAGGACAATGGCAAAGGAGGCAGATAGGAAGTGAATGAAATAGAAGAGGTAGACTCATGAACACAGGAAACAGTCAAATAGTTTCCATGGCTGTGAACTGTCTACTCATATGAAAACAATGTAGACAGCATGGTGGAGTGCCTAGGGAGCTGGCCCTGGAGTCAGGAAGTCCTGCTTTTGAGCATCCTGGCTGAGTGACCTTCATCAAGTCACTTCACTTTCCAAGTGCCCTGGGCGACTGAAACTCTAAGATTGTTTTAAGCTGCGGAGAAGGTGCCAACCTACAAAGCGCTGGCAGAGGGGTTTCCTGTCTCAATGAAATCCCACAGGCCCAGTCAGTCAATAAACACTTAGCTTGAGGAACTCGCGGTCTTACAGGGAGAAGACACTGAGATGACGATGTACAAACAAGCTACAGACGGGAGAGAATGGGAACGAGCTGAGAAGGAACAGCAAACTGTTCAAAGCCATGGGCCTCACCTTTGCTGTAGTAGTGGGTCTGGGCAATCTCCAGGAGCCCAAAGGTGCTGGCCATGCCACCGAGGCCAGCGTTGGCATAAGACTGCTCCAGGCTCAGCACCATGCACTTGAGGAGGTCTAGCATCCCCTTGTAGACCTTGCGGCTTATCTCCTGAGACGACAAGGGCAGGGGCTAGAACCCACCACGCTCCCGCCGGCCCCGCCCCTGCCGCCCAGCCCAGACAGCTCACTGACCACGTCGGGGATGGTCTCCTGGGGAGCGCCATCCTCAGGAGGCGCCAGGCGGTTCAGCTTGCTCAGGACAAAGCCTCGGAGTTGCTCGCTCTCCAGGAGCCGCCTCACCTTCTTCACGCTGAGCCAGCCCACTCCTTGGCCATCCAACACGCTGTGCACAACCTCTTTCAGGAACTGCTGGTTCTCACTGCGGGGACACAAGCCACTCTAGAGGTGTGGCCCCCGGCCCCCAGCCCCCACCCCGCTTCGCCTGCCTAGTGGCCCGCTCGACCATCACCATAACTCACCTACTGAACCTGAGTGAGAAACCTGAGCAAAAAGCTGGACCTGCCCCCTTTGGGAGGCACTGGGGGTTCTGTCTCCCCTACCCCCCTTCCTCTCTCGTGGATGCCCTTCGAATGCTGCTCTTGAGCCTCGGCCACCTGACCATTCATCACCTGGAATTGCTGGCTCGTCCCTGAGGCGATGGAGATTCTCGTTTCACTGTGGGGCTGTGCTTGATGACCGACGACTTCTGATCCACCAAGGCTCGCCGGCTTCCTACAGCCAGGAAGTCAGAAGCAAGACAGGTCACTACCATGGGTCAGCGGATGGTGCCACACAGCCCTGAGCAGCCAGGGTCCACACCCATTCCTAATAAGGGCTGGGTGGCGGTGGCCCCAGGGCATCACACATAGGCAGAAACCAGCCAAGGGAACATGGAGGAGGTGGGAATGGAGACAAGGCCACTCCACATGCACGTCCCCAGCACCAGCAGCACGCCGTGGGCAAGCGAGAGGCATCATGGGGGAGAGGGTGAGGCGGGTTGCTCATTTGATGGGCGGCCCTCAGGCAGGCACAGAAGATGCTGGAGAAGAAGGTCATGCACAGCTCGCAGGCAGAACCCACCTTCACCGCTCCTGGGGCCGGCTTCAGTGACAATCTCCATTAGAGTATTTAGCCCAAATACTGGGACATAAAAACACAATTAGTAGGTGCACCCCAATACTCCAACCCCCATACCCCTCAGTGGAGCCGCAGCCAGAAGCACGCCAAGCACCGAGCGCTCTGGGCTAGGCCCCAGAGCCCAGCTTCCAGGAGCCGCCATGTCTGGCAGCCTCACCGGCAGGCATCCAGAGCCAGCTGAGCAAGGGCTCAAAGCCAGAGCTGGGAGGGAAAACAGCACAGGGAGCCTGGCAGCTCCAGTCACCACACAGCCACATGCTGGAAGGAAGAGAGATTGCCGACCGGCGTGAAATACCCAGCCCGGGGCCCACCCCCGAATGATCCTCATCCTCAACAGACACCCTAGCAGGAGAGAAGGGGGGTGGGGGATAAGCCAAGCAGATGAGAGGTGGAGCGTGGTCATGCAGTGAGAGAATCATTAATCGCTGTTTCCTTCAAATGTGTGAAATGGCATGCCAGGAACATGAATAACCCCTTCTCCTCCCCCACTATTGCTGCCCACATTGCAATGGCATCACCTGGGTCCTAGAAACACCAACTAGCTGCACAAACCATTTCACCCCATTTTCCCTCTGTTTTCTCCCCACAACAAGAAACATGGTAGGCCTTTTGGTAGTAAAAGTTCAGTTCAAATCCCTTCTCAGTCTGGCCTAATCACAGTATCCCAAGGCCAATATGCAGGGAAAACACTGATCATATTGAATCCCATAGACCCACTCAGGCTTCGTTAGCCACCACGGGAATTTACTAAACGTCAGAACTTCAAGCAGAAACAAACCGACCAGCAGGCTTCATACAACCCCTGAGATGGCAGGAAGCCAGACCAACAGGCTTCTTGACCTTATCGGCAGCCCCGTGCTGTCCTCTCCCACCCTCTCGAGCCAGCTCCTTTGAAGCTCTAGAAGTGAGATGTGGCAAACAAGCAGCCGATCCCCCAACCAGATAATGATGAGAGCGTTTATATAGTGCTTTAGGTTTGCAAAGCACTTCACAGATAGGTTATGTCATTCGAGCCTCACAACAACCTTGTGAGGTAGGTACTACTATTAGCATTACCATTTTTCAGATAAGTAAACTGAGGCTGAGAAAGGGCAAGTGACTCGGCCAAGGTCATAAGTAAGCGTCTGAGGCAGTCAGGTTTTCCAGACTCCACATCTAACACTCTTGTCTACTACACCATTGGTGCTTACAATGTGCCAGGCACTGCGCTAAGGGCTGGGTACATGAGGGCTGGTATTACCTATGGCAGCAGGAACACGCCAGTGACAGATTTACCACTGGAAAGAGCAGAAGTCCCATATTCCCACAATGCCACAATTCTAAGTAAGTTAGCAATACCTCACCTTGAGGTTAAGAGCAACATCCACCTGACAACCATCAATAGATTGTAGCCCATGATGAGCAGAGAAAGATGCAAGAATCTCTGTGTGGGAACAATGGCCAGACAAAACGGCTCATGATACACAGAACTCCGTCCAGCACCTAGACTCTCAATATCATTCCTAACGCGCCCTAATTTATCAGACGCATTAACTACGATTACCTTTGAGACTAGGGAAGGGTGTTGTCTTATCTCTGGCCCCTTTGGTTGGCAGTGCAAGGTTTGAGAGGCTGAAGCTGGTGCTGTGGTTCCGGTAGAGGCTACCTACAAGGAAGAGGGTTAGATCAAGGGGTCATGAGGATCAAAGATCATGGCATTATACTTTCAAAGTTGATAATGTATAAACCACCCTCTTCCCCATCCCATAACTGCCACTTTTGGAATCGCCCCCACTTCCTTTCTTTTTCAAATACAGCCCAGCCTCTGAAGTTGAGTTAGTCTTACTAATTACTGGCTGTTGTTGCTAGTGTTTAGTCGTTTCAGTCATGTCTAATTCCTCATGACCCTATTTGGAGTTTTCTTGGCAAAGATACTGGAGTGGTTTGCCATTTCCTTCTCCAGCTCATTTTTTGGATGGAAAAAACTGAGGCATACAAGGTACAGTGACTTGCCCAGGGTCACAGGTAGTGTCTGAGGCCAGATTCGAACTCAGGAAGATGAGTCTTCCTGAGTTCAGGCCCAGGGCTCTATCCATCGCACCAACTATAGCCTACCCTAGTGTTGTTATTCAATCTATCCTAAACAAGTCTAGAGGCAGGCAGAATGGAAGCTCTGTTTGGGTCATACTTTTCTAGTGCCATTACAACAAAATAGACGGTGTCTTAAAATTACCAATGAAATCTCCTCTGCCACCGGCATATATGAAAGGCAATCAGGATGGCAATGGTTCTAGATGAAGGGCTGTCCCGGTGTCTGACTGACCTCACACTGACTGTGCTCATTGCTTGTTTCCTTTATTATATTATATTATTATATTATATTATATTATATTATATTATATTATATTATATTATATTATATTATATTATATTATATTATATTATATTATATTATATTATATTACATTACATTATATTATATTATTATAATAACTCTATTATCAACCCTCAAGCTACATCACTCCCCATATGTATGACTATCTCTTCTCCATATACCAAACTCTGGCTCACGCAGCTTCCAAATTCATTAAAGACTTTTTCGCTAAGCAAAGAAAGGGTTGGACATTATTTCAACTTAGAAGTTGCTGAAGAATATGAACAAACAGTTCTCCAAATAAAAATTTCCCACCGTGACCCTCAATATGAAAGGATGGGTAAGGAAATAAGCCTTTCTATAGTGCCTGCTCCACATCACTAATGTAATAGGAAAAATGAAAATCAAAACAACTCAAAGTTTTCACTTTACATTCAGCAAATAGGCAAAGATGATAAAGAGTGTAAAGAGTCAATGCTGGAGAGGCTGCAGGAAGGGAGGCACACTAATACACTACTGGTGGAGCTAAGAATTACTCCAATAATTCTAGAAAGTAATTTGGAAATGCTTCTAAAGTAACTAAAACATCTGCACCCTCTGGCCCTAAGATCCTGCTGCTAGGAATATATCCCAAGTAGGTCAAAGACAGAAAAAAAGAAAGGGCCCATGCACATTTTGTAGTCACCAAGGACTAGAAACAAAGTAGATGCCATCAACTAGGAAACAACTAAACAAATTGTACTAGATGAATGCGGTAGAATATTACTGCACCACGAGAAATGGCAGAGATGAAGAATCAGGGAAGCTCAGGGTCACTCATACGAATTTACACAGAGGCAGGTAAACAGAACCAGCAAAGCAATATACACAAAGAACAGAATGCTGGGCAATCATAATAACCAGCTTGGCTCAGAGAAAAGCCGAGAAGATGCTCCTCCTTCCCTTCACTACAGAAGTGGAGATCGTGTGTACAGAATGATGCCTATCCTGTCATACCTGGTAGATGGGTTGGTTAGTTTTGCTGATATCTTATTCTCTTTCTTGTTTAATCTTTGTTACAAAGGACTGGCTTACTGGGCAGAGAATGAGGAGGCAGAGGGAAGAGGAATATATTCAGAAATGTACATGAGGAAAAAACAAAAGACATCACATGAAATTGTCAAAAGAAAAAGAAATGGGTTTAAATCCCAATCCGACTTGGCTGAGGCACTTTACCTAGCAAAAGACACTGATGGCTATGGCTATATGGCTACAGACATGGAGATGTCTCCTTTACCATCTATCATGGGTAAACATGCAGCTCTCTTGTTTCCAGTGAACTCCAAAGGTACAAATGAACAAATAAACGAATGAGTGAAAAAGAATTTACTAAGGTTGCCTGTATGTCAAACATAGTAGGCACAGTCTTCTTGCTGCCTATCGGCTCCATCCCTTCCCCCATTCCCTGGAACAGTGTGAGTCCGACAATGATCTATGACAATAATATCCATATGGCCCAAGAGTGCCACTCGAACTCCGCAGAAGAGGTTCTACATGACTTTTAACTCAATTGTGGCCCAACCATGGATGCAGGGAATGGGATAGATAAGGAAATTCAATTTAATTCAATTCAATCAACACTTGTTAAGTAACTCTATATAAGATATGTACATTTAGAAAAAGCCCCACAGAGCTTATGGCACTTACTGGCAAAAGACATGATGCCCCCAAAGCCCTCGCTGCTGTTGTTGGAGACAGTGGAGTTGGGAGAACTTGCCCGAGAGTCTGAGTCTGCATCTGAATCGCTTGCCAGCTTTAGGCTACTGGGCCGCAGCAATTTTTGAGCCCTTGGAAATGCATAGTGGCACTTGTCAGCTCCAGGCCAAGGTGCCTCACCTTTGGAGAAGTATAGACCCCAGCTATGTTGCTACAAGGAGCCCCCCTCCCACTGACCCCCCAACCCCTATGCCAGGGGATCAGCAGAACTGGGAGAACCTTCTGACCAATCAGCTTTTCTGGTTATGCTACCTCCCCTGGCTGGCTCTAGAAAGGGGACCCTCTGGTAAGCTCTTTAGTGGGCATATCCAAAAAAGTAATCCTAACTCTTACCTACTGCCATTGAGGTTTTGGTTAAACCGTGGGGTGTAACTCTCCTCCTGCTCATCTTCATCTTCTTCTTCCTCAGTGGGAAATCCATACTGAGGTTCGAAGTACGGATTGTCATAGTCATGCCTGCGTCCCAATTCCTCTGGGGGGGCCCCACTCTCTGCCTCTCGCTTATCCAGGCTTAATTTACCAAAACTGGGGGGCAAAGTGCGGAGGGGGTTGGAGAATCCTGTCGCTGCCTTGTCATCCACCTCTGTAAAATCAGCAGACTCCTGCAGGCCATGGCAAATAAGCTCTGGTCAGTGGAGCCTGACTAAGCCTTCTAGCATTCCTACCTCACCAGGAATCAAGCCAGGCCCACCCAGGTTCCTAATTTCAGGGCTTTGATAAGAAATATTTATGGAAAATGGTCTCTATGACATCCCCACCCTAATACATTTCTTCCCCAAAGATCTGTGGAAATGGGGCTTTAGTCACAGACTTAAAAGCAGCCTACTGACATCTGCCTAGAAGGAAAAATTGCTTTTGATAGGAGCAGGCTTTAAGCTGCAGTACCCACTTACACAGGGAGAAGAGGGATGAGTGAGACCCAATCCAATCTAATGCTGAGGAAGGAACTGGGGAATGTCATTTTCCTACAAGAAGGGCCCCAGGTCCTAGATAATAGTTGCCCCCTTTCTTCTCTTCCAAAGCCCTACGCACAGGGTTGGCTCCATGAATGATAGTACTGGGGCTGCTGCTGGCCGTGGTGCTGGAGCTGGAACGAGGCTGGGGATTGTCCTGGGAATTCTCACTGTCTGGCCCAGGCTCGTCCAAATCCCCCTGGTTTCCCTGCAGTTCATCAAATGCCACCTCACTGGCATCCCCCAGGGCTGCATGGGTTAGCGGATCCACATCTACAAAGAATCAGGGGTGAGAAGGCATAGATCCTCCCAGCCAATGCCCCATACGCTGCCCAGGGCCGGCCGACTTTCCCATAAGACACTTACTGGGCGTGTCACCATTGATATCGCATTTCATCATTTCACTAACAAAGTCACCAAGGGATGAATAGGAAGAGCTTGAGTCATCGTAATCCACACTATCACTGCCACTGCCAAGTTAAGGGCGAGAAGCCAAGAGAAAGTTGTTAGTGGGGGAAGTGGGGAAGGGTAGAGAAAAGACATACTAACCATTCAGGATGGAGGCAAGAAAAAAAAGGGCAGCCTCTGGGCCCAGGGCCAGGCCACCAACACAAAGCGGAAAAGTAAAAAGCAACAAAAATGCAGCCCTGGGTCCTAAGGCCCATCATGGAACACTGGGTGAAGGGCAGAAGTCAGCTCCCTAAGGCCATAAGCCTTCATTTTCCATCAGGCATTGCTCACCTGTCATCAGTTGGGTCAGAGTCAGAGTCGTGCTCAGGCGGCACACTCAGTGCCTCAGCCAGCTGGGAGTTACTGTCATAGACACGGTAATAGATTGGCTGCAGCTGGTGTGCGTACCACTTTGGCTTGTCGCCAATCAAGGCTGGATCAAACATGTCTGCCCAGAAAGGAGACATGATTAGAGAGAGCTGGCAGCAGACAGGACAAGAGAGGAAAGTAGCAAACAATAAGGAACGAGGCAGGGCACAAATAGGGTAAAAGAAAGGAAGAGGAAAGAAGAAGAAAAAAGTAAGGGTGCAAAAATGAAAGGGTGGCTGTACTCACTATTGTGGATTCGCTGGAAAGCATAGTTGGTGGGGTTGAGGATCCATTCGCCAAAGTACTCCACGGCTTGAGTCCTGGCCAGTTTCTCAGCAAAAGGGGTCTGTCGGGGACGTGAGGCCAGAAAAGAGCCAGCTTGGAAGGCTACCACAGGTCGGGGGAAGAGACGTAGGGTGCGCGTGTGCATCTGGAAACCCTGAAGCACATTGGGGGAGTTGAAGAACCTCACCATGGCCACCCTGAAGAGAAAGATGATGGTGGAGTTATCCGATTTATCCAACATCCTATAGAGGGATAACCCTCAGACTCCCAGGTTGTGGACGGTTCCCTAAGGCTACCATTTAGCTGCAGCCGGTGGCGAAGGGGAATGAACCATGACTGTCACACCCCAAAATAGGTTCAGATTTATAATGTCCTTAAAAAAATACAATATCTTTTGACTCTATCATCCTCTCAAGATGTTCCCCTGTATCTCTTCCTTTTCACACTAACAGTCTCTGTACTTGCTGCCTGCACCTTCTCACCATCCACTCACTCTTCAGTTTCTTGAAATCGAGCTTCCACCATCACCATTCTACAGGCACTGCTCTTTTGAAGGTTTCCAATAGTTTCTAGATTGTTAGCTCCGACGGCCTTTTCTTAGTCTTCATCCTCCTTGCCTTTCTGTAGCTTTCAACACTCTTTTTCACATACTCTCCCCTCCCATGGCTTGAGAGACAATGCTCTCCTCTCATCTTCCTCCTACCTGTCTTCTCCTCGGTTGCCTTTGCTGGTTAATCGTCTATCTCCTGTTCCTGAAACAAGGTGTTCTCTAAGGATCTGTCCTCTACACTCTCGACCTTGGGTTCCACACTCCACATTCATAGCTTCAATTACTACCACTATGCAGATGACTCCCAAATAGATATGTGTATATATACACACATATACACACACAGAGAGAAAGCGCTAGTTGTCCCCTTAACTCCAATCCAACATCCTATATGCTGCACATTACTGAGGTATTTGCACCAGCACCTTCAACTCAATTCCACACGTAAAAAATGAAATTCTTCTTTCTTCCTAAACCTACACTTCTCCAAACGTCCCTACTTTTGTTGATGAATGTTGACATTCTTCAAGTCACTGGTTTGAAATCTCAGAATCTTCTTTGGATTCAGGAATGAAAAAAAGGGAAGAATCAATCAGCAACTAATTCCTGTTGAGTCTACCTAAAAATGTAACATCTGTCTCTTTTCCATTCAGACTAGGCCACCACTCTAGTTCAAGTTCAGGATCTCCTGGCCCTCATCTTGTGCCTGGAACACTGTAAAGGCCTCTAAATGGTCTCTTCATATCTATTCTTCACATTATCTTTAATTCGAGTTTCAGTTAGATATTCAAAAGTGTCTGTGACATCACTGATATAGGCATTGCTTCTCCCGTGCATATCGTAGCCCATCCACACAGGCCCATCGTGGGTCATTCTTGTCCACATCCTCTTGTAAGTGTGGCATAGGTTCCACTCAATGTACTGGGGCCTTCCTCAATTTTTCTTAATAACTCAAGGATCCAACGAAACACAAAGTCTATCCGTTATCTCTTACATTACCAGATGTCCAACCCATTGTCTTTTTTGCTCACACATTTCTTTGAATGCATCCTTTACTTCCTTTCACCTTTGTAATTACTTGTTTGTAATGTGTTAGAGCCTTCTCTTTCCTATCATATTCCTCTCTGTTGCCCTCTGGGTAATTTTTTTCATTCTTTAAAGACTATAGCATTTCATGAACCTTTGGCCTCAAGACCACACGTGGCCTTCTAGGTCCTTGGGTGCAGCCTTTTTACCCAGTCCAAGTTTCCAGAACAAATCCTTTTATGAAGGGGATTTGTTCTGTGACGTTTGGATTCAATCAAAGGGCTGCACTTGAGGACCTGAGGTCTCGAGACCACAGGTTCCCCACCCCTGGGATAAAAGCCATTCTTTATGCCCTTGGTTTTTACTGGGTAAGCCCTTAGGCCAAACTTGCTTGCGTAGCTTCCAGCACTTGATGGAATCAGCACAACATTGTCCACCCACCAGGTGGGTGCATCTGGCAGACTTCCCCATCTCTAATTAAGTCCCTATGCTACAGGCATGCTTGATCTCACCTGGTAGCCACATCCACTGAATCTACATCATTGCCATAGATGAGGGGATTGAATTCAGTGGACGGTGTGGACTGCAAATCGCTGGCTGGCCTTCCCAAGAGCAGTGGGATCTCCTGGCCTTCATGGAACTTCTCCAGGTTGAGGATAGGCTGGGTGTTCAGGCTCATGCTGGCCAGTGCCTGCGGAATAAGAGGCATTTTATGAAGGACAGAATCCTGGGAAATAAGCAGTTATCTCCTTGGAAAGGGCCTCCTCAGTGTCAGGCCCTCTGCCTTTCACTCTAGCCCAGGCTAGTGGAGACTTGTGGAGAGGAACTGTCCTCACAAATTATAGGTCATCCATCCATGTCCCAACTATCCCAAAGATCTCTGTCCTGAAAAATGGATCAAAATGCCTGTGCGTGTGGAAGATAATTTCAGCCATACAGACACCTCTTCCTAAGGGCACAGGGATTTTCTTTTTTTCCTTGCTAGTATTTTATTTAAAATTTTTGCATTAATATTCATTAGGGAAATAGGTATAAGCATCATGACTGTGTCAAAAAAGGAATTTAGTCAAAAAAGAAATTTCTTGTCTGTTTTTTTTTATAAGAAATTGCCCATTTTAATCTTTCCTGAAGGAGCCTGTATAAACAACATCTCAGTCATGATGGGGTTTTTTTGTTTTGTTTTGTTTTTAGTTTTCAGTGTTGATTTTCACAGGAGTTTGAATTACAAATTTTCTCCCCATTTCTACCCTCCCCCCCACTCCAAGATGGCATACATTCTGGTTGTCCTGTTCCCCAGTCAGCC
>CM053623.1:446308547-446319051 GCA_028646595.1 Phalanger gymnotis | reverse complement strand
GAATCTGGGTGCGTTTTTGCTGCCTGGCCATGTTCCCAGCCAATTCACTTGACCCTTGAGTTTTTCAGCAGGGTATGACTGCTTGTAGACTAAAGAGTTCTATGTTCCAAGCCTGGGGGGAATGTGCCAGCTCTGCCACACCAGCACTCCTCCTTCCCCAAGAACCCCCAACCTGGACTGGACTTAGATCTTCAGCAGGCTCTTCACTCCTGCTCTGATTTGCCATTTAATTCCTCCCACCAGGTGGGCCTGGGGCCAGAAGCAACTACAGCTGTAGTTCTAAAGCTGCCCCACCTCCGCTGCCCCGGGGGCGGTGGCTGAACCCCAAACTCTATCCCAGTCCCCAGTAGCTTCTCCCACTAACCTACTCTGTTGTCCTTGGTGTTTGTGGGTTGAGAAGTCTAGTAACTGCCACAGCTCACTGATTCAGGGTGCTAGGGCACACTCTGCCCGGCTCCCGGTCTGGTCAGTCTGCGCCACCCATGCTGGGCTCCGCTCCGCTCAGCTCCGCTCCCCTCCGCTCCCAGCTCCGTGCGGGATAGTACCCAGAGACCATCCAGGCTGTCCTGGGCTACAGCCCTGCTTCCCTATGCTATTTTGTGGGTTCTGCAGTTCTAGAATTGGTTCAGAGCCATTTTTATAGGTTTTTGGAGAGACTGGGCAGGGAGCTCACGCTAGTCCCTGCTTTCCAGCTGCCATCTTGGCTCCGCCCCAGGCACAAGGATTCTTAACCAAGTCATCTGTAATCACCAAAACTGAAATCTCACAGACTTAAGACCAATGAGTCCCAAAGGGATAAGTCTAGTCCTGGCTTCCATCAACATTTGAACATATTTATTTTCCTGTTCCTTCCTTCATTTTTCCCTAGTGATACCTGCTAAAAAGTCACGAAATATCAGCAGAAAACTACAGCAAATGACTTGCACTCACCCTCACCGGCCCCTGTAGCAAAGGGCAGATCATATAACATCATGAGCAGGGAAACAGGGGAAAGCAATGGAGGATACAGGGTGACCCATTTAAAACGACATTGTTACCACTAAGAGCTACCACCGAATGCCTCAGTAACACAAGGGAGGGGAAGGGAAGGGAGTTATGAAGTGCTGAGGGAGAAGCACAGCCTCCAGGGGATGGCCTCTGAGGAAAAGCACAACAAAGCCCAAGACAAGGGATTCACACATGTTACCTTCAAGTACTGCATGCAGCGTATGGGAGGAGGAACAGAAACCAATGAAAAATGGATGGAAGGGACCAAATCAGGAAAGGAATTTCTGAAGGAAACATACTACAGAGACCTGGGCTTTAAGAGGAAAATATAAGAAAAGACCCCATGAAGAGTAGTGAGTCAAATTCTGAACATACACATTCCTTGAGTTGCCAATAATTCTAAGGCCATGCAAACAGCAGAGAAACAAGGACTGACAGATTGCTTGTAAAGGCTAAGGAGCATATTAGATGGGGACAGGATATGCACAGGAAGCTAAGAGAAGCTGCATTTAAGATGATTCTGACTTCCTGCAATAAGGTGGGAGGTTGTTCCCTAGAGATCAGTCCAGCCCCCACCCCTGGCAGGCCAGCATTGGAATACCCTGAGCTGCTCCCGCCCCCAGCAGGCCCACACTGGAGCACCCTGGGCTGGCCCCCACCCCCAGCAGGCCCGCACTGGAATACCCTGAGCTGGCCCCCACCCCCAGCAGGCCCACACTGGAGCACCCTGGGCTGGCCCCCTGCCCCCAGCAGGCCCACACTGGAGCACCCTGGGCTGGCCCCCACCCCCAGCAGGCCCACACTGGAACACTCCAAGCTGCCGCTTCCCTTTCCTCCACTCACCTGCTTCAAATGCTTTTTCAGTTCTAAGGATTCAGGCTCTGGCAGGATGGGCAACACCTCCGCATTGGTTGGGGCAATCACCTACAGCAGGCAGAGCACAGTGACTATTTTAGGATGTGTCAGAAGCTTCCTTTAGAAGCACCTCACCAAAGATCAACTAGCAGACAGAGTCTGACATCTGGGACCAAAACACCTGAGTTCAAATCCTTATTCTGGCAGTGACTAGGCAGGTGACCATGTGCATGCCACTTCACCTCTGAGTCTATTTCCTTATCTGGAACATGGAGAGAATGATACCTACTTCAGCAGGGTGATTTAAAGAAGTATAAGGTAACAGACGAAAGCCAAAATGCTTTGTAAAACATGATATAAATGTTAGCTGGCATTACTTCTCTTCAGCTGTTGAATTCCTACTACCCATTCTTTAAACCCTGACTCAGACACCTCTTCCGTGAAGCCTTCCCTGATACCCACACTCTGTAGCGACCATTTCTCCCCTTGTTTTTCACCTCTACAGCCTGCTTATATATTCTGAAGTATCACAGTTATCTGTATATGTGGCTAGACTATAAGCTCCATGGGGGTAGACTGTGTTTTGTCTAAACTTTTTTATCTCCCCTAGAGCTGAGCACAATGTTATACGGCTAAGTCCTGCTTAGTGCAAAGAGTCAATTCCCCTTAAGTGGTCGCATTATTTGAATTTGTACAGCATATTTCCATTGGGTTGGAACCAATTATCATATTTTATATAATTGTAACTCTGAGTAGTGAGAATTCAAACACATACAACCACTTTGGGAAATTCATTATTCATGCTAATAAGAACCAAGATCCTGAATAAATGTTTGTGGAACTAAACTGTACACAGGCCTGGAGGCCTAAACTGAGGCTACAGAGTACTGATGCAGAAGCTTCCTTCCACAGTCTTTACCAAAAGGTGACACAGATGTCTATCAGTCCCAGTCCCCAAGGTAAGCCATGAGAAAATTACCTATATCTACCTATGTGATGTTAGAAAAGCCTCTTCCACTCTCTAGGTCCATTTCCTCATCTATATAATTAGGAGGTTGGATGTCCAACTTCAAATCCTATAATTTAGGATTATATTTGGACTCCCTAGCAGTCACCACTGCCTGGCAGCTCTCAAAGGATGAGGAAAAAGCAACTAATTCTGGGGGAAAATTGGATGATGCAATCACCCCTTAGGACAAGGCTATGGGCCTTCCATTTGTACTACTCTCCTGTTAGTTAATAAAGTAGAAGCAACTACAGCAGTGATCACAAAGACTAGCCCGGGCACAGGCTGAAGACAAAAAGTAGGGCTCTACTGCAGACAATCCCACCATCCTCTGCCAGGTGTCTCACCCGATTGCTGTCCAGATCCACCAGCCAAACATCATCTGGCATCTTGAAGTCCAGTTTGTAGAGGAAGAAGCTGGCAGGGACCCCAATGATGTAAGGGGTTGGGGCCAACAGCAGCTGGGGATGGAACACAGAATGAGGCACAGAGCACACTCCAACCCAGTCCATCTCATACACCAAGACAGAATTTTATCAGAGAAGGTAATACTGCTTCCACAACCTCCCTGTCCTTTGAGCCTTCCTCCCTTAGAGCCAGGCATGAGGATATGACAATAGAAGTAAAAGAGCCAAAAACCACAATGAGACTCACCTGCTCTGCAGACGCCATGCAAGTAGGAAGCAAGGGGATCACAGGAAACATGTACTCTAGGGGGTAGATCATTGCCACGAATGCCATCACCGACATGGAGAGTGCATTGTAGTCGCGGGACTGCAACACCACCTGACACAAAGTCAACCAAGAGTGACCCATGCCTCAGCATAAGATCGACAAGATGCCTGCCACGAACCCCCAAATTCTATTTTCTCTTCACCATGTCCAAATTGCCCTCCCAACGCCCAGGAAGTTTTCCTCACTCTTTCCCTGAGACCTCAGTAATTCTTTTCCAACACACTCCTTTGCCTTAATAGCCTCACTCCTATTCCTCCAGTCCTGGAGCTCCTCCTTAAAAGAGGTTTGATGGTCTTTCTAAACAATTAGGTCAATATAGTTTATGGCAAATCACCTAAGTAATAAGTTCTTAGAGCTATCCTTGAGAATGTCAGGGGCCTTAGTCTGTCTGTCTCTTTCTCTCTTTCTCCCTCAGAGCCCCTCTCCCCAAGAAGAATGGCCCTCTTACCTTGTGCTCCAGCAGGATGCAAGATAATACCTGCAGACAGGCATCTACACCCAGAAGTTCCAAGGGCAGATGCAATGGGAAATCTACCAGAGAGAATCGAGACGGGTCAGGCAGGGCAAAGGTCAGAGCAGGCTGTAGCTCCTGGGGTAGAACTTCAATGTCCACTCGCTTCTGGCCAGATATGGGCACTGGAGAGCGCAATAATCGATAGATCCAGGCTTCGATCTCACGAAGGTCGTGCAGAAGGGCACTGGATTTCTCTTCTATCAAGAGTGAACCCGTGAAAATACGCCACATGGTGTCCCTGAAACATATCCAGCAGAAAAGACACCTAACCATCGGGGTTCCTGAAGAACAAGGACTGTCTTTTGCCTTCCTTTGTATCTTCAGTGTTTAGCCTGGCTTAGTAGGTGCTTAATAAATGGTGATTAACTAACTATTCCATTTCAATCCAAAGCATCCAAAGGAGAGAAGATCTGTAACTGGAATGGAAGGAATGGTTAAGAATAGCCTCACAATGGACTTAATCATGATCTGACCACAGGAAGAAGTGGTTAAGAAGGAATGACAAAACAGGGCAGGTAGGGTCTGCTCTACTGCCGACCATGAACATAAAATTCATTGTCTCTTTTCCAAATGGGAATGCTGTAGAGAACCCAATTCCCTAAAACCTTTCTGCTTAACAAGGAGCCCCATACATAGGGGGCCAGATTTACCTGGACTTGCCTTTAACCCCAGACTCAACCAGATCAAAGAGGTTTTAAAAAGAGTGAATGCCAGTCCCTCGTACCCTCTGGTCATCAGCTATGGTAAAGCCCCAACCACATCCTCTCTGTCTGTCTTTGGACTAGATGGTTGGTCAGTGGCACCCCTGTACCTCTGTACCCCTCGGGGGATGGCCAGTTTCTTGCCAAGTAGTCGCTCACTACAGCAGTCCACCAAACGCTTGAGGGTATATAGACACTCTCGGAAGGTCGTGAAGAAAGGGTAATGGCTGAGCACGCACAGCGACGTCAGGGTGCTGTTGCGGGAGCGGCTCCCCGCCTTAGCCCGGCGCTTGCCCCGGGGAGACTGGTTTCCGTCAGGGGTTGAGTCAGCACTGGGGGGCTGCAAGGAAGGGCCACTCTCTGACTTCTCTGCACTTGTCTCCTCTGGAGCGGGAGTGGCCTTGGCAGCTTCCTTTGCATGGTGCCCTGCACCCCCATCCACCTTTTCCTTGGGCATCCGCTTCTGGAAGGAGCGGTAGAAGTTGACACAGATGCCATAACGAGTAACCCCAGTGTCTTTGTCAGTGAGGGTGAAGACAAAGGAGGTGTCATCCCGCAGGCTCATGCGCCGTTGCCGCACGCTCAGACATCCCTCGGGCTGGCAGAAGAACACTACATCTGGAGGGAGGGGGAATTCAGGGTAGTCCTCCAAGGGGTAGCGCCGGAGCAACTCTGGGGTCTGGGCCACACTGTCACTGCTGGGTTGCCTGAGGGACACAAAACCAGCCCAGTCACCCTTCAGGGACCAAAGGGCCTGCCCAATTTCAGTCACCATAAAGCAACGGAGGCAGCATGACCTAGCGGGTCTGGTGTCAGGCTCAGAGTCATGAAGATCTGGGTTTAAATCCTACCTCCTATGCTTTCTAGATGGGCCCATCACTGAGCCTCTCTCAGTTTACTCATCCGGAAAACTATGACCATAACACTTGGACCACCTATCTCACAGGACTGTTATAAGGATCAAAGGAAAGCCCATCTGTAAAGCACTCAGGGAGCCTTAAAGCGCTGTAGATATGCCAGCTACCAGTACTGTTGTTACTCATCAATAAACCAACTCATGCTTCTATTTTAGACCCACAGTCCTAGAAAATCTTGGGTGCTCCATGGCCCCAGACAACGGATGGCTAAACCCACCTTTATCAGACCCTATCCCTACCACAGACACTGACCCCTACAGAAAAGGTAGGAAGTCAACACGGTTGTGCTTGAGAAGCTCATGGTGCAAGACTGCCTTGCTTGCTCGTGAATTACAAAAAAGATCCTTTAGAGATACAGATGGAGCACAAATTATCATTTTCCTCTTGCAGGATAAGGAAAAGAAAATATGAAAAAACAGAGTGACTTTCCCTGAACCAGGCAGCTGCTAAGACAAGGCTTCTTCACCTTTTTTGTGTCATGACCTCTCTGGTAGTCTGGTGAAGCCTATGGACCACTTCTTAGAATAAGGTTTTTAAATGCATACAATGAAATATAGAGGATTATAAGGGAAACCAATTATACTGAAACATAATTATCGAAATGCTATAAAAACAAGTTCACAAGTTCTTTATGTCAGGTTAAGATCCCCTGTGCTAGGATCTGTTTCTATGTACCAATACTCATTCCTAGCGCCACCCCCCCCCATCAGTTCTTCACTTATCTGCCTCAGTTTTCCTAACATGGTGAAAGAGCACAGAAAAATTGAGAGCAACTCAATGCCAGCAGGGATGGAGAAAATACCAGGCCTTTGTGCTTGCCCAGAGGGAATGGGCATAGGCAATGTACTGACTTGATTGGCTGAACTGTATTTCTTTGTTCTAAGGGAGCTTTCTTGTCAGATGGGGGTGTGAGGGAAGAATGGGGGGAGGGTCGTAGGGAAGTGACAGCGATGTAAAAACTTCAACTGCTTTAACGGAAGGAGGAGAAAGGGGTGAGGGGAGTTCGAAGTCTAGATAACCAACGCCTGCAATGTTACCTGGCCCCAATGATCACGAGGTAGTCAAGTAACCGAGGGCAAATCTTCTTCTTCTGGACCATGATTCCAAATCACCTGCTCATCTCAGAGAAACTTCAGGGCATCTGACTGGGAATCAGAGAAAATTTTGGAAATAGCTGATGATGGCAATCTAAAGAAAGATACTGAGAAGCTCCACTGCTGTACTTGGGTGATTACTCCCAACTCCCTTGTCCTTAGATAGGGGCATCAGAGAACAAGTCATCATGTCCTCTAAGTCAGCAGAATAAGGGACGGCGAAAAGAACACTCTTTCAGCCTAGCACTCCATTTTGGCTTGTGAGCTGAGAATGAGTCAAAGGTAATGCAGAAGGATAAATTATACATTCCCCCCCCCCGCCCCACTAGTTTATTTTTGGCCCCACCTGGGGGGGTGGGGCAATTTGTTTCATAGCAGGTCCAGTCTGATCCTCTGTCTTCCTGATTAAGAAAAATAAGGTCACTTTCAAGACAGCCCTGGGACTTTAGGTCCATTTCAATTAGTTTCTGCATCAAACTAGACCTTCAAGCCTGATTAATCATTGATCCCCTTGATCAAACCAAACCACCTCCTTTCACCACTATTCTGAATTCATCTTGATTCAGACTATTATAAAAACTGTACACCTAATTCAAGTGGGCTAGCAGCAGTAGCTATTACAACATAAGTAGTGTTACAACATAAGAGCTTAAAAATCAAAATCTCTATGATCCTTTTGCCCCTCTCC
This sequence comes from Phalanger gymnotis, assembly GCA_028646595.1. NCBI lineage: Eukaryota > Metazoa > Chordata > Mammalia > Diprotodontia > Phalangeridae > Phalanger > Phalanger gymnotis. The sequence continues at coordinate 446,311,554 of CM053623.1, read as the reverse complement.
CCTGCTCCAGGGCCAAGGAGCCACAGTCAAGAGTTCTGCCCTTGGTGCTGAATTTTCTACAGGGAACCCAATATTGAAGTCAAGCATAGCAGAGAGCAAAGGAGATCACGGGATCTTTCCCCTCTACTTTATGCTGCAACATTAGGAAACAAAAGCAGGAATACTTAGCAGTGTATTTGCTACCCCCTGGAAGTAGGAAGTGGAGAGGGGAAGGGAGGCTCAGCAAATTACTAAGCCATGTGTCCAAAGTTAGGAAAGGCTTGAGAAATCTTAAATGAGAGTAATGCCAACCGACTCCCTCATCTCTCTCCACAACCCCTCCCAGGGCTGGTTTATAATGTGCCAGGGTTCGGCATGTGCCCACACGAAACACACATGACCTTATTCTATACACACACACACACACACACACACACACACACACACACCTGACCACTGCTTACACATGCACACAAACTGATAGACATGTAAACTTACTATAAGCTTAGGGCCTAGAATCAATACTCAGTTCTCCCCTAGAAAATAATATACATGATTTAGCCTATCCTCCTCTTACACCCAACCCACAGGCTTCTTCTGACATTCCTCTAACCCCCCAATAAACACAGGATAGCAGGACCCACAGGTAATAGGATTCAGTTCTGTCTCCATAGCAACTCTAGCTCCCAGCACTATTTATAGCACAGTCAAAGCCCCTCCCCTCCTTGGTGACCAAATGGCACAAGCTGAGCTAGAATGGCCCAGAGCCCATGATCATGCATCCTCCCTGGGCCTAGGAGCTTCTCTCTTCTTATTATTACAGCACTCAGAGCTAGCCTGTTCCTTGGCCCACCTGCCTTCCATATCCACATTCTCCCAGTCCGGATCTTGTCATCAATTCCTCTCTACTGCACAATGAAAACCAAGGCCCTGACTGCTCCACAGGCCCCCTCCTGGGGGCCATCAGCAACCTGGCTATCAATTCGGTCAGCCCCTTCGTCCCCTCTCCTCTTATACAGGCACCAGTATACTGCACAGGGTAGGGTAACACTACAGAACTGAACTCATATCAGCAAGCCCAACTGGGGAGGGGCACAGAGAGGGAAGGAAAGGAACAAGCTGGGAGAGGTGGTAAAAAAAAAAGCCCTTCTTTGAAAAATTATAAAGGCTGAAAAATGACTTGGGAGAAAGAAGAGGGTAAAATGGTCACTGTGGAACACAAGCGAATCTGCAGGACCAGAGCTCAAGGCTGAACTATGAAGTCTGTTTACTCAGAGTCTTGCTCAGCAAGCCACCCCTTGGGGAACTCTCAGAGATCTTGCTTGTAGCTTCTTCTACCAATGCACTGACAGGCCCGTCTTCAGTGGATCCCTCCTTCTCATGGGAAGGCATTTCATAACAGTTAGATCTTTATCAAAGCTAACCCTTAATCTCCTGAGATTAAAGAAAAGCAATAACTACTCTGGAAGTACCTCTTTGTGGCCTAAACTAACATGAGAGCCTTGGGGCCATCTCACAACTCAAACTCTACTAGCAGTCACTAGCTTTGGTTAAAATGGGTGAGAGAGACAGGCAGGTCTCCTGGGACTGCTCCCCTGAGAGTCCATGCCCGTGAGCAATGCCTCTGACCCACACAATTTCTTTGTTACAAACTTCACACTCAGAGTCTGCCCAGCTTCAACCACATCTACTAATCTCAAAAGCCCCTGGTTCCTGCTTCCATCCCCTTCAGAATGATCAGAGACTCCAGAGACAGGACACCAGAGGTCCTGAATCATCAAGGAAGCTGCTTCGATACACACTTAGAGTCAAGAAGCCTTTAACTGAGTTATGTGGCAGCAGCCCTCAATGGGCATGAGGCCTTGCCGGGGTTGTATCTCACAGTAAAAACCACAGCGACCCGTGGGAGATGTGACATCTCTGCTGACGCGAGCAGGATAGGAGGCCCTCCTCCCCCATGCAGTGACCTTGCAATCGCATCGGCCGAGCCTGGTCCAGTGTGTAGGGGAGAAGGAGGGGAGTATGAAGATGAGGGGAAACTAGGGAAAGGAAGTGGGCAGGGGAGGCTGGTAGGGAAAGAAGATAGCAATCAAAAGACACACTGAGGGACACTGGTCACAGAGAGAGAAAACAGTTTGGTGAGTTCTGGGTCTCTCCAGAAAACACTCAGTTACACCCAAAGATGAAGAAGACAAGAAGCCAGTGGCTGTCTCAGCTGAGTAGCCCAGAGCTGGCTAGACAGATCTGCCCACTCCCCCGCCTGCTGGACAGTTCTCCTCCCCTCTTCCCAGGAGCACAAGCCTCCTTCAAGCTGGCAGCACCACATACTCTTCAGGCAGAATCAGATACTCATGATTCAAATACTTGACCCACTCCTCTCAGGGGCCCAGTTCCCTTTGCTCTGGAATACTGTTAGTCCCCCCTTTTCCCCAATTTTCCCTCAACACCCTTCATCCTCATTCTGAGTCCTCAGTCTCTTCAATTCTCCCTGAGCCAACCAGCCTCCTTAAGGGCCCCATCCCCCCCACCCCAGCCTCATGATCCTACAGCTTCCCCAACCCCTCCAGCCCTCCCTGAGAACCCCCACCCCATCAGAACCCCTGATTTCTCAATCTTCATTCAGAAGCCCCAACCTCCATCATTTCTCAGAACCCTATCCTCCTATACAACTGATCAATCATTTATAAGGCGCCTACTAAGGCATAGGGCTGAGCTCCCTCAGTTCCAAAAGCCCGTGCTGTCCTCTCCGAGTCCCCCCCACCTTGAAATCCCCAGGCCACCATCCTTCCTCAGAGGTCCCTGTTCTCAGAACCGCTGTCCCCCAAGTCCTGACACATCCCACCCTCTTCTGACCCCCATTCTAGAGTCTTCCCCAAAGCCCCATCCTGACAGCCCCCAACCCCAGTCCTCACCCCATCCCCCAGATCTCTCCATCCTCTTTAGAACCCCCAGCCCAAGACCCCTTCTTCATAAAGCCCCCTCCTCTAATCCTTCCTGACAGCCCCATCTCCCATCCCTCAGACCTCCC
>CM053623.1:446242486-446308447 GCA_028646595.1 Phalanger gymnotis | reverse complement strand
CGCTCTCATCCTTCTACCATCCCCAGAGCCCCTACTCTCATTTTCCCAGCTCCCATCCCCCAAGACCCCCCCCTTCCCCCTCAGGCCCCCCCATCCCCTCCGGACGCTCCGCTCGCCGCAGGCCCCCTCGAACCTCCAGTCCTGTCCCTCCCCGCCCTCCCCGGGCTTGGGTTCCAGGCTCCGGGCTTGGGCTCGGGCTCGAGGTCGGTCCGGGGCCGCAGCTGGTCTCCTCACCTGGTCTGGGGGGGCGGGGCTGCGCGGCGCGGGGCGGGGCTGGGGGCGCGCGGGCCGAGGCCGGGCCGGGGGCGCGCGGAGACCTGCAGCGCAGACTCCCTGCGCGCCGCTCCTCGCACCAGTTCCGCATCTGGGGGGGGGGTACCACTGCGGGAGGGCAGAGGGGCCGGGCGGGGCGGACCGTACCACTAGCACCGAAGCGAAGGTGGGGGGCGGCTATTGGCTCGCCTCCCCGGGGCACACACCACTATGGCCGGCTGAAGAGGGGAGGACTCGTCGGCGTAAAGGTTTACTGTGCAAATCGCTTTTAATTATAGATGCTGACATCGTCCATTTTGGGGACGAAGCGTTGATATACCTGGAAGCTGCTTTTGATAACAAACGAGTGGCGGCGCTGGCCGCTGTTCTGAACTACCGTCCCCACCTCCCCCCGTCACGGTTTGGGAAATGCCCAGGTGCTGCAGCTCCAGAAAAGGCGGGGTGCGCAGAGGGGTGGGGAGTGGAACATACTACTCCTGCTGCAGGAGGTGGGGGAGGGATGCAGGGAAAGACAGCCGCAAGCTGGCACCTCCCGAGCAGGGCGCACGCCGAGGTAGGGAGGAGCAGAGAGCGCCCCGCGATGCATGACGGGACATGAAGTCCTGCTGGGGCGAAGGGAGACCCCTGGCGGAGTGGGCGTGGCTAGGGAGAAAGGATTCCTGTGTCGATGGGTTCAAATCCCAGCTCTCCTGCTATGAGACCTTGAGCCAGTCATCACCCGCCTCCTAGCTTCAGCTTCCTCATCTGTAAAATGAGGGTCTTGGCCTGGATGACCTCCAAAGGTCTCTTCTAGCTCAAAGCTTATGATCTTTTGACTTTTTAAAACAATCAGCCTTATCAGCCTTCTTGGGACTCCATTCCCCTGACAGGGAGGGGCACAGATCCAGCTCCCCTCACTGAGGCAGAGTCCTGATCTTCTTAAGGACCGGACGACTGGACATGGGATCCTGATCATTCTGGAGATGATCCGGATAATCCAGAGCACAGGGGGATGGCCAGGGTCCCCCAGTGTCTGCCTACCCCTACAGAGCCCAGGATAGGCAGGACTCAAATGCCATCACACACACACACACACACACACCATATAAACAGACTATCATCTGGGATGGAAGGGGAGAGGAAGGCCCAAGAGCAAAGATGTCCTTGGTTTGACCTCCAAGAATTTCCTCTTCCACAGGTCTCCCTCCCTTCTTTAGAAACCCAGACCCTTTAGACTAATCCTGGTTAAAGGATGCCCCATTGGTTAGGCTGTGAGATGGTGCATGTCAGGCCAAGAGTGTTTTCTCAGCCTGGCACAGAGGGATAACATGGACTGTCTTATGTGACCAACAGATGTGAGGGAGGCAGGAAGCAATGGGAGTGGACTTTGGAGAGCCCTGTGCAAAACAGGCACCCCAGGCTGGTTATTCCTCTCTGCCTGTACTGTGCTCCCATTTCCCCTAATAGCCAGAGAACTCCCAACCCTTCAACTCTCTTTTAATGCCCCATGTAGAATCTCCAACCCAGCCCAAAGAGATGTCCTCCCCTCCTCATTGTGCAACCCTCCCCCATCCCCACACACCAGCCCACCACCCCGAAGCAGCCCAGGCTGAGGCCAAGGCCCATCGTGCGCCCCCATGCCCGTGAAGCTAGGACACGGTAGAGGATCATTCCTGCACATCCCAGATCTCAGAGAGTAGGGGTGGGAGCTTTTTATCCTGCAGGCGGAGGGCAAACACTTGTTCCGAGTGGACGCTGCTCAGGGTGCGGAGGCTCACCAGCTTCATCAGCATCCGTGGAAACATCAAGGGGTCCTACAGGGGGACCCAAGAACCGAGGCCTCAGTTTCCTCCCTTGCTGATGATGCTGTCAAGTGAGGGGGAGTCGTGGGAGAGGTCAGAAACAGCTGGGAGTTGTGTGGTGGGAGAGCTGCTCCAAAGAAGGATGGGGACGATTGCGGGAATGACCCCTGGGATCCTCATCAATGATAGCTAATGTTTCCCGTGCCTTCTTCAAGCTTGCAGGGTGTGTTACAGACATCATTTCCTTCTCCTCACCCTAAGGCCCTTCTCTCCTCCCTGGCAACCCCCTCCCAGGGACCCCACCATGCTTTGCCTCCCTCGGGCCTGGCCTCTCTCCCCCTCCTCCCCACCCCTAGTTCCAGTTTTCTCTGTCTGCATTTTCTTCCCCATTAGAATGTAGCCTTCCTGAGAGCAGGGACTGTTCGGTTGGCTTGCAGTCATACCCCTGGCGCTTAGCACGGTGCCTGGCACCTAGCATGCACTTGGTAAATGCTTTATCTAGTCAGTTATTTACCATTTCACTTGATTTTCATACCAACCCTGTGATGTATTTGCTTCTATTATCCCCATTCTACACATAGGGAAACCAAGTCTTAGAGTGGTTAATTGACTTGCCCAAGGTCAAACAGCCAGTGAATGTCAGAGGTAAAACTTGAACCCAGGTTCTCCTCATTCCAAGTCCCACACTCTTTCATTATACTCTGCTGGCTTTCTACACCATGAACTTGGAATTCAACAGGAGGGGTAGGATGCCATGACAAACACTCACATTTGGGTGGTGGATGGAGACATAGGCGTGCAAGGCCTCCACATACGTGTGCTGCAGCCGCTCCACCTGAAGCTGGTCCTGTACATTGGGCCTGTCTGTGGGGCACCCGCAGAGACAAGGAGGAGGCCTGATGAAGGGCTCAGGTGCACCCTCCTCCCCAGACACACCTCCCAGGCCAGCCCCGAGCCTCCAGAGTCCTTCAGGATATGCCCCGCCACCCACCTTGCGGCCCTCATACACACCTGCAGAGAAGATGCTGATGGCAATGAGCAGGGCAAACTCAGCATCGTTGAGCTGAAGCTCGTTCATGGCGCGGGAGAATTCAAAGATGGGGTTAATGAACTCCACCTGCAGCCCTGGGAGGTGAGGCCACAGGACGGGGTTAAAGCAGACACAGCTGGGCAGCTCATGAGGGCCCTCTGACACATCCCCAGGACTCCTGGGCTGGGACCCTGGATCCCAGATCCCTGGATTCCAGATCATCTCACCTAACTCCCTCCCGATAATACAGATGAGAAAGCTAAGGCCCAAGCAGGGGATCACAGATTCAGAGCTCAAAAGGACATCCAGTCCAACTAATTTTACAGGTAGAAAAACTGAGGGGCAGCTAGGTGGCACAGTGGAGAAAGCTACAGGCCTGGAGTCAGGAAGATCTGAGTTCAAATCCAGCCTCAGACACTTACTAGCTGGGTGACCCTGGGCAAGTCACTTCACTCTACTTGCCTCAGTTTCCTCATCTGTAAAGTGAACTGGAGAAAGAAATGTCCAACCAAAGGGTGTCAGGAAGTGTCGGATGTGCCTGAAAATGACTAACTGAAGCAAATGGTTGTGAATTGCCTCTAAATCTTGCACTCACTCACAGGAACATAGGGCTGAGTGGGTAAGGACCTCAGAGGCCATCTAGGTCAACCCTACCAGAATACGTTTAGGGTTAGAGATGAGGAAGCCAAGGCAGGAGGTCCAGTGACTTGCTCAAAGTCACACAGGTGGTCATTGCCAAGGCCCTGGACCCCAGAACTGCGCTCTCAGGGTGTTGGCATTCCTTGTAGATGCCAGTGGGCTTGCTGGGTTGTCAGTGTCCCTGTCCCCCACTATCCAACACCCAGGAGAGCTGTTCCCTGTCTAGACAGCCAGAATTCCCCTGCCCCTGTTTTGCTGGTCAGCCACACTTGATCACACTTGTTTTAAAAACCATCTGGTTTTTGGGTTGGTTGTTTTGTTGTTTTTTTTTTTTTTTGCTACTCCAGACTTGTGGATCAGTCAGTTCCTATGCTTTTACCCTGATTTTTATCAACTGTTTATGAGGAGCTGGAGAAACCCATTAAATATGGTCAAGGGACAGAACTGCCTTCATCTTTGGGTGAAGCCCCAAACCACTGTTTAATAGCCCTAGCCCTGGGGAGAGGTTAAAAGCATCCAGCCCATTTTGCAGACACAGAAACTGAGGCAGATGAAAGTCAGATGAGATGCCCTCTGAGGCCTCTTTCATCTCCAAATCTAGGACCCTACAATGTCCCAAGACATCACACAGGGTTTGTGAACCCAGAGCTTCCCTTCTACAACATGCACATTATGACTTCCTTAGGCTACAGCATCCTAAGAGTGAAGCAACCTGGAGTGAAATGAGCATTGGACTTGGCATCTGGAGTCCCCTGGGTTCAAATCCCAGCCTCTTCCACTTACCACCTAGATGGCCTAATAGATAGAGCCCCTAGTGGCTTGGAATCAGGAAGACCTGAGTCCAAATTTTGCCACTTACTAGCTGGGTTACTTTAATGCATTGAGCCTCACTTTCTTCACCTGTGAAGTAGGAACAATAATACCAGCTCTTCCTGCCTCACAGGGTTGTAAGAAGAGCTTTTTATAAACCTTAAATGTGCTAGATATTACTATGTGTTCATGATAACATAAGAGAGGCAGCCTAGCATGATGAAAAGCAGGCTAGCCTTGGTGTCACAAGACTTGGGTTACATAGGGGCTGCGTGACCCTGGACAAGTCACTTCTCGGGGCTCTGGGAAGCTGTCTAAGCTACAGATTAAAGCCCATTGATTTAGTGGAGGGCATTTCCCACACTGATGAAATCACCAAAAAATAAAACAAAATAATAATGACAAGGATGAGGATGATAATGGAAATATTAGAAAAACCTCTTTGCCACAGAGCTTTTGATCACATCTGTTTCAACCTTATTGGAAATTGTCAATATGAGCTAATTCTTGGAGAAAAATCTTTCAGGCTGGGAGCAGCTACCAATCTTCCACCCTAAAATGGTCCTTATCCTCTAAGCCAGCTAGTTCCCTGACCCTGGACATGGGAAAAATCAGCCGGAGAAAGAAGACTTTAAAAAAAAATTTTATAAAGGTCAGGGTGACTCCCTCCTCCTTTGCAGAGGTGGGGAGCGCTGCATACGCTGTCAGAAACGGTTGGTATATTGGTAAATTTTGCTGAATTGCTTTTATTTTTCATGTTCATTTGTGATTCTTTGTTAAGGGGGACAGATCAAGGGGTAGAGCAGAGGGGAAGGATACGTTTGGAAATGATGATATAAAACCAAAAGATATCAATACAATTGGGGAGAGGGGGAGGGAGGTAAAGAGTAGTCAGGTGACTTGCCCAGGGTCATACAGCTAGTATGTGTCTGAGGCCACATTTGAACTCAGGTCCTCCTGATTCCAGAGCCAGTGCTCTATCCATGGTGACACCTTGCTGCCCCGATAATCGAATACAATTTAAAAATATTTAGGGAAAAATTGGAAGAAGAGGTCGGGATGTAAGAAGCAAGTCTAGAACAAATTTCCATTCACGGCTAGTAATTATTCTATGTTACTTTGTACAGGGGGATAGGAACTGGACTGGTGATTTCATGGGTATAGGAAACTTTCAGATGAGGAAACTCTCAGTATGGGGCAGGACCTTCTCCACTATTTACAGTTACCAGTTTCTAAGTGATTTGTCCAGGGTCCCTCAGGTATTATCATGTGTCAAGGTGGGATGCTAACGCTGACCCCTAGTCACTAGGCCTCTCTCCTTTCCCATAGGAGAGGCTTAATCAGGGTTAAGTGACTTGCCCAGGGTCACACAGCTAGTAAGCGTCTGAGGTCACATTTGAACTCAGGTCCTCCTGACTCCAAGGCCGGCTGCTCTATCTGCCACACCACCCACTGCCCCAGTTATTGTTAATAACATTTGTTAGACTGGATTGGGCTGAATGATAGGAAGGGCCTCATGGAGATGAAGAAGAAGGAATTTATAGCCAGGAAGAGGCCTTGCCCATCATGCCTGTCCAGAACTCAGAGGCCTAAACCAACTGCAGATCAGCCTCACTGTCTCCTGAGTGGGAGAACACTCTCCATTCTTCTGCCCTCTCTTCTCCTCTGCCCCATCGCATATCACAGGATCAGAGATCAAGAGCTGGGGGCAACCTTAGGGGCATTTAGTCCCAGAGACATCACACAGGTGCTCCACGGTAATGGTGGAATTTGAACTCAGGTCTGTCGGTTTAGCTGTCTTTCCATTGTCCTTCAAGGCCTCCTTCATCCATTTGACTCTGCCAACATTCTGGATCCCCCAGAACGAAGGCAAGACCTCCAGGCCTCCTGGCTTTGTCCAAACCCAACCCGCCCTAGACCGAGGGTCCTTACCTGCCTTGGCAAAATCATCACGGTTGTAGCTGAAATCCTTGAGGAAGGTGATGCTCTCACTGCCAGGGTTGTATCTCCGAGATGTCTCGAGAAGCATCACCTGTGGAGCTCAGGCAGGTCACTCTGGCTCTGGGAGGCCGGGCCTCCCTCGTGCGCCTTCCATCCACCCCCAGCCCCTGAGGATCCTACATTTCTGGATCGCCCTCCTCCTCCCCTCTGCTTCCTGGCTGCCTTCCAGACTCAATGCCAATCCCACCTGGGGATGGAGGTCTTCCTCTCCCCACCAATGCCCTCGCTCTGGGATGACCTCCCCCTTTTCCTGGACATATCTCATATGTACAAAGTTATTATGTGCTGTCTCCCCATTAGAATGGGAGCTCATGGAGGGCAGGGATGATATTTTGGCCTTCCTCCAGATCCTCAGCAGAGGGCCTGGCACACAGTAGGTGCTCAGTGGGTGCTTGCTGACCATCTCCACCCCCAGTGGCCCAGCCTCCCCAGGGACTTCCCCCCACCCACAGAAATCTGGAGCCACCTCAATGGTCGATGTCTTGAGCAGGGCAATCTGGTCCTCACTGCTGAGCTGCAGGAAGCCGGGCAGCTGTTTGGCAAAGTCCACGATCTCCTGCACAGAGACGATGGCCAGCTCCGTGAAGTGCGCGAAACGCTGCTGCCTGGCCTCGCGGCTCTGGGGGTCTGGGGCCAGAGGCCAGGGCTGTTCAGAGGGAACAGGAGCAGGAAGAGCCAGGGGAAAGAAGATGGTGCTTTGAGATAGGGACCAGGAGACCATGGATCCCCTCCCCAGCCCCTCCTTCCGCATGCCAGGGGTACCGTGACCCGGAGGCGGTCAGAGAAGGAGCGCTGGTTACACTGCTGCTGGGCGGCCACCAGCTTCTCAATCATGCCCCGCTGCTCTGGGCTGAGCTGAGGCAGGGCCAGGGGCGGTGAGGGGGCCTGAGGGGTCAGTGCCGATGCCTGGCCTTGTTCCTCCTCCTGCCGCTTCAGCTTCTTCAGGCGGATCTGCTCCTCTGACAGGACACCTAGGGGCATACGGGAGGTGAGGCCGAGGCTGGTGGTGAGGAAGAAGGCTCAGGGAAGAGAGGATATGGAGGCAGGCACGCGTTGAGGATGGGGAACAGGGCCATGTGGGAAAGAGAAGCAAGGCCTTGGGCAGGCATGGGGGACAAAGCAGCAGGAATGGAAAACACTTCCTGTCCACAAGAAGAGGGGGAGGCAATGCAAAGACGCTCCAAAGAGGGTTCCAGGACGAGAGGACATGAATAACTGGGGAGGGGGGGGTCAGGAAAGGCTGTGCTTGGAAGGAAGCCAGGCTAGATCCCACAAGGCTCAGGCCCACCTGCCCTGTCCTTCCCGGGGTCCCTCATGCTGCCACCCGCCCCGTGCCCACCTGGCCTGGCTGCCCCCGTCCCTCCTAGGGTCCTTCACACTGCCCCCGCATGCCCTCCTGTCCCAGCTACCCCCGTTCCTCCTCAAGTCCCTGGGCACACGGCACGAGGGAGTCTTTACACTGCTCTCGCATGCCCGCTTGGCGGCACTTGCGCAGGCGACACTCCTGGCACTTCCTACGCATGTAGGTGTCCATGGGGCATTGGCCTCCGCTGTGGCAGGTGTAGCGGGCACCCTTGATCACGCTTCGGCGGAAGAAGCCCTTGCATCCCTCACAGCTCAGGACATTGTAGTGGAAGCCAGAAGCCTTGTCCCCACACACACTGCAGACCTCGTTCCCCAGCATCTTGGGAGCCGGCCCCTTTTTCCTCTTCAGTGGCCGCAGCTCTGGAGGAATGTAGAATTTGTTTACAATGCGGATGGGCCTGTTGTTTTGGTCCAGATCTGGGATTTCATCTATGTGGGGGTCTCTCCAATGACCTCAGAGTAGCTGCATTTGGATTGATTAGTTTTGGAGAGATGCCCGGGGCACGAGGAGGTTGAGTCAATTATTAGCAATTATTAGACACCCACTGTGTTCAGGGTATGTGCTGGGGGAGAAGACTAGAGACTGGGCTTGTGATCTCACTGGCACTGGCAGCCCAACGGGTGACATTTTCTCTACCAATGGGTGCATTTTCTGCGACTTAGTAGTTCTGGAAAGTTGCCTGGGGCCATCAGGAGATAAAGGCCTTGCTCAACTTCACACTGGCTGTGTGTGCATGCTGCCTCCACCCACTGGGCTTCCTGACTCCCAGGCCATGCTACCTCTCCCCCTTTTTCTTTTCATTTTTTTCTTTTTTCCCCCTTTTTCTTAACATCCTTTGTTTCCTAATACCCAAAAATGGGTAAAGAAAAACAGTTAAGGAAAAACAAATCAACAAAGTGTGCAAATCTGAGAATGTACGTGATATTCCATGCCTATAGTCCCCCACCTCTCTCCCAGGAAGGAAATATATTGCATGCGTCCCAGTCCTTTCTGGATTCTGTTCTGACCACTGAACTGAAACTGCTCTCTCTAAGGCCACCAGTGATCTGTCAGTTGCTTAGTCCAATGACCTTTTCTCAGTTCTCATCCTCCTCTATCATAATTTTAATAAATGCTTATTTAATGGTGGGGGGATAAAACATAAAACTCCTTGGCTTGGCATTGAAAACCTCTCACAGCTGCAGCTACTTTCACCCACTGACTGTCCCTTCTAGCCAAACAGGCCTACTTGGCTTTCCCCCAAATCAACATTGCCTCTGCCAACACTCACTCCCTCACTACCTTTGAACAGACTCCTCGCCATGCCTAGAATGCACTGTCACCTCACTTCTGCCTCCTGCCGGACAGGTATCGAGCACTATACAAACAATCGCTAAGTGACGAGTGTAACCCCTGGCTGTTTTCAAGGTTCAGTTCAATGCTGCCTCCTTCTAAAGGCCCTTCTTGATTAATTCCAGTGTTAGTTCTTCCCACCCCACCCCCAGCACTGTGTATATGTTTTATACATATCTTGTATGTACCTGTGCACATGCTGTAACACCCCACTGGACTCTAAGTTCTTTGAGGGCAGGGAGACTCATTTTTGTATTCATTCTTAGTAAAGGTCCAGACACAAAGGAGGTGAATGACTGGTATAAAGCATCTGATTATAGAATTTAAAGCTGGAGGATACCCTCCTTTTACCAGTGGAGCCCAGAGAGGAAGTGACTGGCCCAAGGTCACTGAGTAAGCAGGTACAGGATCTAAACTCAAGTTCCCAGACTCCAAATTAGGCTCCCAGTTCTTCAGTACTACAGTCCCCTCCTCAGCCCTGCTGTGGGGGACATCTATATTTACCAATCCCACCCCCCTCCCAAACTACCTGCTCCTGATGCCCTTTGGTAGGCACCAACATGAGGGCTTGGTTAGGACAGACAGACAGACACACACACACACACACACACACCCTTCCCAATTCAAGTACCCCTTACCTGCAGACTCCAGATGAGCCTCTGAGCAGGGGAACAGGACGGATGCTGGTCCTGCGTCCTGCCCCACCTCTGAGCCTCCCCCACTAGGATGGGAAGTCCTGACTTCCTCCCCAAGGATGAAGTTGCTACCAGCCTTTCCCAGGCTGTCCACCATATCTTGAGTCTCAGCCTTCCACAGCTGCTTGGCATCCTGTGCTTCAGCCTTCCACAGCTCCACAACCGCATCTGAAGACAGAAGGAGCCAGCCCCAAGTCAGCTCCACTGCCCTGGGAAATGATCATCTTGTTTCCACCCTTAGAGGGCAGCAGAGCCTCAGTTTGGGGAGTCAGGCCACAGGGTTTATGAATGACCAGACATTAGTCCCTCCCTTCTGATTCAGCTACCTCGATTTCCTAATCTGTTAAATAGGCACATTACCCTTTGCCCCTAAAGAGCTTGGTACAAGCCTGTCTCAGAGAGCATCCATGATTCCTCAGATAGAAGCTGAATAAGCATGGGGGGGGGGCTTGTCAGCTCTTTCTAGAACATGGTATGTTGGAAACTGACTTCAGTTGGATTTGGAGGGTCCAAGCATGAATCTCTGCCCTGCTGTTTACTACCTATGATTCTGGTCCAATCATCTCACTTGCCTGAGTCTCAGAGTCTCCACCAGTGAAATGAGAGGGAGAATTAAAGTTCTAGGGACAAGATAAGAAAATACATCCTGCAGAAGTGGGGGACTATGGGTGCGGAACATCACATACACAGATTCAATTGATGTGTTGGCTAGTTTTGCTGAGTTGCTTCTCCTCTCCCTCCTCTCCCCTAGACCTTCTTTATTCTTTGTTCAATGGGATGGTTCAACACAACTTTTAAAAAGTTTTTCAAATGGGGAGGAGTTAGACTAGGTAACCTCCAAGGTGCTTTCCAGATCAAAACCTGTGACTTCATTGTCAAGAGATGAGAAACAGTAACTGGAAACACCAATGGCCAAGATAGGGCTGGTGTAGACAGTGAGGGACCAGAGATCCAAGGAAGAATCCTTCTTTTCCCCAAACTGTGAGGTCCTTGAAAGCAAAGATATTTGGGGGGTTTTTTCTTTGTATCCCCAACACTTAGCACAGTGCCATTCACATAGCAGGCGTTTAATAAATACTTGCTGACTGCCTTTCTGAGAGAAGATAAGGTCAGAAGGTAAATGAAGCTTATTTCTGGGGAAGGTGTGTCTAGGACAGGAGTCCTCTGTATGGGAATGAACCAAGCTTACCAGGAGTGATGTCAGAAACAGGTGGCCCCAGCCATGAGGACATCTCCTCTCGAGGTCCTGGACATCCCCAAAGGAGCTGTCCTGTGGGAGGGACACGGAAGCTCAGCCGCAGTCCCCTTTCTGAAACAGAGAGGGGTCAGGCCTCTAGGGATGGTCCAGCTCTGAGATTTGATGCTGGTTGGGGGCTAGGGGGCATTTAGGCATGATATCACCCCGTTTCCCCCACCTAGCTAGTTTTTTTTCTCCAATGCCCCACCTAGAAGCTATGGCTGAATCTTCAGTCTAGCGCTCTGGGTGCTGCCACAGCTGAATGAGGACAGGGGATAGAAATCCCTGCCAATGGGACAGGTCACTCTCTTAACCCCTCAGGAATCGGCTTCCAGTGATCGTGCCTGCTGCTGCCACCTCCTGGCATCCCAGAATAGGACCCCAGACTTTTCCTTCCTTAGGAGAATTCACCAAAGCCCCTATCCAGTCATTTGTGCCCCCACTGACTGTTTCTTTCTAGTTAGTACTTGGCAGGAGTCTTCCTGGAATCTCAACAGAGCTGGCCAAAGCAGAGCTTCCTTCCCCACGGAGACCCCTCTTCACTAAGCGTCCAACAGCACAGCCCCCACCCACCCAGACACATCCTTGGCACCAAACTCTACCAGGTCTCCCATTTCCCCCTCAGGGTCCCAGTCCACTTCTAAGGGAAACCCTCCCCCAGCCCCCCAGCCCTGTGACCCACCAGATCCTCAGGCCTGGTGCCCTTGCTGGACAATGCCTCTGGAGCCCCCTTGCTGGGAAGGCAGGTTGGTGCAGTCCCTCTGACCAGAGGAGAACGAGCGAGCTAGCGAGGCAACCAGGAGCTGGAGCTGGGCAGTGGAAAGGGAGCCAGAGCCCCCCAGGGAAGTGAATGTGGGGAAAAGGCTAAGGGCGGGGGAGGGGTTCAGAGGGCGTTTGCCTGGAACACCCCTCGCTGTTGCCAGGCTGGGCTCTGCCCGCCGGCCGGGATCTGGCCTCCCGGGGCAGCCTCCTACCCCCCATGACTCCTCCCCAGTCCTCCCCCCGCCCGGCCGTCACCCCCATCCGCCTTCCCCCTCCCCCCGCGGGAACCAAGACCACTTCCCTGCAGCCCAGAGCTGCTCCCCTCCTGTCCTCACCCCCTGGCCAGGGGTGCCCCTCTGCCCTGCGCTGCCCTCCCGGTCCCCCCAGCCCAATCCCGGCAGCCTCAGAGCCGGCCCCGCTGTCCCCACCCCCGGAGACACCGCTCCGGACACAACTCGCCGAGCAAAGGTCCCGGCGCTGCTCGCGGCTGCGGCCCCGCGATTGCGACACCCACGAGCTGGCGAGCGCCCACAAGCACGCAACCTCCCCCTCTGGGCGGGGGCCAAGGCGCTGTCCGCTCCAGTCCCGCAGCCCCGCACTACCCGGATAGAAGGGAGCAGCCCGGGAGCGGACCCAGAGAGCCGCCCCGCGCACAGGTGGGGAGCGAAAGCGAACTTTGGAGCGGGACACTGATCCCACCCCCTGAGCGTCCCAGCGCCCTAGGCTAGTGCTGGAAGGGAGCAAAACCAATCGACTTGGAGCTGCAGGGGACCTTGGAGGTCACAGTCAAGTGCAACCGCTTGCTGGTAACTTGCCCAAGGTCATACGGGTGCAAAAGTAGGTTTCAAACTCAGGTCCTGGAACTCAAGACAACTCACTTTGCGTTGCAAGACGTAGTGAAACCGAGTGGAAGGTATTAGATTCGGAAACCTGGGTTCGGATACGGATTAGCTTATGGATAGGGTGGGGTGGGCAACATGAGGCCTCGAGGGCACTTGTGGCCTTCTAGGTCCTCGGGTGCGGCCTTTTGATTGAGTCCAAGTTTTCCAGAATAAATCCTTTTATTGAGGGGATTTGTTCTGCGGCCTTGAGGCCGCAGGTTCCCACTCTTGCATCAGTTTCCTTATCTGTAAAATGCGTCTAAAATAACAAATGCGGCTTCCATCAAAGGGCTGTTGAAAGGAAATCGTTTTGCAAAGCGCTATAGAAATGGTGAAGTAAGAGGTAGGGCTTGGAGTTAGGAAGACCCAGGTTCAAATCCCAGTTTTAGCATTTACTAGCTCGGTTAAGTCTCTGAAACTCTCCGAGCCCTGTAGGGTTAGTGATAAAGATGGAGAGTATCCATGGCGCCTACCTCCAAGGTCAGTCGTGAGCCTCGGTGAGCTAAAGAGTGAAGAATGCGCTCAGGTGCGATTAACCGCTATTTTAAGGCAGCCTGCCTTAGTGCAGAACTCGAGTCAAAAAGATGTGAGTTCGAATTCTGACCCAGACACTTGTTTCGCTGTGTGCCGCACTGGCGATAGCAATAACGCTAATAACTACCATTTATATAGACCTACTATGTGCCAGGCACTGCGCTAAGCGCTTCATAAACATCATCTCATTGGATCCACACAGCAATCCATTTACAAACTTAGCTTCCATATCCCTAAAATGGGATAATAGCCCTCCTGGGGATGATTGCCGGGATCGAAGGAAGTAATGTGATATTCCCATTGCTAGTCTTAAAGAAGCGGGTCGCTGGGCCAAGTGATAGGGATACAAAAGAAAGAAGGAAACACAGTTCTTGCCCTCAAGGGGCTCACAGGTTAACGCGGATGACAAATTCAAAGCAGTAACGCCTCAGGAGCTAACCGACCTCGGCAGGAACCTGATCAGTTTTGTTTGGTATTTAAAGCCCTCCTCCGTCAGGTTCCAGCCCCCTTTCTTCTCTCCGCTCCCCTCCCCCCACTCCCACCTCCTTTCCTGGGAATGAGGGAACTCTATCAGCCAGGTAGAACAGTTACTTCGGTGCCATTTTCAATCTCAGAGCACTACCCGGAGCACAGGAAGGTTAGGCGATTTGCCCAGGGTCACACAACCCAAGCCAGCTCTCCACCCATCACCTCATCTGTCCCACGAAGCCTCCCTCCAGCCTGCCTTTCCAATCATTTAACATCCCTCCCCTTCACACCCTCTATGTTACAGCCAAAATGACCTACCTACTCGATGTTCCCCTAACTTGGCCTTTCATCTCCCACCTCTTGGTCTTTACCTAGTGCCCTCCTAACTCAGAGAGCCCTCTCTACTCACCTCCCCCTCCCGGAATCCTTAGCTTTCTTTCTAGGCTCAAGGGACACTTCCCCTAACAAGCCTTTCCCAGTTCCCCTAATTGTTATGTGTATTTACTTATGGGCTTAGTGTCCACTGCGCACATTAAAATGTAAGCAAATTCTCCATTGCTTACATTCTCACCTTTGGATTCCCAGTGCCTTTGGGGTAGCCTAAGCGTTAGGGATACAGGGCTGGACTGGGACTCCCAAGACCTAGGTTCCCATGTCAACTCTGACACTAGTTGTGTGACCCTGGACAAGTCATCTAATTTTCATGTCCTGGCAACTGCCTACTTGAGAGATCTGCATGATGGAAGGAATCCCTGTGCTCAAAGGTTCCCATGAAATTACTGAATTGAATAGTCTGGCTGGACAGGATAAGAATGAAGGGACTGTTCTCCAACTGCCCTTGGATCTGGGCCAAAAGGTGACCCAGGAGTGCTTCTGCTTCTGGTACTCCTAGGGAAAGCCCTCTGCCCCTGCAGAGCAAACATTCAGTCCTGAGCCAGGATACGTCCAGGCTCACCTGAGGCAGTGGCCTTATACGTTATTAGGCGCTCAACAAAATATTTGTTGAATGAATGAATGTGGATGAAGTCGGGTAGAAATGGCATTAGATCGAAAAGCAAGAATTCTGGCTCTACCAAGGAGCTGTACAAGTCCTTGGCCTCAGTTTACTGATCTGTAAAATGAGAGGATTCCATCCTGTCATCTTTAAGTTAGAATGCAACCTCCTTGAGGACAGGCATGTTTCCCTTTTGTCTTTGCACCCCCAGGTCTTAGCTCAGGGCCTGGCACGTGCCGGGCACTAATCACTTAACGTGTGTTGACTGATTGAGCCCAGGTTCCCTCCACCTCCTGCCTCCTAAGATTCTCAGCCCCAAGGCCAAAGTTTCCTCCCCCTTCAGCCAGCCCCAGCTAGGCAGCTCTGGAAGGCCCCATTCTAGCCTCCCTGACCCACCCTGGAGGCCCAGAGATAATGGGGGATAATCATAATGGCTTTAAATTCGTGCAGGGCCTTTCTCTTGGTCTGGGTTTTGATCCCAACTTAGGATTTCACTGATTTGGGGGCACTGCTGGAGAGGAAGCTCCTTCTGCTGACTGAGACTACAGCTAGGGCACCGAGAGAGTCAGTGACTTGTCCAAGGCCATACAGGCAGTATATGGGGTGGGTGGGAAGAGAGGAGGGACCAACCTCAGTCCTCCCTGACTCGTGTTCCCCATTACATTAAACTGCTTTTTGCCTTTAACATTCTGAAAGTTACATACATCAGGGCTTCCCATCTTCACAATGGACCTCCCAACCAACTAACACACATTTATTAAGGGACTACTATGTGCCAAACATTGTACTAGGCATTGGAAATGCAAAGACAAAGAAACAGTGCCTGCCCTCAATGAGATTACATTCTATAAGAGAGGCGATATGTGTAAAGATAAACAGAATTTGCTGTTCTCGAAACTTGGCCTTCCATCTCCCACCTTGGTGGTGTGTGTGCATTGTGTATGTATGTGTACATGCATGTGTGTATATATGTGTATATATAAACTCCATATTTCCCATTAAAATGCATGTAATTACACATGTACGTATATATGTCTACATATATGTTTACGTGTATATATGTGATCAAAAGGTATTATAGATGAAACTAAGGCTCAGAAAGACTCATTGAATAACACACAGCTAATTCATAGCAAGGTCAAAGATCAGAAGATAGTCGTGTGTGTGTGTGTACATATACACATATGTATTGTATATAGGCATATTGGCATGTATATACATATGTTTATATGTGCATGCATGTGAATATATACGCATGCGTTGATATGGTTGGTGTGACTATATACATATCTGTTTATGCACATAGATATATGCACATATATCTATGTATTTGTGCAGTTGAAATGTGTGGACATGTATGTGTGCATGCACCAGCATATACATACAGGCACATATATGTATATATATATAATATATACATGCATGTGTATTTGTATTATTGACATATGTGCCTGGATAGATGGATTGCTGTATACATAGATGTGTGTTTTATCCATGCATGTGTATTTTTATATATATATGTGTGTGTATGTAGATAGACAGATAGATACATAGATAGATACATAGATAGATAGATTGTTGGCATGTGTGCCTAGATGTATGTGCTATATATATATATATATATATATATATATACACACGTTTGTATTTTATCCATGCATGTGTATTTTTATATTATATATTATGTATAGTTGCCATGTATGCCAACTCCCTCTTTTTACAGACCGTGTGCCTGAGGCCCAGAGCTGGCTCACACATCAGAAGGCAGAATTTGAACCCAGCCCCGTGGAGCTGCCAGTGAGGACACGCTGGTGGAGCAGCAGCAGCAAGAGAAGCCGAGCTCCAGGCAGGATGCTCGAGGACAGCTGTGGGAGAGAGAAGCTGGAGGTTACTCCTGGCCATTCACCCCTGCCTCCACCCTCTGCTTACTGCCTTTTTCCTGTTTTGCTGTGAATTCGGTTCCCATGAGTCCCACAATTTAGCATGATCGGGCAGGGGGACTGGAAGCTGAGGCAGAGGGACAAAAAGAAGAGGGTACCAGGAAGAGGCAAAATTCTGACCTAGCGAAAAGGGGGATTTGAAGAGGGGTGGGCGGATTAGGAAGAAAGAAGGGGCAAATGAGGCTGAAGGAGAAACAGAAAGAGAAGGGAGGAGGTAAGTTGGGAGAAGAGAGGGCGGGGATAATGATGAGAACCAAGGGAGAAGAGACAGCCCAGAGAGAAGGCAGGCTGATGTGACCAAATTCATCCCCAGAGGAGTTTTCACATGACCAGAAGCCCTTGTGACCCCCTCCTTTCCCACAGTCTTCCGTTCAAGCCTTGTGACCAGGGCTCCCATCTGTAGGGGATACCCCAGCCTCTTGCTCCCCTGAATCATCAGCCCAAACTTCCCAGTCCTACTTGTTCTGGTTCCCTGTTCCTACCACACCCCAGCAGCTCTAAAAGAGAAAGAAACCCAGTACTTCAGACAGATAGACTCTGTGCTCTAAACCCTGCCACCACACCCCACCCTGTCTCCTGGCCCCATCTGAGGCCTCCACCTTTCCCCAAGCTTTCTTGGATTCTCCCTGAAACGCCCAGAGCCGGTCTAGTCCAATCCAATAGAGTTTTAAAAAACAACAAAACATCATTGATATCTTTGGGTTTTTATCCCATCTGTCCATCTCCCAAGGCATGCCTCCCTCTCCCTCTTCTAGAACACCCTCTTCCATCTTCCAGAACAAAGTATAAGAAAGAAGGAGGAGGAGCTTATGAAACTGACCTCCTCATCAGAAAGGCCTAACTTTCTATACAGTGGTCCACATGTACAATCTCCCATCCCTGTAAGAAGAGGGGCAGGCACCTTCTCGTATTTCCTCTTTGGGGACAAGTTAACAAGGATCTTGTAAAGTGGCCCATGTGTCACTAACTCTTCTGAGACCTGGGGGAACGAAGACCAAAATGATTCAATCCCTGCCCTCCATGAGTTTACATTGGTAAGGGCAGGGCTATATTCTCCTAGTCTCTTCCTTCCTTTCTCTGAATTGGAATCTTCATTTTGGCCTAGGATTCTAGCAAGGCCTTTCTGCTAGATTTGTGAGGGATCTTAACCTGGTTTGTGCCATGAACCCCTTTGGCAGTCTAAGTGAAACCTTTTTAAAAGTGTAAAATAAAGTACATAGGATTACAGAAAAAAAAATAATTATATTGAAATACAGTTATCAAAACAGTTGGGAAAAAAAGTTCATGGACCTTGAGCTAGAGGTTTCAAACATCATCAAACATCTTCCTTTAGCCAACCTGGGCCCCTAGGTCTTTACCTCACAAGCACTGTGGCACTCAGTAGGCTTGATCCTGTCTACACTGCTAGTGAAAGTGCCAAATGTTTTCCCATTGGGTAAACCCCAGAACAATTTCCACCCCAGCAGCCCGAGACCAGAACCAGCTCCATTGAGCAAATATCACCGGACAAAAATCTACCTTTGCTCAGGGAATCTGCTACAAGGAATTCACAAACTGCACAGGGCTGCATCAGAATAGAGTTAAAGCAGATGAAGAGGGGGAGTGACTTGCTGACAACTGGCAAGTACAAGGGCTGAGCTGAGCTCCATCTTGGAGCTCCTTCCACCCGGCCTAGCGGCTGGGTGAAAGGCAGTGCCTCTAGTCAGTGACTCAGCAGAGGGACAGGGCTCTGGCACTCTGATTCCTCCCAGGAGGTGGACCTGGCTAGTAACTGAGCCTCAGCTGGAGCCTCAAGTCCCAGCTTGCTAGCCCTGGCCCCATGGCACAGGCCCATCAACGTACAGGTGATACCTGACACCTTGGGAAATTCTTTTTTCTCTTCCACACAAATAACTGGACTTTCTGAGTCCCTCAAAGTTCAGAAAGAAATTTTCTAGCATCAAATTTGAACCTCCTAACAACCCCGGGAGACAGTTATAATCCTTATTTTGGAAATGAGGCAACTGAGGAAGTTTTGTGATTTGCCCAGGGTCTCAAGCTGCAAAGTATCAGAGGGAGGCCTTTGAACCAGGTTGGTATTCAAATTAATTCTACCACTTTGCCTCTCTTTGTAGACCTGGGCCTGGAATCAGTGCTGCTCTTTTAAGGGTCCTTCCCTAGATACCTACCGTTAGGGAAAAGCAAATCAGGGACTATGCTGTTAGAATTCAAGTGTGTCGAGTGTAGGGGGGGAGGGGGAGGGTAGAAATGGGGAGAAAATTTGTAATTGAAAATCTTGTGGGAATCAATGCTGAAAACTAAAAATATTTTAAAAAAGAAATCAGACGACTGATTCAATTAAAATTATATATGAAAGAAGAGTAAAATAAAAGAATTCAAGTGTGTCGGGTTCCACCTTCATTGAGAAAGGGCTATTGTCAGCATTTTTTGAAATGCTTTGCCCCTTTTCTTCCCTATTCGTTTTTTCCTCCCCGCATGCCCTTGGGAAGACTTGGCTATCTCGCCACGCTTACGCTTGGGGCAGTCAACCTTAATCCCTAAGCGTTAGAAGTCGCTAACCATTGGAAGACCGGGCCCCCAGTTGCAATGAAGAGCTTCCAAGAAATCACCGGCTCGCGGTCACAAGCAAGGCTGGAGAGTTTCCAGCGTGTGACCACAGGCATGAACAAGGAGGAAGGTTCAGAGCTTTGGGCTCTCGCGGCTTCCTCCTTCCCTGAGCTCTGGGAAAGTACCACAAAGAGCAGCACAGCCGGTAGGTCGGTCCACGCGCATTTATTGAGCTCCTGCTGGGTGCAGCGCCGTGACCCCGAGGACCCTCGTTAAATTCAATGTGCATTGAAGGGCTCGCTGGAGGCAGACGCAGCTGCAAACACGTCCAGAGAGCTGCGCCTACCCTCGGGGAGCTCATGTTGGGGCTTAGAGGTTTTCAAAGCGATTTGCTTTGCAAACACCATTTCTTGCCGGCCTAGCGAGGGACTGGTCGTGGATGCTTATTTGACAAATGAAGAAATCGAGGCTGCTAAGCGAGGGTGGATTTTAATTCGGCTCTTCCTCGCCCCATTAGGGCCAGACACGCGCTGTGCCTTGTAGCCGCCTGCTGAATCACCCTCTCCAGCCTCCGGACTTTTGCCTAAGGCCAGGCTTGAGCTCCCTAGCGCAAACCAGGAAGCGGGCGCGAAGCCGCAATTATGGGCGCTCTCAAAGGGCGTCCAAAAGGATCAGAGAACCAAGAGCCTGGAGGACCCCGGGGGGTCAATCAAGCCTGGCCCTTCCCTCCCCTTATTTCAGAGGCGACTCGCCCAAGGTCACGGGGCAAGATTCGAAACAGGGATCTCGACTCCCTAGCACGCGCAAGCGACTTCCGGCAGACCACGTGGCCTGGGGCCGCGCCCCGTCCCGCCTCCGGGGGGCGCTATCTGCTTCTTGCCCATTTCTTGGGTGGGTTCTAAGGGGCCTGTCTCCTGCCTGGAAGGAGTGAGCAGTCTGGCGCCTGAGGCCTCGCGCCCTTTCCCACGCTCCTCCGCCCCGCCCCCATAGGCTCGCGGCCTACCAGCCAGTTTCCCTCCACCCTCCTCCTGTCCCCGGCTTCCTTCTCCCTTAAGAAAGATGGCGGCGCGGGCGCTTCCTGTGGGAGCACCGGCGCGCGCATCCGGGCGGCTTCCGTGGTGCTCTGGATAAGGTTCCGGGCTCGATGGTCCCTCAGTAGGCAGCGGTGGCGGCGATGGCGGCTGGACGGTCCGGCAGCCGCTGCTGGGGATCTCCGTTGCCGCTGCTCGTGGGCCGGGGCCTGGGCCTCCTCCTGCTGCTGCTGCCCGTGGCGCCCGCTCAAGCCCGGAGCCTCCGCTTCGTGATTTTGGTGCTGAAGTTGGGGGGCGCAGAGAGACGGGGTCTACGCAGGGTCAAGGGGCGGGGGTCTGGGGGTGTCAAGCTCTGGATGGGAGGCTTCTAGGAATTGGGGCGGGGTATCTGGTTCAAGGGAAGGGGCTCCTAGGTTAGGGATCTTTGGATCTGAGTCAGGGGTGTCTTGCAGGGCGGGTAGAATCTGGATTGGAGACTGTTGAGGCGTTGGGGAGCCGGGGAGGATTGGGCGGCGTATGTTGTCCCTGGGTCAAGGGAGGTGGTTTCAGCATCCTGGACAGATCTCTGGGTAAAGAGGATGGCTCCGCTTTGGGGGCAGGGGTCTCTGGATAAGGAAGGACAAGGATCAATACTGGAAGAAAGGGAGAGCTGTATTGAAATGGGGGGGGGGTCTCTGGAGTCCTAGGCGGAGGCTTTGGAGGCGTTCGTACTTTGAAGTTGGGGGAGGGGTATGAAAGTCTGCCTGAAGTAGCTCGTATCGGTCTTACCCACAACACTCACCTTTTTCTGTCATCCATTTTCCCCCTTTTTGCCCCTCCTCTCCCCCCGCCCCAGTGGACACTCAGTGGTGGAGACCATTAGGGCAGGATTTTGACTTGGGGTGAATGGCTTTGAGCTTTCTGAAGAGGGTATGGGTTAACTGGGGTGGAGGGAGTAAGGGGCTATTAACGTATTTCTCATCAGAAACCTATAGATGAACCAGTGTTTCCTTTCTCAGTTGTATCGGCATGGAGATCGTTCCCCTGTCAAGGCATATCCTAAGGACCCCTATCAGGAGGGAAAGTGGCCTCAAGGCTTTGGCCAGCTAACCAAGGTTTGTCCAGGTGCCCTCTGATAGGATTCTTCCCTCGGGCATTGATTCTAGGGCACAGATCCATAGAATTCGTTTTGATGACTACTTCGATGTAATTGGTTTCCTTTGCAGTCCTGTGTATTTTTGTTTTGTACATTCAAAAACATTCTGTAGAGGGGTCTGCCCCAAGGCATGTCCCTGACACACAAAAACAGGTTAGGGCCACGTGTCCTAGGGACCGCTGCCTTTAGAGCAGCTTGCAGATTAGTGGCACCCTTACCCAGTTCTCTTGATCTTGCTGCATTCCATACCTGGCTGGTGCTACATGTGGCTGGACTGATTGACGAGGAATGCTGATCCACTCAGCATCAGTCCTTCCTTGGGCAGAATTAGAGACCAGCAGGGTCTAAGGTTCCTGGGCTTTACTGACCCTTGGGTCTGCTTGCAGATGGGAATGCTGCAGCACTGGGAGCTGGGCCAGGCTTTACGGCAGCGCTACCAGGGCTTCCTCAATGCCTCCTACCACCGGGAAGAGGTGAGCCTAGGGATCCAGACAGGGAGGTTCTGGGAGGAGGGACTCTGCCTTTCTATGCTTGGTACCACTTGGGGGAGCTTTCTAAGCTCACTCCTTGCTTCTGTTCTCGAGGGGAGGGAACATCCGCATACACGCTAGTTCCAGACTAGGAAGGGAAGCTGCCAAGCACCTTTTCCTCCAAGACCTCTGCCCTGGGAAGGCTGATCAGAGCCACAGTCTCTGCTCTCCTGCGCCCTGGGGGATTCCCTCTCCCTCCATGGCCACAGCTGGTGGTTGCATGTCGAGGGCTAGGTAAACCACAAACCCCCAGGCAATCTGAATGGTGAGAGTGCAGCTGTTTGTGCCCCAGGTTCTCATGTGTCACTCTGCTCTCTAGAGCTCTTCTTTCCTTTCTCGCGCATCACAGAAACCCCAGGCTCTGAGTACCTGCAGCCACTGGGAGGCCTGCCATCCCACGGGCCAAAGGCCTTTCCCAGACACTCTGATGGAGGTTTGCTCACTCCTCTCTTTGGCAGGTTTACATTCGAAGCACAGACTTTGACCGCACCCTTATGAGTGCCGAGGCCAACCTGGCTGGACTCTTCCCGGTTGAGGGGGCGCAGTCTTTTAATCCAAACATCACATGGCAGCCTATCCCTGTCCATACTGTTCCTGAGGCCCAGGATAAGGTGAGGCTGGCTGACCCTTTGCCCGTGGGACACTCCCTCCTCCCCATTTCACCAATCCCTGATCCTTGCCTTGCTTTGCTTCTCTCTCTTCACAGCTGCTGAAGTTCCCACTGGGCCCGTGTCCTCGGTTTGAGCAGCTACAGAATGAGACTCGCCAGACCTCCGAATACCAAAATGAGACAGTTCAGAATGCTGTAAGTGGGGGTGAAGGGGGCAGGTCACAATGCCATCAGCCCACAGGAAAGAAGGTGACTGTGACCACTTCTGGTTTACCTTCACAGCAATTTCTGGAGATGGTGGCTAATGAGACAGGTATCACAGACCTAACACTAGAGACAGCCTGGAACATCTACGACACACTTTTCTGTGAGGTATGGAGACCACAGACCCCAGCCCGCTTGCTCCTCCAGGGACCTGGGTCATTCATTAATCACAGGTCCTAGGGCAAGGGGAGAGGCCTCTCACCACCTACTGAGGCATCTTAGAGGAGCGCACACAACTTCCCCTCCCAGGGCTGAAGGAGAACCTCAGAATGGGAAATGGTTTCCTAACCATCAGCAGTTTTACATGACTCCATTTTGCTGACTCACATTGTCTGTATGGAGGCTTCCTTTCCTCGTCTGCCCCACTGCCTGATACCCAGACATACTGGCTGCCACCCTGGTCCCTAGGCCTCAACTATCATTTCCCTTCCCCTCACACATGAACGCATACACGCACGCGCACACACACACACACACAGGCATTTGCCCATTTGGGATCTCTGGGCTCCCTCTAGCCTCCCCTGCACTAACCTATTTGGTGTACAGCAAACCCATGGCCTGTCCTTACCGCCCTGGGCCTCGCCTCAGACCATGCAGCGCCTTCGGCAGCTCAAGGATCTCAGCTTCCGGTTCCTTTTTGGGATGTACCAGCAGACAGAGAAGGCCCGGCTTCAGGGAGGTGAGTGACAAGGAGGGCATGCCCCTCCCCTCCTCAGAATCCCTCCAGAGCTCCCGTGGCGTCTCAGGCTTCTGTGACCAGGCTGTCGTCCACCACCACTCAGCTCTGCTGTACACATCAGCTTTCACTTTGTTGTCTTCACAGGGAGCCAGCTGCTCATCTTTTCCACCTGTTTGTTCATCTCTGAAGAGCCAGTTAGTTCCATTCACGCCCTGTTTGGAGCCTTTTTTTGGTGGTTGTTCATTCATTTCAGTCATGTCCAACCCTTTGTGACCCCATTTGGGGTTTTCTTGGCAGACACTGGAGTGGTTTGCCCTTGCCTTTTCCACCTCATTTTACAGATGAGGAAACTGAGGCACAAAGGATGAACTGACTTGCCCAGGGTCACATAGCTAATGTCTAAGGTCAGATTTGATCTCAGAAAGATAAGTCTTACTGAGTTCAGATTCAGCACTTTATCTACTGTGCCACCTAGCTGTCCTCAGAGAGCCTTAGATTATCCCAAACAACTATGACAGGACCCACTTTGATACAGGTGCAAGAACAGACAATCCTGTGGCCATAGGCCTTGGTTCCGATGCCTGTCAAAAGGCATTTGAGTCACCTCTTGAGGGCTGCCTCATTGTACTCAGCTACTTTCTCGTGATCCATCACTGACTGGCAATCGGTTCTAACTAAAGCCCTATATATGGTTGAGTGGATTTAGCACTAAAGCCCATTTTGCCCCTTGAGATCATAAGCTGTTCAAAGACAGGGACCATGCTTCTAATACTTTCAGTATTTTCTTTGAAATTCTAGCTATCAGGTAAAATTGGTAGCTGGGCTTACCCTGTCAGCAGCCAGATGAAGTTCTTCTAGTAGGGGAGGATGAGGAGGCTCTGATGGCCACCACCAGCCACTCAACATTTCCTTGTTTTCTTTCAGGGGTCCTCCTAGGCGAGATCCGCAAAAACCTGACTTGGGCAGCCTCGGCCTCCCAGCACCCCAAGCTGCTGGTCTACTCTGCGGTGAGCTCTTTCACCCATGTTTTCCCTCCCACAGTCAACCCCCACTTTCCTAGAACCTCTATTCCTAGGCTCTTTGTGGGGATGCTAGGAGGGAATGGCCCTCCCCGCTAGGGGGTAAGGGCCAGCAGGGATGAAGCAGACTTCTTCCTACAGCACGACACCACACTGGTGGCACTACAGATGGCTTTGGACATCTACAATGGGGAACAAGCTCCCTATGCCTCCTGCCACATGTTTGAACTTTACCAGGAAGACGATGGGTAAGTTGGCCTGGCTTCCTGGTGAATCCCCAAGGGTGGTGGTTGGAAGGGGGAGGGGTGGTTCCCAGCTTGCAGGCTCAGCCTGGAGAACTGGCTTTTGTGCTGCCCTCAGGAATTTTTCCGTGGAGATGTATTTCCGGAATGACAGTACCAAGGCTCCATGGCCCCTGGCCCTGCTGGACTGCTCCCAGCGCTGCCCCCTCCCAGAGTTCTTACGCCTCACTCAACACCTTGTGCCAGAAGACTGGGAACAGGAATGCCAGGTGACGAGCAGCCTCGCAGAGACAGGTGAACCTAGCACCATTCTGTTGTCTCGGTGTCACAAGGTTTTTCACCCTGAAGATCTCACTTCTCTTCCTTCCCTCAGAGGTGATCGTGGCCTTGGCTGTTTGCGGCTCCATCCTCTTCTTGCTCATCCTGTTACTGCTCACGGTGCTCTTCCGAATGCAGGCCCAGCCTCCAGGTTACCGCCATATTGCTGATGGGGAAGACCATGCCTGACAAGACCACTAGGTCCCTTCCCTACAGCCTTGTGGAGGTGGGCTGGCCCCTTGCCTCCTGCCTCTTCCCATTCTATAGACAGGAGGCCTCTGGCTGGACTGCCCTCTGACTGTGCCCAGGCTAGGGAAGCTGGGAAGCCAATTTGATGCAGACACATCTCTGAGCCTAGTGGTGCCGACCCCAGGACCCTCCTCACCCAGCATTTCTGAGCAGGTGTGGGAAGCCTTGTTGTCTTCTGCCTCCCAGCCCTGGGAAGCAGGACAGAATAGCACCAATGGATTTCATGTTGGGTTAAGTACCTGGTGATCAAATGAAGGGGAGTCCTTAGGCCAATCCAAAGTAGTTCTGGGCACTACTTTCTACAACAGCCTGGAAACTTTGGCAAGCGGCTCACAGGACACTCTATTTTATCTCACACCACCCCCATGCCTAATTTAACCAGGCCTCTCTTCCTACCCTCAAGGTAGGGGTCATAGCCCCAATTCATTGAGGTTGGAAGCCTCAGGGTTAGTTGCTGCTGTTTCTACTCCTCTGAATCCTGAGCTGGCTTGAAGAATGCATATAAAGGGATGGGGGGGGGGAGGTACAGGCACATACAGGACACAGAAGACACACAAGCCCTAGGCAAACGCAGGTACTGAGCTGCACAGCTCTGGGCTGTAGCCCAGAGGGGGCAAAGGTGGACCCCAAGGGGAATGAAAGTGTTGAACTCTCCATATTGTTTCTTGTGTCTCTGTGGGGAGGAAAATGGCCTCTTCTTTCGCCAGGCTCTGGCTAGAGAGCTCAGAAAGCTTCCCAAGTGGATATAACTTTATTAACTGTTGAGAGTGAGGACAACCCAGATCACACTGCCAGCCTGGTAGCCAGATACAGGGGAGGCATTGGGAGCGATGCCTTCCAGAGGATCCTTCCCTTTGGCCTTGGTTCTTGCATACCCTTCTAGGCACAGACCTCTTTGCTCCTGTTTCGAATTTTGGCCTAGTCTGTTTCAAGGGGGGGGCTGGTGGGCTGAGCAACCCCTCCCTAGTCCTTGCTCACTCATTGCCCTGATCAGCCCCTCCTGCTTCCTTGTCACAGCCTCCTCTGGGCTCCAGATGAGAATGTTGTAACCTAGGAGAGGGAGAAAGACCTTACTGTTCTCAGACTCTCCAGGCACTTCGGGGCTGGCCCCCAAGAAGCTCAGGTCTCCTGAAGCCAGATAAGGTTGGTTAGAAGTCTTGGCCAGCAAGATACTTGGTCACTATTTCTGGGCTGATCAAATGGGAGAGCTGAGGTCAGCACCTCTTCTCACTAAGCTGGGGCAGGAGACCCTTTCTGTACTCACCCATTGCAGAGGCCAGTGTATCCCCCATGGGATTAAATTTGTTTAGCTGCAAAGAAGACAAGAAAAGGTGAAGGTGATAGAAAAGAAGGGTGCCCAGGGCCTTCTGGAATCCCTAGCCCCAACATGACCCAGGCCTTACCGAGATAATGCCAGAGCAGTCTGGGTCAAAAAGCTGACATATCATCTTCCCTGAGCTCCCATCAAATAAATCAATCGTCCGAGGCTCATGAGGGTTGAAACCTGCAAAATTGGGGTCTGGATAGCGACCCACCACGATGAGGTCATAACGAGGGTGCCACGTTGCCTAGGAGAGGAGAGGATGGTGATCAGAGGGAACAGAACCCTGGACCCTCAATAGGCACAGCACTCATGGTGCATTTGATGGAGATAAGACAGACAGACATGTAGTGAGTCACATACATGGTGGATAATCCAAAGCTGGCTTTCACCAACTGCCTGGAACATTTTGGGCCTGGCCTTCTCCCTCTGCTGTGAATTGGTGTGTAGTAAGTATATACAAACGACTTTTAGCCAAACCCCTGGGGGGGGGGGGCGGAAATGTTTTGGACCATTTAAGACAGTGCTGAATCTAGAATTAGATTAAATCTAGAATCCCCGTTCAAAGACATAAAGTCTAAGAGTGGCTCGAAAAGCAGGAGTAGGAATGGTTAAAACAGGAAGGCTTTATAAATCAAATGTGAAGGTGAAAGAATTTCACAGAGAAAGGAGAAATGGTGTGCATAAGGCTGGGAGCAAATTACCGGTTATGGGCAGATTTGCTTGCTGGAATGGTAAGCACAAGCTGAGATGGAGCAGATCCTGAAAAGAACCATCTGGTCCAAGGGCCCTGAGATACGCTCAAGGAAGCTTAGATTTGACCTGAATTGACCAAGAGCCCCCATGGACTTGAGAGAAAGGGAGTAAGGCAACCCAAAAATTGCTCCAAAGAGGCTCTCAACGGTCTGAAGAAG
Organism: Phalanger gymnotis; assembly: GCA_028646595.1. Classification (NCBI taxonomy): domain Eukaryota; kingdom Metazoa; phylum Chordata; class Mammalia; order Diprotodontia; family Phalangeridae; genus Phalanger; species Phalanger gymnotis. Next base: position 446,280,845 of record CM053623.1, on the reverse strand, counting down.
TGCCAACCTAAAACCATGAGGGCCTGGGCCAGGGTTGTGGACATGGCAGGCAAAGGGCCAAACTCATGTTTTCAGAGAAAAATCTGCCAAGCATCAGGGGAGGGCCACGAGGGGTTACCCAGAACTCCCTCCCTGGGAACCTAGGGGACCAGAAAGAGTGGGGCTGGGCTAAGCGACTGTGCACAGGAGACCACAAACTTCCTTTTAGATAGTGCAAGACTTCTGAGAAGGGCCGGGACTAGAGAGAGCAGAGTCCTCTGCATAACAGTACCTAAGCAATAAATGAAACCAGGATCCTGAAAGATGCCCACATTTGACAAGAAAGTAAGAGTAGCTAGCCAGGGGAAAATAAGAACATACAGGATCATGCAAGTCAAGGAGTAGCTGCCCAAAGACAGGGTTCCAGAAGGATGGCATTTTTTGGTTGTCATAGCAGATCTGACCAGATCCTTGGCACTGGATTGTTTCCTGGGCTAAACACCTCCAGCTACTCACCTTGATGGGCGTGAGGTGCTGGAAGTGGCGATGAGGGTGGGGAATCAGGTGCTGGGGACACGCCCAATGGGAGGCAGAATACACCCGGATCTCACTGTGCTGGTCTGTGGTCAGGAGTCTGGCCCCGTCTGGACTGAAATAAGCTGGACAAGTGTAGGAGAAGCCTGTTGTCTTCAAGGAGCCTCCTCAGTGCTGGGTCTGTGCATCCCCAGACCGCTTCTCTCTCTCCCTTCTACCCCATCCCCAAGAGCCAGGCCCAGTACTAGTGCGGAAATTGTGAAGAAACACTCTGGGAACCTCCCAAGAGCTGGCTGGAGTGTCTGGGAAGCTCCTTGAGTACAGGCTTATCTCATGCCATAAAGCCCTAAGAATGGCTACCATCCTTGCAGAAGGGGAGGGGGCTCCCAGCTCCCCCCCTCATACCTGCATTGACGGCACGCTCGTGAGGCATCAGGTAGACGAAGGAAGACTTCCCTCTGACCTGGCGCAGATCCCAGATTTTCACCGTTTGGTCCACTGAGGCCGTGGCCAGCAACCAGTCACAGAGAGGATTCAGGGCTACGTGGGTCACCTTCTTTTTGTGAAGCTTGAGATTCCAGATCTGCAGAGAAGAAGGGCCCAGCTCAGGCAGAGGACAGCGAGGACGGAAAAAGGGGTGAGGCTGGGATTCTGAGTTCTGGGAACAAACCTCTTTGCCGTCCATGTTCATCAAGATCACGCTGCCCGCGCTATCTCCTGTGACCACCACGCGGCTTTTGGCAGACACATCCACACTGGTGTACCAGTAGCTGGAGGGAGAAATACGATCAAGTTTCTTCCCCATGTGCTTGAAGTCAGAAACACAAAGCCCCGAGCACTGCAGGAGCGCTGGGATGTGGCAGACTGGCCAGGACTGAGCATGTGATGCTCCTGGTGCTGCTGGTGGTCAGTGTGGGTCCTGGAGGCAGCTCCCCAATGGGGGCTGCATGGGGGCTCCATAGTGTAAGGCAGCCCCCTGCCCACCCCTGTGGCAGAAGGAAAGCCAAGAGTAGGAGCCTCAAACTCAGGGGATCAGGTACCAGTCCTCCCAGAGCTCTGATGATAAGAGGACAGAGGCCCTGGAGGCCCTAACCTGCCCCTTGGCTCCTCCGAATACTTTGGCCAGGGGCAGTTAAGGAAAGGGGAGATCTTGCTGCCCACCAAAAACTGCTCAATTTTCCCCGGAAAACTCGAGTCTCCACTGAGCCCTCAAACCCTTCAGGCTAGGTCTCGTTCCTCACTGCTCCCACTCTGCCACAGCTGGGCAAGAGTCACAGTAGGGACCTGAGAAACTGGGGCTGCAGCCCTCTGGTCTGTCCTGACCTATAAAGCCCAGTAGGGCAGTGATCCATGATGTGGAAGTCAAGAACCACACACAGTGCTTGTCTAGCTTCTTGCCCCTGGAGACACTAAAGTGTTTTATGCACATGAACCTCCTCTGGATGGACTATGAAAATAGGACCCGTGACAAGCCTAGAACTCAAGCCTCTAGCTCTAGCCCCTGTTCACTGTTTCTCAAGTCAGACAGGCAGGACAGTTAGCCTCATCCCCAAGTCTCGATTGAGAGGAACAGGGATGTCTCCAGCCATCTCCTCTAGGACAACTCAACCTACCAAGCAAAGACTGGCCACAGAGTCCTGGTCCCTGAAGGAGCCACTCACATGGGAAAGACTAAGGGAGCCAGCCAGAGCAGGAAAATGGCAGTAGCATTCTCTCTATCCCAGAAGAAGGGAAAAAGGATCTGGGTGCTTCCATTGGGTCTTACAAGCCCCTTTGCTTTGATAGTTTGGTTGCTTACTCCCAGCTGTTTGTGCTGGTGAAGACTCTGACTGTGTTGCCCAGGAAGTCTTTCAAGCTGGTGGTCCCCACCATTGAGGAAACGAACAGCTGGTTGGTATTGAGAGGGTTAAACTTCATCCCTGTGATGCTCCCTCCGGCTCCAATCTGAAAGAAGAAAAGCTGGGTGATCAGGAGGAACTGCTGATCCTTCCAGTGCCTAGGGAAAAGACAGCCAACATCAGCAGAGACCAGAAGTTCACAAGCCAAGAAAGGTCACTCAGAAGAGCTTTGGCTTCAGGGGCTATGGCTAGACCAGAAAGACGCTTGTGAGGAACACTGCCTTGCTCCTTCCACTGAGCCTTTCTGCCCTTCCTAACCTTCCCTAAGCTGCCTAGGCCAACCCAGCCCACTCAGAGACAGCTTACCTGGCATCCTCACTGACACACTACACCCAGCCGCCTCCTCTCAGGAGAGGGCGCACTACTGCTCCTTGGCTACTAGACAGACTAGGACCCCCTTTGTTGAAAGAGAGCACTGGGGGCAGAGCTCAGAGCAGTGGTATCAAACAGCACCCAGGCGGCAGCATATGGACTTAGAAAACCACAAATTAACATTATCCGTTTTGTATTTTTATTCTGTTGAACATTTCCTAACTCCACGTGAATATGGTTCAGGACATACTTGGAAGCTTTGCTGGCTGGCTTCAAGTCTGAGACCTCTCTGCTGTAGACTGGACTCAGCAGGAGGAGTAAGACACCCTAAGCTAGGCCCAGCTCCATTAATTACTAGTCATGCAGCCTCAGGCCAGAGTCAGTTTCCTCATCTGTCTAGCCTGGTAGGATGGTTGTGCCAACCAACGGAGTGAATGGATAGAACTGAAGACCAAAAGGCCCTGTTAGGATCCTTTCTGCCTTTTTAAGCTGGTCACGTGGGTCAATGTGGCCAACTCCCACGGTTCCACAAGACTGAATCAATAATCTGCTTAGTATAGGAAAGGGCTGGAGAAAAAAGTGGGGTAGAGGAAAAGGAACAAGCATTTATTAAGCACCTGCTATGTGCCAGCCACTGTGCTAAGCACTTTACAGACAACATCTCATTTGATCCCTTCAAGATAGGGGCTGTTACTATCTCCACATTATGGTTAAAGAAATGGGCAGAAATTAGGTAACTGCCAGAGCTAGGAAGTATCTGAGGTCAGACTGAAATTCGGTGTTGAGTTAAATCCAAGCCCAGCGCCTTGTCCAATCTGCTGGGCCACCCAGCGGTGCAGTGACCTGATAAGGGCCCATCCTCTAAGCTCTGGTCATACCTGTCCCCTTCTCTAGGGCCTGAATGATACAAAGTCACAAGGGCATGGTCGGATGTTGAAATTTGGAATGGTCCCAGGCTAGACTGAAAAAAAAAAAAAAAGAGAGTACCCTTCAGAAAAGGATGTCCCTGGTGCTGGGGCCAGTTCCTTGAAGGACAACCTTTGGAAGCCGTGTGCTCAATGGGAAGGAGACAGGCTTCTCCTGGCCCCAGACACTGAGTGCAGTGAGGTTCTGGAGAAAGAGAGAGACAGAGGAGAGAAAAGATGGAAACCTGGGAATGGTGAGATCCCCAGAGTCTCGGGTCGAGAAGCCATCTCCCACCAGGTCCCCTGATTCCTACTAGAGCCTGTACCTCCAGAAACTAAGCACAGACTCCTCAGGTGAGATCTAAGGTGAGATCTGAGATCATTTTCTTCTCTGCTGAGCTGAGATTTTATCTCACTCCCAAAGAGCTCATTTACCCTTGGGTAACTTCCCCATGTCGGTTTTCATAAATAGGTTTACTCACTGAGACCATAATTTGTATACCAAGCATTTAGTGAGAAGGAGCTAAATTGTAAAGTAAGCTAATTCCCCATCCCCATGTTCAAAGAAAGTGGCTTTTACTCTGAACTCCTAAAAGAAGAGGAAGAGGGAGGCTGGGGTTGGGGTGCTCCTTTAGGGGGTTCAGAATAAATTGTTATTTGATGTGTGGCAGACAGAGTCCTAAGCCAATACTCCGACTGGGCTGGGTGTGTCCTGCTTGAGCCACCCCAGCTAAACTACTTATTAGCTCCCCTTGGTGCAGCCAAAGGTGGAAATCCTCCTTGGAGATGGGCCAGATCCTCCATCAGATATCTACCCATGCCACATGCAAGGTAAACAGTCTACATTAGACAGTCTATCATGTGGAAGCTTGCTTGCAGGACCATTTTCACACTAATTCCTGGTTGTTTCTCTGGAAAGAATAGGAATTTTTTTTAAACTTAGCACTGGAATTTTAGTTGTGGTTCTGGAGTTTCATGGTATTTTTTGTCTCAAGCTGGTCCACGGTCTTTTTCTAAAACTCAGTGGTTCAGGAGTGACAGGCTCCAGTCTCTACCCTAAAGTGGAAGAGGGCTGGGGCTGCACCCCCTGTAGCCAGGAAGGGAAGGAGCAGACATGGGCCAGCTCCAGTGCTTCAGTCTCAGCTTGGACCTAGGATTACAACTGCCTACTACTCAGACATGGATAGTCTAGGGCAGAGGTGTCCAACTCAGGCCCAAATGCCACCCCAAACTCTAGAGTACAAGTGCAGCAAGAACCAGATTCAAATGTTAACTAGGAAACAGTTATCAAAACAAACACAAATATAACATAGATAATGTTTCTTTGTGGTTTTCTAAGATTTCTCTGGCCTGCAGAGATTTGTTTCTATTGGCATCTGGTACCTCAGTTCTAGGGGCAGGGTACATGCTTCTAGGTGTTCAGAAGAAAAGCCACTTTCTCTGATCAGTACTTAACAATCTGCTTCCTTTTTCCAGCTTAGGGTCCAAGCACCCAACCTTGGTACACAAAAACCAGTCAGTGAGTGGGGCTGTCTGCTCTCAGCAGTCTCTAGGGCTGCAGGTGGCAACCAGGGGACATATCAGGGGGCAAGTATCTCCAAGTATCCGCCTGGCTTATAGGCCCTTTCCTCACTTTCTCTTCTCCAGTGGCCCTGTCTAGTGCAGGCCTACCACCCTACAAATGCAAACTCTCTTATGACAAACTAAGGAGCTTCCCTTCCCCTTCCCAGATCCTGCTCTGCACACCAGGACTCGTCTGTTCTACTTAGTGAGCAAATGCCATAAGGGAGCAACCTTAGGTTATCTTTTCCTATGGCAAAGCCACTCAAACATCTGAATCCTTCTTGGTGTTTCCAGGGCTTCCCAAAGTATGATGCTCGCTTGATTACCAGAAGCCAGTATAGGTTTTTAAATACTAAAGTCCCCAAGTTAACACTTTGTCACATCCGCCAGCCCAGGCGCCTTCAATATACAATCTCTTTTTGAGGAGGGGCCTGTCATTGGTTTTTTTCCCCCAAACCAAGTTGCTAATCCAGTACTTAAGAAATCCTCCCCCACAGCCCTCACACGTCCGAGAAGCCAGAGGGCGGGACAAGGGCAAAAGCATTCAAAGCTGAGCCTAGGAACTCACCCCTTTAATGAAATAGGTTTTGTCCAGTACTTCATAGTCCCAGAGGATGATGTCTCCACCCTTGGAGCCCACAGCCAGAGTGCTGGGATGAGTGGGGTGCCATTCCAGGCACGTTGTTCTTCGGTCAAAGGGACTGGCTGTGCGGAAAAGTCGGTAAGAGTCCAAAGAGTGCAAAAAGGCCTTCTGAAGACACTGGTGGCAGAGAGAACAGAAGCGGAGCTCAGACATTCACATCCACAGCCTGTGCCATGCACACCCCATGGTTACAATTGACTGTTGTGGCTGTCACAGCTGCTAACCACGGTATAGTCCATCTCCTCTACCTCTAGACAGCTATTTACCTGGGATTATGACTAGGGAGATACTACCAAGCCACCAGGTCATCATCGATAATCCCCTGCTGGAGAGTACAAGACATAGTCTGATAGAGGTGGGACAGAGTCCTACCCTCCCTAATAGGCTGGTTACTTGGATCAGGGTACTTAGAACCACTCCAAATAAGAACCATCTGACCATGCCCTCTACATACAACTACCTCAACCAGTCCATCCCCTAACGTTAGTGGGAAATTTGTCACAATAGTAGCTAAGGGCCTTTTCATTTTAGCGCTCATTGTCAATCGAGATCTCACCTGCTGGAAAGATGCCCAAGGTGCTCTGCCCAGCTTCTGTTGGTGGAGAGCCCAAATTATGCTATAAGGGTATTCTCTTTGGCTGGCCAATTCAGGATGTTTCCAGCCTGAAACATTATCCCGTCTGCCCGAGCCTGCCAAGCAGAAGAGATAAATGTTTCCCCCTTCACCCCAAACTACCGTCAGCTCTTTAACACAAAGAAAAAGATGCTGAATTTGCTTCTGAAAGCAGCAAAAAAGGAGCGAGTGGGCCTTCAATACAAACGCTGCTGTTTCCTCAAGCACCCTGGTTTCTCAGGTCTTCAGCCTCAATTCCCAAGGCTTGCATCTCACTGTGCCTCAGCCACACACAGGAATGCTCAGGTGATCACCCCCAAACTACCTCCACAACACAATTCCCAAATTCAGCTGAGATGCAATTTCTTATCTTTCCATCTCTGTCTCTCAACTAAACTTATTCATCTTTCCTGTTGGTCACTCCACCCAGTTCTAGCCTCACCTTCTAGTCTTCAGTCTCAAACCTATAACCAATTCAATCATACCCTGCCCTCTATTCTCAAATCCCTCTATCCTCTTGTTGCTCCAAATCTGAACCTTGGCTTATCCCTACCATTTGCCTTCACTGGAAGTCACACAACCGTGCTGACTGGGTCTGCCAGACTTGCTATCTAATCACAACTGGGGACTTGGTGCTGCAGAGATGTCCCTTCATTCTGGCCTGAATGACCACTGCATTCCCCAGTCTGGAGGTTACAAACCATGTCCCTCTACTCCCCCCCTCTTCCCTCCCAGGACCTTGGCCTTCTACTTTACAGAGAAAGATAAAGATGTGAGCTGATAGCATGTAGGGATGTTAGGATCAAGTGAAAGTTAAAGGGGTGGGAGGGGTCAGGAGGAGAAAGAAGCACTTGGGGAGTCTGCCGCTCTTGCAGGGAAGAGTAAGCCAGTAAATAGGAAAAAAAACTGGGGAATGACGAGATCAAACGAACTGGCAGAGGAGTTGGCCTTGGCAAGAAGGACCATCGTTTCATTAAAGACAATGGGGATGATTTCCAAGAGTTATGGGGTGGGGGTGTCATCCAAACATGCAGCACATCCCAAACTGAACTGTCTTCCCCCTCTCAACCCCTAAAAACACCCACTAACGGGGCGGGGGGTGCACTTCTAAGGCTCTATCGTAGGCCCTGCTCTCTTCTCCCTCTATGCTATCCCACTCAGTAATCAATTCCCAAAGGCTCAGTTATCATCTCTATATAGATCTATTACAGCTATCCAGCCCTAACATCCTTCCTGACTTCCAGTCTCTTGTCACCAATTACCCACTGGAAAGCTTGAAATGAATGACCTATAGATATCTCAAACTCATCATATCCAAAACAGAACCCTTTTCTCCCAACTTCTCCCCCTTTCCAATTATTGTCAGGGGCACCAGCTCCTCCCAGCCACCCAGACTCCTAACCTTTGTGTTATTCTTGACACCTCATACGTCCCATCTTTTGTCATCTTGTTTCTACCTTCAAGATGTCCCTCCTTTATGCCCCTTCCTTCTATTTACACAACTACAGACCCCCCCCACCCCTACTGCCTCACACCTAGACAATTTCAAAAGCTTTGTCTCCCCACCAAGTCTCTCCCCATTCCAGTCCATCCTCCTCTCAGCTGCCAAAGTGATCTTCCTCCCAAAGTACATATCTACTCAAAAACTCCAATCGTTTCCTATCACAGCCAGGATCAAATATAAACTCCTATTTGGCTTTTAGAAGCCTTCATGACCTTGCTCTTTTTTTTCTTTTAAATCTTGTTATACTTTCTTCCCCTCTAATTACTTTCATCAAGCAAACTAGCTTTCCTCCTATTCCTTTCAAAGGACACTCTATCTCCTGATTTCTTGTGCCTTTTCATGCCTAGAATGATCTCTCTCCTCATCTCAAAATAAAGTTAATAAATGTTTGTTAACTCAATGACCTTCTCTAGACTTCCCGATTTTCTGTTGAGGGCCCACTATTCTTCCAACCACTAATGACTGATTCACTCTCAGTTACCTGTGACTTTTCTCCGTCCCTCATCGGTTGCAAAGTTCAATTGATTCCACTTACACATCGTCTCTGGCACCTGTTTTCCCTCCACACATGGAGATCACTACAACAGCCTGCTAATTGGTTTCCCGGCACCCATTCTCTTTCTTTCTCCCATCCCTCTTGTTCTATACACTTAACTAACCTTCCTAAAGCACAGGTCTGATCAAGTCACTCCTTTCCTCAGCAATCTTCAAGACTTCCTCACTGGCTCTAGGACATGATACAAATTTTTCAGCCGGCCACCGTAGGCCCATCACAACCTGGCTCCAACCTATGTTTCTTTTTCTTCTATTTAATAATTTTCCCCTCCCTAAACTGACAAGCAATTTGAGGTTATACATGTACAGTAATGCAAAATATTTCTCTATCAGTCATTCCAACCTATCTTTCAAAGCTCATAGAACTACTCCCCTTCACTCAATACGTTCTAGCCAAATGTGGTTTCACAAATAAGAAACTGTCTCCCTCCTACAAGGTTTTGCAAAGCTGTTCCCTCATTCCTGAGAATCTATTCTCTAAAATTTTTGGTCGAGGACCCCTCCCCCTTGGCTGCTTATGTGAATTACTTATCGTACTAAAAAATTAAACGTCTAAGTATGATGGAAATAGCTTTGGACCTTCGCGACGCCTTGGGGGCCCCCACACCTAACACCACTGGCCCTGTCTAGGCCTCAGCCCCTTCATCTGTAAGACGAGGGGGCTGGACTGGAAGCCTCCGGGGTGCTTTGGAGCGGCTCTAAAGCTCCGACCCCTCCTCGGGCTGCTGCCTCGGCAATAGTCTCCCTGAAGTCGGCTGCTCTCCCAGGTCATCCCGCGTCCGCTCCGGGGCCCACGTGGTGTGCAACCTCCCCCTCCCCCGCAGTAGAGTGGAAGCTCGCCCAGGGCAGGGAGGAGCTGCTTCGGGTTTGATCTCCAGGGCCCCCTGCAGGCCCGCCTTTCCGGATCCCATCCCCCAGCACTGAGCTGGAGTCAGCCCCGGGGGTTGGGGAGGGAGGTTCTGCGATACCCCGGACTGGCGGCCGGCATCTGGGGTTGGGGATCCGCACACACCGCCTCTTGGCCCGGGGAGGCTCCAGGGCTGGCGCGCTCCTCTTGCTCTGGCCCGGCGGTCGCTTGGAGGCCATCCTGCCTGGGCCCGGAGAGCGAGTGAGGAGGGGAGCGAGGCCCTGGGCAGCGGGTGCTGGCCGGGCTGGACCGGGCTCCCCCGGAGAGCCCTCAGCTTCGGCCACTCGCCCGCAGTCCCGATTCACGCGCGCCGCGCTCGAACTGACTTCCGCCTGTGGTCCCGCCCCCTTCCTCCGGAGGCTCAGCCACTTCCGGGGGTCAGGGGTGGGGGGAGGCCGGCGAACCGGAAAAGGCGACTAGCTAGGCCTAAGGACGACCTGCGCACTGCGGCGCTCAGCGACCAAACTAGGCCAGGAATCAAGATGGCGGCCGGCGCGTTTCGTCAGCGACCCTGAAGCCGCTGCAGGCGCGCCCATTGCCAGGCCTAAGTAAGACCACAAGACCATCAGCCAATCCAAACATCAATTCCTGTTCTGAGGCTTCTAATTGGTGAAAAAGCCTCCCTCTGCTTGAGGATTGGCTAATTCGTCCGGGCGTTGCCGCGGAGGGTGGATTTACGAGAGAACTGTCTCTTCGCTACCATGGTAACAGCGGCCGCTAGCCTAGGTCTCCCTAACCTTGGCCAGAGCTGGTGGAGCTCTGGACCGAGCGTATGTGGCTGCTACCGCTGCTACCTGTCCAAGGATCAGGGTCTTGGATGTGGTCCTTCTGATCAGCAGCATTAGGCTCCGGCCTGACAGCTGGGGGAACCAGCAGGCGGGGAAGGGGGCCGCCAGGAAGAGGTGCGAGGCTCCCTCCCGCCGTGAGCCTGGCTGGGGAGCCGTGGCTGGGTGAGGCCGCCCCCAAAGGGCGTGGACTTGAGCGCCGCAACCCGAAAGCGTCAGCTCCCTAAAGGCCGGGCTTGTGCATCGAAAAGCGTGCAAGCTCTGGAGCCAGAAGTCCGGGCCCCAAAGCCTATCCCCGACACCCCCTGCGAGGCCCTGGGCCAGGCGCTTTACTGGGCTGGGCCCCCGCTTCCTCTTGTGCAAATGGAGGGAGTTGGACCAGATGTCCTGTCCAGCACTCCATCCATGCTCCTCGACGCCTGGTTTCCCCTTTGCCTTTTTACACCCAGCACGGAGCAGATAGACGGTGCTTAATAAATGCTTGGGCAGCAGAGAATCGCAGCTGGGATCGCAGATTTAAAGCTGGAAGGGACCTTAGCAGCTGCATAGACATCTGTCAACAAATATTTATTAAGCTTTTAACGTGCTGAAGGTGGGGGATACCAAGAAAGGAAAAGAGAGTGCCTGCTCTCCAGCAGCTCACAACTGAATGGGGAGAGAGTTTGAAAATAAGTATGTTCAAACAAGTAAGATATAGCCAGGATAATCAATAGAGGGGAGAGGCTGGCGTTGAGGGGAATCGAAAAGAGGCTTCCTGTAGCATTATGAAAGCTCAAGGTCATTCTTGGCTTGAGATTGTACCTTGATGGAGAATGCTGTCTCCACCTGTTCAGTTCCTGGGCCACTTTAAATTCTACCCAGAGAGTCTGCTCCACATTGTAGAAGTTCTGGAGTGCCTGGGAGTGGGGAACGAGCCTAACCACACCCTAGAGTTTTATACAAAAAGTCCCCCAAAAAACTATTACAGAGCAGATCAACATTGAAGTCAGAGGAAGGGAGAGATTTCCAAATGGAGCCATGCTCCCAGGTGCCCTAGTATCTATCACCTATGTAGGCCTTTTGTACCCATCAGTCAACATATGTTTGCTTATCCCCTTCTCTGTGCCCTGCGCTGTGAGGGATAGAAACACATAAGGTTAAAGAGCTACAATGTAGTTGGGAAGAAGGAAATCAATTTGATTCAACAAATGTTCATTTGGTATGCAGAGCACTAGGCTGTGTGCTAGGGGAGATGCAGGTTTCGTGTATTTGATCCTGGGGATAATAGGAGAAGAGGATTTGAAGTGGATGTCTCTTTAGAAAATCACTTTAGCAGCTGAACAGAGGATGTTTTAAATTAGGAAGAGACTTGTGGCAGGAAGACCAACTAGAAGGTTATTGCCATAGTTCAAGCAAGAGGTGATAAATAAATTAGGGTTGTGGTTTGTTAGAGCAAAGGAAAAGATGACAAGATTTAGCAGTGGACTGGATGTGTGGGGTCTAAGCAAGCGGTCAAAGATGACAATGAATTTTAAAGCCCCGGTGACTGTGAGGATAATGGTATCCTCAACATTTGGGGGGATTTGGAAAGAGAGGAGAGTTTGAGGAGGAAGAGAATAAGTTTTGTTTTGGACACGTTCAATTTGAGATGTGTATGGGACGAGAGATTCAAGATAGATAGCCAAAAGGCAGTTGGTGATGCACAGGGGAGAGACCAGGACTAGATCTACAGATGTGGGAATTTCAGGATCTTGAGAGGAATGAATCACACAGTGAAAGCAGTGACTGAGGAAAGATTCCTGTCTCTGATTCAAATGGGCACAAATGCTAATTCCAGAAGGAATCGAGGAATTGTTAACAGCTATAAAGTCGTGTGTCGCAGAAGGCTTTCAGGACACAGGACACATTTTCATCCCTGCCGCTATTAAAGAGCAAGAGCTTTGAGAGAGAAAGGCACATTTTGTCTGAGAACAGGACTTGGATTCTTGGATGAGAGCTTTACATACATGACGGTAAGCTTCGGAATAATAAACAAATAAAATAAATAAAAATAATAAACAAAAACAATAAAACCTGACCAGGACTGGTAAGAATGTAATTGCGTGAAGTCTTGCAAATCTGATCATAAGGGCTTTAAAAATTGAAAAGACAAGGTTAGGGACAAAACCGTGTGTGTATCTACCAAGCTAGATAAAGAGTAGCTACTATGTAGATGAAAGAATAAAAGTAGAAATGCCCAGAAATTTATAGGAGACAAAATCCCAGAAAGCAATAAAATCCATGGCCTTAGATAACTACATACAAATGTATAAAATACGGGTTACAAGGTATACTACAGATAGTAATGCTGAGGGGTGGAGAGTCTGATCTTATTTCACTGAGACTTGGTGGGATGACTGATTCAGATATGGTGGTAGAAAAAAGTTCTTATTGGGAAGAAAGATACTAGATAATAGGAAGGATAGGGAAGAGTGTTATATATTAAGAATGTATATTCATGAGGAAATCTAGGAACCATTTTGGTCAATATCTGGATAAAGATCAACAGATGCAAAACCAAAATCAATACTGTCATCAGGGTGTATTGCAGACTACCTGGAAAGAACAAGGAACCAGATGAGGAGTTTGGGAAAGTGATCACCTATCTGATGTGGTCCCATGATAGAACAGTGATAGAAGGGGGCTTCAATTATCTGGACAGATAGTAGAGCTCTCTCTCTATACCCAAGACAAAAGAGTTCAGGATTGATTGACGTGCACTATCATCCTTCAAAAGGTGAAAAGATCAATGAGCAAGACTTCTATTCTAGATGACATTCTCCCCAAAAGGAGAAACTGGTTTTCTGAGTTGGGACTAATGAACCTTGATGGGGAGATTGACTACTTCATCTTGGAACTTGTGATGGAGGAGACAAAGGCCTGGCTGTCGTAGGGCATTTACACTAGATTTGGGATCTCACATCTTGTCATTCTTCAGGGGAAGTCAGTCCAGGGCAGGATAGAATGCTCTTGAGAAGGGAGATTTTGAAGTGGCAAAAAGAAACAATTCTGAAGAGGAGGGAAAGAGGAGAGGAAAGGAAAAGGTAAAGGAAAGAGGTACGCCTTTGGGGTTGCTCAGGGAACTTGTAAATTAACCTAGATTTTTAAAAGACACCTATAGAAGACTGTAGGAAGAACCAATGATGGAATCAATTCCAAGGTATGGCAGAGTCCAGTAGGAATAAGAATCAGCAGTGCTAAAACTCAGAATGAGCTAAGGCTGCGGAAGCAAGGGAAACACAATACAAAAGATTTTAAAATGTGCAATACTAAAAGAAAAAGGACCAAAGAATACACCATTCACTAACTGAGGACCGAAGAAGAAGGCTGAGCCGCACCTGTTCCTTGTTTTCTCTGCCAAGGGGAATGATCTTTGGCCTGGAAAGGACAGAATAAAAATAGCTAATGGGGAGTTGATACCCAAGATAAGCAAAAATAGCTGGAGAGGACCTTCAGTGAATTAGTTCAGGTTACCCAGACCAGGTTAAGGACATTCTCAGTTACTGAATGGATTGCAAATGTGATTGCAGGGCCATTGTCAGGGATCTTTGAAAGATCTTGAAGAACGTGGGAGATACCACCGGACTGGAGGTACACACATGTCCCAATTTTCGAAAAAGGAAAGCAAATGGAGTCTGAAAACTATTGATTTCAATTCCTGGTAAAATTCTAGAACATATTACTAAAGGGATGGTCGGTGGACTTCTAGAGAAGGAAGAAAAGGGAAAGAACCAGCATAACTTCGAGAATAGATCATCCTCAGCCTAATCTCATTTCCTTTTTTTTTTTGACAGGGTTACTAGACTGACAGAGGAGAGAAAATTTATTGATATAGTTTACTTAAGTTTTAGCAAAGCATTTGACAGTCTTATATCATGGAAGACGGTGAGACGTGGGCTACACTATAATACATTATGTGGTTTCAGAATTGTTGGATGGTCAAACTCAAAAGAGTAGTCATTCACAGTTCAGTGCCATCTTGGAAAGGGGATCTGGGCCTCCTTGGCCCTGTTCTTTTTAACACTTTATCAGTGACTTGGATGAAGGCATAGGTGGCATGTTCATACATATGATTATAAAGTAAACTAGCTACAATGAAATTTAGTTAGCAAACTATATTTCTTTTAAAGTTCACAGATCATGCATACCCTTTCACCCAGCAATACCACTACAAGGTCTATATCCCAAAGAGATCATAAAAATGGAGGAAAAGACCCACATGTACAAAAATATTCATAGCTGCTCTTTTTGTGGTGGCCAAGAATTGGAAATGGAGGGGATGTCCATCAATTGGGGAATGGCTGAATAAATTGTCATATATGAATGTAATGGAATAGTATTGTTCCATAAGAAATGATGAGCAGGCAGATTTCATAAAAACCTGGAAGGACACATACGAACTGATGCTGAGTGAAGTGAGCAGAACCAGGAGAACACTGTACACAGTAACAGCTACATTGTGTGATGACTGACTTTGATAGACTTAGCTCTTCTCAGCAATGCAAGGATCTAAGACAATTCCAAAAGACTCATGATGGAAAATGCTATCCACATCCAGAGAAAGAACTGTGGAGTCTGAATACAGATTGAAGCATACTATTCTCTCTCCCTTTTTTTCTTTATTGTGGTTTTTCCCTTTTGTTCTCATTCTTCTTTCACAACATGACTAATGTGTAAATATGTTTAATATGATTGTACATGTATAACCTATATCAGATCTCATGCCATCTTGCGGAGAGGAGAGGGGAGGGAAGGGGAAAAAAATTGAGAACTCAAAATTTTACAAAAGTGAATGTTGGAAACTAAAGACAATTAATTATTTTCTTTAAAAGTTCATAGATCCCAGGTTAAGAACTCTTTCTGTAGTGTGAAAGAGGGTTTCTTTGGAATGTTGAGTTTCTTGTTTAGCAACCCCAAGTTTGTTTCTCTTCCAAAGGAGTCTATACCACAGGGTGGCACTATGAGTCTGGGGACTGGCTATCTCTGTTGAAAGAAGGAGTCCCTGGAACGTCAGGGGTCTGCTCTACTGGCAATCTCAAGTTTAGTTATTTTCTGAGAAAGTCCAAATTACAGAGTGGCCAAGAGTGTGAAGGATGGGAAAGGGAGAGAATTATATTTGCTGCCTATGAGCTATCTTTTTAAATGTTTTCTGCATTTTAATGAGTTCTAGTAAGTCCTATATATCCAGGCATGTATGCGTAATATGTGTGTGTGTGTGTGTATATGTGTGTGTGTGTGTGTGTGTGTGTGTATATATATATATATATATAAATATTATTTGTAGTACCCAAAGGCAGCACCGAAACACCAATAATGAGACAATGAGACACAGTCACACCTCAGGCATCAGACTGTTGTGACACACCAATGTCAGCTTCATTCCCAGTTTATTGGTATCAAATAACCCTTAACTATCTATGTCCAGGAGATAGTGTTGTGTGTAAAAACACATCAAGCTAGCAGGACCAGCAGAGAAATCCAGATCTCTTGCTTTTTCAGGGGCTAGCTGTAATCCCTTACCCTTGTTCCTTTTAGCGATGAGATGTATGTGTGTATATATGGATGTGTATATATACATATATTTTTATATATGTGAGTGCTTGTTTAGGATTTGGGGATCCTGTGACCTCTGAAGACCATCTAGTCCAAGCCCTTTATTGTATATATAAGGAAAGCAAGGATCAAAGGGTACAAATGACTTGCTTAAAGTCACATAGCTAGTGTCAAAGGCAGAATCCGAACCCATATCTTCCTGTCCCTCCATCAAATCTTCTCTCCAAGGTGCTACATATACTTCCTTTAGGAGTCAGATTTCTCAGAGGAAATATGATGTGGGGAATATATAAGCAAAGATCGAATCCCAAAGTACCCAGGATCAAATCTGGTCCCTATGTGCCTAGAACTTAATGGGTCACAAGTTAAATAAGCAAAACCCTAACAATTAGACCTTTCCAAAAGTGTAATCAGCTGCCTCAGGAAATAGTCCCCTCACTGTAGGTCCTGGAGAAAAGGCTGGATGGCTCCATGTTGTGCTATGCACACATAGTTTAGAATAGATGGTCTCTGAGGTCCCTCCCAACTCTGCGCTCCTGTGAAGGTTTATCTGATAACAGCATTCCAGAGAGGGGGGAGAGCCCCAAGAAAATACAGAATGCCCATGAAAATCAGGATCTGAACATCCACGGAAGACTTCAGTGCTGACCCTGCTAGCCTGATGTGTTATCACACACAACACTATCTGCTAGACAAAAGCAGTTAAGGGTTATATGATGCCTGTGAACGGGGAATGAAGCTGACGCTGGTGCGTTGCAACAGCATGAGGCATGACTGTGCTTCATTATTGGGGCTTCGGCAGGGCCTTTGGGTACTACAAATAAAATGTGTGGATCATAAAGGCAATTCATTCAGAAGCTGCTGATAATAGCAAATGAGGCTCTCGTGCTCGGGCAGGAGATCCACTGGGCTATGAGTCCAATGGGACATCGTGACCCAGGCTCTGTTAGTGTTTGAAAAGATATGCTTGCTTTGTTGAGATGTTTGGTAGGGAAAGTGTGCCACAGTGACCAAAATAAAAAACAAACCCCAAACCAAAAAACTCTAGTTCCATTTCTGCTGTTGACCAGAGATGTTGTCCTGGGCAAATTACTTATCTTGGCTGTAGATTCCTCATCTATAAAATGATGGGGTTAGCCTGGATGATCTCTAAGGCCCCTTCCGGCTGTAACTGTCTCTGGAATTCTGCAGAATAAGCAGACGCCTAGGATTACTTTCCGCCTCAAGCCTACTAGCAAGAAGTTTTGACTGTTAGAGATCTTTTCCCTAGTGCATGCTGATACATGATTCCAGATTTTCTCAAGCTGCCTGTTGACCCATGATGCTCTTTGCTGAGTTTGCAAAACCACCCATAAATCCATTTCATCTTTGAGTGTGTGTGCACAAAGTCATGGCATTCAGTGGTTTGCAAATAACTGCCTGGAGCATTTCTGCGAGGGTTTGCAGTGAATTGAAATAGTGTAGTCTCTGGACTCAGGGTCTCTGTTTCCTGGTTCCTGGTTATCATCTGTAAATGATTAAATTTGACTCTGTTGAGCACTATGAAGCATTTATCTCGTATAGACAGCGTTGGTTCCTGTCCTCAAGAAGTTCTTATTCTTGAATATATACATTTACACAGATCTGTAATTTTAGATAGCTTTGGAACAGTCAAACACACAGCTGAGTGTGGGAAATGAGCCTCTGTATGCATTAAACCACTTACCTATTCTTGAAATACTGTAGGATGCCAGAGGAAGTCAAAGGAAGCCAGAAAACTCTTTGGGCAGAATCCTTGTTGCCTAGTGATATGGAATGTCCTGATCAGGTTAATTTAAAAAAAAAAGATCATGTGAGATTCTCCACTGTTTGATTGATTTTCCCATGTCAGGACAATAAAAAAATGTCATGTATAGTAAGTACTTGGTGGCTGAAATGATGCTGTTTAATCATACACATACTGGTGGATAATTTCAATGCTAGTGGGTTGTAAAGATCCTAGTTTCTCATTCCTTTGCATTCTGTCTTCCCACTTCCCTTTCCACTGCCTGGCTTTGGCTGGAGTCCACAGGATGACATTATGGCTCTAGGAGCAGAGACAAGAGCCTGTCAAAGGATTCCAACCCAAGCCCCTGCTTGAAAAAGAACACCATAAAGTGCCCACTAGTTGCAGAGTTCACTTAAAGATGGGCAAACCAGGGGGCTTTAGAGGCAGCAAGATCTTGCAAGGTACTGGAGATAAAGACTGAATACTCTGCACATTGGAAATCGTTTTAGTTAACTCTACCGAATGGAACTGCAGGCTTGCCCTAAGTCCGTGGGTTGGAAAGCACTTAATAATGACAGACTATCAAGACCGTGTCACAGAGATACTGACAACACGTTGGCTGACCCATCAGTCTGTAGGGAGCTGCCTCAGTGACAGTGGATTAAGAATAACATCTAAACCCTCCTGATACCTCTGAAGAATTCAAAGCACAATTACAATTTTTTACCAAGCTTTCTATAAATTTTTAGGCACAACAGATGCAGCCACCCCCAGTCTTGACGGCAAATTGCTGAATATACTGAGCATGATGAGAGCTCAGCTCAGTGAGGAAATAAAATGGGTCTTGGATCTGAAGTCATAGGGCTTTGTTCCCTTCTAAGTCTCGCTCTGCACTGCCCCTTATTAGCTCCGAGACATTGTCACTTCAGTACTTAGCCTCATTGCTTAGCTCAGTTTCCTCACATGTATCATGGCCTACTTCATAAGGTTCTTGTGAAGATCAAACATTTACTCTCCCTGTATCCTTCCCTGGCCACCTCTTCCCTGGAAATGTTGTGTTCCTCATTAGTCAATTGGACAAGAAGACAGCTAAGCTCCTACTCTGTGCTAGGCCTGTGCCGAGTGTTGGAGATACTAAAAAAAAAAAAACCCAAACCAAAAACAGTAAAACAAAGAACTTCTCAAAGAGCTCATATTCTCTTTTTAAAATTTTCATTTATTTTTAGTTTTCATAGCTCGTGTTCTAACAGGGGAAACAACACACAGCTATGAACATACCACATATCTAAAGGGTAAGTGGAAGGCACCGAAGTTGGGAGAACAGTGCAAGGGACTAGAGCTGAGTCTGGAAGGAAGCCAAAGGAAGCTAAGAATCAAAGGGAGCACCCAGACCTGGGGAACCACCATGGTACATTCTCTGGAATCAGGAGTTGGAACGTCATGCAGGAAGAACAGCAAGAGGCCAATGCAGCTGGATCAGAGGGTGGGCAGAGGGGACTGAAGTGTAAGTAGACTGGAAAGGTAGGAAGGGCTTTAAATATCAGAGGATCCTGGAGGTAATTGGGAACCACTGGAGTTTCTTTAGTACTGGGTATAGTGTGGTTGTACTTGGGCCTTAGGAGAATCAGCTTTAGCAGCTGAGTGGACAAAGGAATGGATTTAGGAAGAGACTTGAAGAAAGAAGACTGACCAGAAGGCTATTGCAATAGGCTAAGTGTGAGTTAATAAGGGTTTTGCCTAGGTTTGTGGTGGTGTGAGTGAAGAAAGATGTCATAAAGGTAAAAAAAATGACAAGAAATGATAATGGATAGGTATGTGGGGTGGGTTTGAGTAAAGGAAATGGGGATGATACTGAGGTTTCTACCCTGCATAGCTATGGGGATGGCAGTGTTCTCAAAAGTACAAGAAAAGTTGGGAAGAGAGGAAGTTTCGGGGAGGAAGATGATGAGTTGTTTTGGCCATGTTGGATTTGAGCTATCCACAGGACATTTACTTCAAGGTGTCCAAGAAGCAGTTGCTGAAGTAGCCCTGGGACTCAGGAGAAAAGTTAGGGCTGAACATACCAATCTGGGGACTCAGGAGAAAAGTTAGGCCTGAACATACCAATCTGGGAATTATGTGGATAGAGATGATAGGTGAATTTGCGGGAGCTGATGAAATTGCCAAATGAGATAGTATGAGAGGAATTTTTAACCTGAAGTCTGAGAACTTGTATTTTTTTAATAAAGTTTGATAACTATATTTCACTATGTAGTAAGAGATTGCTGTGTGATCCTTTGCATTTTGTCATTTAGGGCTTACCTTGTAATTCTGACTCGTGATGACATTTTAATTTGCTGTGAAAATTTACTAGCTGACTTGCTGAATCTCCCATGGCTTGGCCTCCGCTCATTGTATATTCTGATTAGTTACCATCATTTACCCTTTTCCTTGGTATAAGGCCATTATCAGTGTCAAGATAGTCTAAAGTTAGAACATTGGGCAGTCTTGTACCTACCCTGCATTTGGAGGTAAGACCTACCACCACTTAGATACTCAAGGGGCAGAGATACTTAGATACTCAGTTAGGGGCAGAGAAGGAATACCTATCCCATCCAGATGGTTGAAGGGAATGCCCTAGAGAAACCCCACTCAAAGCCTTAGCCAATGGAGTAATCATTGATGATCCCTAGAGTTCTTGATTCTCTCCCACTCTTGGCTGATGCTCACAGATCAATTCTTCCATCCCACAGGGATCACCTAGCCCCCTGTTCAGGACTTCCCCTGGGTTTCATGCCACTTATCTCTAGACCATTGCAGCCTACTCACTGAGTACTGGTGCTTATACATGTCAACATCCTGCTGATAAAGCTTCTTGTTAAGGACTCATGGAGTTGTCCATTTCTGTTGGAATCCAAGTGAGCCAACTGGATATCTTTTAGTTCATTAGCCGATGACCAAAACTATAACCAAGATTCCCAGCAACTGCATTTCTGGAGATAGAACTAGGCAGGTGGCTCCACAGCCACTCCATCTTCTTCAGAGAAAACCAGGGCCAGGTCTCTGAAATGCATGCTTTAGCACCAGAGAATCCCTCACCTGTATTTCTTCTTGGCTTATAAACTGTTGCTCAGATTTGGGACTGCACAGCCAGGCAGCCATCCCAATATCCTGATGAATATGGCACCACGATTCAAGATCTGAAGGCAAGGTCTTAACTGGGGAACCTCCTTTTAATGGGAGAGTTTCCTCCATCCTTTTCCATCCATTAGTGCTGATAGCCCCACCTTCTCAGGCAGGATTTCCTGTCCTCACTGAGAACAAGGGCCTGAACCTCATTCCTCAACAACAGGTAATTCTTCTATTCTCCCTCTTACATTCACAAACCACTGACCAGGGACAGGTTGGGACTTCACACACTGGACCCCAGTGGTAGAGAACTCACCACTTGTGGTCAAAATAAGGCCTATGTCCTCTAGCAATTTGATTGGCCAATTGTCAGGATTCTAAAAGGGATGGAAGCAAGAGCAAGTTTAGGGCTAGGGAGAGGGCACAATATTGGATACACTAAGGTTAGTGGGGTTTTCTAGGGCATTCTCCCAACTATCTGAATAGGAAGAGGGTGTTCCCTCTCCATCTCTGAGAATAGGGTGTTCCCCATGAGCATCTAAATGGTGATAGGTCTTATCTCTGGATATGGGGCAGTACAAGACTGCCCAGTGTTCTGACTTTGGATTGTCTTGATGGTGATGATGGTCTTATGCCAAGGAACAGAGTAGCGGATGATAGCTAATCAGAATACACAATGAGGGGAGGCCAAGGCCTGGGGGATTCAGCACGCCAGCTAGTAAATTTCCACAGCAAATTAAAATTGTGCCACAGGTCAGAGTAGCAAGATGGGCCCCAAATGACTAAATGGAGTTGAAGAAACATCCAAGGATCATACAGAGATACTCTCACCACACAACATAATCTTTTGTATTTTTGTTTATGCATTTAAAAACATTATCCTGAAAAGAGGTTCATAGTTTCATTATCTATTAGAAGGGGTTCACTAGATTGTGGTAAACGCTGCCTTCCCTCTCCATGTTCCTAACATACAGATCCAGGGCCATCTCCAGTCATCCTGATTTCTATCTTGCCACTGGATCCAGATGGTTCTGGAAGAGAAAGCGAAGCTAGTAACTTTGCACAGCCCTCCCTCACTTAAATCCAATTAATTTGCACATCATGGCATCACCTCCCTGATGTTTGAGAACGAAGGACAAACAACAACAACCTAGATTGTCACAGGAGTCTATGATGCAAAGCAGGTTGAGAACCCTTGGTATGGAGAGAAAAGGGAAGAGGGCCCAGTCCAAACCTTAGGGGACATCCACAGTTAGTGGGCCTGCCTTGGACGAAGATGAAGAATCATCAGACAATAAGCTCCTTGAGGGCAGAGACTGTGCATTCAGTAGAATAGACCTAAGTTCCAATGAGTGCCAGTAATGAATCCCCCTGACGCAGTGGTATTGTTCATTTTCACACTGCAGATTTTTATTGGGATGGGACCAATTGCTGTATTTTACATGAGATATTATTCAAGAGGGATTTCTTATTTAAACTAATAGACACCTAGTTGTGCTTGTATTCCCAGCGCTTGGCACATAGTGAGCACTTAATAAATGCCTTTTCATTCATTAGTTCATCCATGGTATACTATGTATAAAACACCTTTTTGAAAGCACTATACAGATATAAGCTGTTATTATGGTCACTGCCTGACCATCTGCCAACATATACCAAACGCCATGTCAGCTCCAGAGCTCACACTCCCAGGTTTTGGAACATGGACCATGGCAGGATGGTAGCAGGGTAGGCACGGGCCTGGAGAGGCCAGGAGGCAGGCACTGCCAAACAATTGCAGATGACAGGACTAAACTTTCCCTGAGGAGCTAACGCACCTCCTGATCTCCTAGCATGATTTAGTATTCCAATTCCCTCCTCTTTAACAATTCTAACAAGGCCTGTATTCAGAGGTCTTAAACTTACAGAGAACAGCCAAAATAACCGAGGGGCAGGAATTCTACATTTTATGACTTGCTATGGGTTGGAGCTTCTGCTTGTAACCCACTGAAGGCTTCTTGAACACTCCCTTGGTGCTCATGAAGCTAATGCCTGGACTGAACCATGGATATGTGATATCTGCAGACTACAGCACTTTCTACCCCACTTTACTGTGGACACATTCCAAACCAGAGACCATTGTCTCAATAAACCGGACTTGGAACCCTGCTTTGCCCTCCATGTCTAATGCCATCCATCTGTTGTTCCTCAAGTCATTTTAATCTCAACATAGATTCCTCCCTAGAAGTTTCACTGATTTTCAGCCCATTTTTCCCATGTGGGGTTGCCTGTGATTTTGCTTAATACAAGTACTTCCCTTAATGACCTACATGCTGTGGGGGGCAGGGGGGGGGAGGGGGGAGGAAGCACGGTGAGAAACACTGGAGCTTCCTCTCTCAGACAACCAAATTGAGACAGCTGGAGGTTAGGACTTGTCCAAGGGAAAGCTGTGTCTGTGTGTGTTCTAGAAGAGTGGAGGTTTTAACCAATCGACTATTCAGTACATTGAACAGGCCACATTTCTAAAAAGCTTGAAAGCCTATCCTGGTCATTCCAACCTGTACTAACTTCAAGTTAGATTATTAAGGTGCTTCCTCAAGAAGTAAAGTCCCCTTGCTGTTCAGTTATTTTCAGTCACGTCTGACTCTTCATGACCCCTTTTGGAGTTTTCTTGGCAAAGATATTGGAGAGGTTTGCCATTCCCTTCTCCAGTTCACTTTATAGACAAGGAAACTGAGGCAGACAAGGTTAAGTGACTTACCCAGGTTCACATAGCTAGTAAGTGTCTGAGGCTGGATTTGAATTCAGGAATATGAGTCTTCCTGACACCATGCCAGCTGACCTAAGGTCCCCTGAGTTTCTGCCATTTCTGGAAAGTATAGAATGCCTGAGGTCACTGGCCTTCAGGAACACTGAACTTCTGGGCTATCTAGTCAGCATTAGCTGGGGATTTGCTTTGAAGCAGCCCTCTGTGCTTTGAGCTCACAGCACCTCAGAGGCAATTAAAAACAGGTGGAACAGGACTGCTTTTAGTTGCCAGATTTGAACCCTAGGGAAATCAAGTGTTTTCCACTCAGGAACCTGGGAAATACTTTCCCTCCTGGTCTTCCAGGTAACCCATTTGCTACATTTCAAGGGCCTATTTTTGGGTTTGGCATCTCGAAATCGTTAAGAGCCCTGGTGGCTTTCTTTTAAAAATGAGGTTTTAATGGGCTACTCATGTAATTAATTTCATTCTTCTGTTTTTACATTTCCTGTCCAAGTACCCAAACTCCAGGCAATTGGTGAGTTGAGAACAAATGAAAAATAATACAAATCCAGGTACTGTTATTGTGATTTCTACGACACCTCTCACAGACAATTTGTAATTGTTTTACAATGTAATTAGCAAAGGCAAACAACCCTCTGATAAGATGATCAGGCTACTTATCAAGTTTTATTGGGGTACAGCAAATTGGAAACCAAGAGAAGGTCCCAGGATGAGTGGGTGTTGAAACTGGGATTATAACCCACACTCTGCTGGGTGCACACCCTGTATGTGAGATGAGCCTAGGAGTCATCCAGCTCAGGGATTATTTGCAAAACTCTTCAATGGTATGAAAGCAGAAACTGGGGGTGGCAGGATGCTTCCCGGCCTTCTCAGATTAGCACACAAGTAATGCCTGAGAAGCGCTGCCACTCAAAGTATCTCCCATCTGCCTCCTGTCCCTTTTTCAGTTCATGCACACAATCATCCGCATAACTTTTCATAAAGCATGTACAGCTCTCGCTACTCATGCATTTAGAAGCAACATAATTTTGCTATTTTTAAATCTACACCCCCTCTCCCCTTTACTCCACCCCTCACACACACCATGGGGAGAGAAGAAAAAGAAATCCTGTACGTGCAAGAGAGAGAACATTTTGGCCCCTTCTCTTCTCAGGAATCGGTGCTCTGATTCCCCTGGAGGCACGCTGGGCCTGGAGATAATAGGGGTTTGCACATTGCAGGTCGAGAATCTTCTCTGGACTCTGAATCTGCGACTACTCTGGATGGTTTGACTAAGGTTGGGGGGTGAGGGTGGCAGGGCCTTACCCATCCCCTGCACCACACCAAGGCTGACAGGATTTAGGGTAGCCTGGGACTAAGCTCCCTTCTTGCCTGGCAGCCTGGTCAATACCAACCAATTCACATATTAAAGGGAAACCACCTTGTCTCTGCAGGGAACTCAGGAGGGAAGAGCCTGGGCCCCGGTGGGGGTGGGTGGGTGCTGAGCAGGTGGGGAACAGCTCAGCGTCTGAACATTCCTGGATCAGTTCAGACGTTATAAATAGCAGGCTGAGCTATGAAAAACCTCCTGAGGGACTAAAGGGAAGAAGGGGTGCCTGGGAAGGGGAGAATTGGAGAGGTGCAAGACTGGAAACTTGCAGAGTGGCGAGGGGTGTGCCGGAGCTCAAGACAATTCGGGATGCCTTTGGAATGAAATCCAGAGGCGCGAGCCCGGGGAGTGCAAGCGTCCAGAGCCTCTCGGACTGACTGCTCGCCCGCTCCTGGGTGTCCTGCTGTTCGGACAGGCAAGTTGGACTGAACCCCCGGCCCGCCTCCGCTGGGTCCCCGCCGCATAGCTGTGCCAGGGTCACACCGAGCTTCCACCTGACTCGGGTCCGCTATTGGCTGGGGAAGAGCGATCCTGAAATCTCAGCTGGGCAGCCTGGCTCTCTGCTGACCATGAGGACTCTGACCCTGCTCCCCCTCCCTCCTTCCCTCCGTCCCCAGCTCAGGGGCCCCCAGAGCCCTCCCTCCTCATCCCCCCGGTCCAGGGTGCTCGGCTCAGTGGCCGCTGCCAGGGCGGGAGCGACCTCCGCTCCCCGGCCGCGGGGGGCTTGGCTCCGGGTTCCGCCGGCCCTCGCCAGGTCTGCTTGCAGCGGCGGCGGCGGCGGCGGGGGCGGGGCCGGTGGGCTGGGCTTCCCCGGGGGAGGGCCCCGCGCTCCGGGAGGCAGCGGCACCGGCTGGAGCAGGAGCAGGACAGGGGCCCGGGAGCCTCGGCGGACCCCCCTCCCCCACCTCCTGCCGCCCCCCGAGCCCAGGGACACGGTGAGGACAGGGAGGGCAGCGCGACGCGGCCGGGCTCGGTTCGGTTTCAGGTTGCCCGGCCCGCCGGCCAGGCGCGGCACTGGGTAGGGCTGGGCAGGGCTGGGCGGACTGCGGCGGGCGGGCGGCGGGAGAAGCCGAACGAGCGGGGCCGCCCTCCCCCTCCTCCGCCGCCGCCGCCCCCCAGCCGCAGAAGTTTGCTGCCCAGTTCAACTCCCGCCCCCCGAGAGCCCCCGGCCACCACGCCCGACGTGGGGGGGCGGGGGGCGGGGACCGCCGGCTGGCAGAGCAGCCGAGGGGCCGGGGGGAGGGGATTGCAACCCAGGTTGCGGCTGGGGACCCGAGAAGCCATTGCAGGCTGGGTCGGGGAAGGGGAGAAGGGGTCTGGATGCCCCCCCCCTCAGCGGGGGCGGGGGCAGCTGTGCCCCATCACGCCCCGCCCCGCCCGGTGCTCCGGGCTCTGAGCATCTGGTGCGCAGGGAGTGGGGGCGGGGGCTGGGGACCCCTTCTTGGACCCCAGACAGAGGAGCCCGACGTACCCTTCCCCCAGGAGCACACCTCGGGTGTGAGCGCTCGGTCCACGGCCCTGCCCCTCCCATCCCCCGTCCCCCTCCCCCCAACCAAGTTCAGCAAGTTTCGCCAGTGAGGTGGGAGCCTCTTGGCCGGGCCCTGTCCCCATTCCGCGTGGGCTCTGAGGCATGGACTGCGGGGCCGATGCCCGGGGAGGAGGGGGTGTGGGCAGAGCAGGGGCCTGGGTACGGGCTGCCCCTCTGGCCTCCTTAGTGCGTCACTGAGCCAGCCTTGCTGGCGGCGGGCAGGTTGGGTTTCCTGAAGCGTCCCTTTGTTTTGCCCCTCCCTGGGCCCTTTCTCCTCCCCTTCGTTCACTCCCCAAAAGCCTTTGCCCCCCCCCCCCCATTCTGTACTGCCACCTCTCCTGACTGTTTGCATGCTGAGGCTTGCTCCGCCACTGCCTCACCGGCCGCAGGAAGGCAAGCCTGGTTGTGCTGTGGGCCACCCACCCCTACCCCAAAAGCCTGGAAGGCCGGGGCCGGATCCCAATCACGGGACGCACCCCCAACACAGACTGGGCAGGCATTACCCCCTCCCCCCCAAACTGTAGGGAGGAGAAGCCCTCCCGGTCCCATCTGTGACTCAGGACTGCAGAGTGAGTCCGGTTTGCCAGATTGGCGAAGCAGCCGGACCTTCTCAGGGCCAGGGTCCTTAAAGGGCAAGCAGAGGCTCCAGTTCAGGTTCCCTACTGAGCCTTCCACCCCACATTGGGCCAGATCTTGCTGAACTTCCATGGTGGGGGTCAGGGAGTTTCATGCCAGCTTCACCCATGCCCCTTGGCTTTCAGCCGTCTACATGGTGAAGCACTGCCATGTCCAGCTGGGGAGCCAGATTGCCAGGGCCTCAGGTCTTTACTGGCACCCACTGGATAAGGGGAAGGACTTTTTACTTCTTTCTGGGGTAGGGGTGATTCCTGGCCTCTCAGTTTGTTCAACAGGTGGGCAGGTAGGGCCTTATGCAGACCTGGTGATCCAGAGGTCATGTCAAAGGGACAAAAGAAGCTAGGCCAGGATGTTTTTGGGGGCAGGTCCCTAGATCAATTGTTTCTATTTTTTTGACCATAGGGTAAAGGGGGGGGCTTTGTGGCCCTGGCAGTGCCCTGAGCTTTAGGCTGAGTGTTTGCTCTGAGAGGCCAGAGGGAGCTGTGCCAGCTCTGGAGCACACAGCAGGCTCTGTTCTGGGGAGGGGGAAGGGGAACAGAGCCAGGGGTGGCTCCCTCCAGAGGCCTCCTCATGTGCCTTGTCACAGTGGTAAAGGGTGAGGAACCAGGGCACAGAGGGGCAGGACTGGACAGTCCACCCACAGCCCAGCAGAGTCCTTTTCTGCCTCTGGGCTGGGGATGGCTCACCTGAGTCTGGTCAGAGTATGAGTGCAGACTGCGGATATGCATTAATATATTCCCAATCCTTTTAACCCTTCAATGAGCATGTATTAATTATGTGCTAGGCACTGGGGGGTAAGAAGGCAAATGGATCCCAGGGTATTTGTCCTCAAGGAATTTGTGTTCTATTAGAGGGAGACACCCTGTACATATAAAAATATTTACAAAATAAACACAAAGTAATTTCGGGGAGAGAAGTGCTAGCATTTGAGGGGCTGTGTAGGAGGTGATATTTGAGCTGAGCTTTGAAGAAGCTAAGTATTTTAAGATGCCAGGGTGAAGAAGGAGGGTGTATTAGGCAGGGAGGACAGCCAGGGTGTCCAGACACAGATGTACCGATGTGTATGGGAAGAGGAGGAGGGGATGGGTCATAAAGCCGGAAAGGTAGGTTGAATCTAGGATGTGAAGGGCAAAATGTCAAACGGAGGAGTTTGTGTACAATATGCTATAATAGTGATTCTTTTTGGGTTTGGATAAGACTACATGGCTACTGAGGTCTTTTCCAAATAAAAAATTCTGTAATTCTGACTATTTTCAGCCCAAGGCATTGCTAGTCTACTGCTCCTCTGGTTTCCCTTGGCCTGAAGGGCGGGCACTCCTCCCTAGAAATGCGCAGAGGGAGCAGGGGTGACAGCACAGGAATGAGGCTGAGGCCCCTCACTGGGGCTGCCTTTGCCTTGTCTTGGCCAGCTCCCTGGGGCTGGAGAATGGGATCTTGGCTCTCCTGGACAGCTAACCTGGGTTGGTTTGCAGGTGGAGTCAGGCAATGCTTCCCACTCCTTTCACTGGGGTGGCCCTGAGATAGATGGGGTTGTGTCCAACCGTGACCTGTGGGGCCAGCCACATATAAAGAGATCTGTTCCTAGTTCCCCCCAGCCTAGGGCTTGGGTGAGTTCTAAGGCCCTCCCTCCCCTTCTGGCTCTTGGTAGGGTGGCTACCTGCCCACTCAAGAACTGAGTTTCCCAAAGGCCACAGCCCTTTGCTAAAAGATACAGGGCTGTCACCTTGTCCTGGCTCTCAGACTACCCTGACTCTGAGATAGACAGGTTTCTCTGGTTTTCCGTGACCTTGGTGTAGGGAAGAATCTTGTCTCTGGAGTGAGAGGACGTGGATCCAAAACCCAGCTCTGCCGCTTCCCATACCAAAGTAGGTGACCTCGGGTGAGTCACTGAATCCCATGAGCCTCAGTTTCTTCATCTGTAAAATGAGGAGGTCCCTTCCAAGTTGGAGGCTCTATTAGTCTGGGATTCCATTCACTGCATGCTTTTTCTGGGACCCAAAGGAGGGCACCTGAGGTCCTTTGCAAACACCATTCATTACTGGCCATGTTCTTGCTACTTTTGTGCTCTGCTCTAGGCCTTGGACTGTGAGTGGCCCATACTGGAAAAATTCTCTTCCAGCAGGGGCTACGGCTGGGGGAGGGGGGGGGCTAGGTGTGAGCTGAACACCCTCACCCAGGGCCCCTGCACAGAGAGGAAATGGTGAACTTTGTCCTGGAGGTAGAAGTGACTCAGTACTGTAGGATGTCTGTGGAGGAGTTGGGTGAGAGCAGGGTCAGGGTTGATTTTTTTTGATAAAGAATGTTGCTTGTCTGGCATGGGGAGTAGAGTACTCGCTGTGGAGTCAGGAGGACATGGGTTCACATCCTAGCCCTTACTAACTGTCTGACCCTGGGCAAGTCACTTAATCTCTGTCAGCCTCACATATATAATGGGGATAATAGCTCCTACAGTATCTATCTCATAGGCTTCTTGTAAGCCTCCAGTAGAGAAATAGGAAGGTTTTTTGCAAACTTCAAGTCGCCCCACACGTCTGTAGTTAGGATTATGATTCATTAGTCTTACTGTACTTTAGACTTTCCCAAAGCATTTTCATATCCTGATAATCCTGGTTAACATGCAGGGTAGGTGGTGGTTTCCCATTTTACAGATGAAAAACTGAGGCACAGAAGAAAAAAGCTTAAATGACTTAGCTGAGGTCATTTAAGCAGAGAATTGCCATAGTGGATAGGGCCCTGGACTTTGGGTTAAGACCTGAGTTAAAATCCTGCCTCAGACATTTACTAGCTGTGTGACCCTGGGCGAGTCATTTCACCTTGTTTGCCTCAGTTTCCTCATCTGTAAAGTGGTGGTAATAATAGCACCTTCCTCCCAGGGCTGTTGTGAGGATCCAACGAGATGACATATGTAAAGAATAATGGATACTCTAGTTGTTAGATTATTATTCAGCAAGTGACATAGGCAGGCCTAGACCTCAGTCTCTGCCCTTGGCCTAGTATTTTCTCTTCCCTGATACTATCCTATTTCCCAGGGAACTTGTAGCATGGCCATGGGGAAAGATGGTAGCCCTCCTAGGAGAGCCCCTGGTTCTGCTGATACTAGTGACTTTGTTGGTGTTTGGAGAGGCACCAGGGGCCTTCTGTGGCTTGGGGAAGACACCTCCCTCTCGAGCCCCTGGGATATGGGGGCTTTGGGGCCCTTTGGCCATCTTCCGTCCCTGCCATCTAATCCCTGGCCAGATCGTGTGACCTGGCTGGCATTCCCCCTGCTGGAGTCTGGCACTTTGGCCAGCAGCTGCTGTGCCAGGGGAGCGGGGCACTGGTCCTGACTGACCGCCCTCCTCTGCTCACCCTCCCTCTCTCTCTAACCTGCACTTTTCAGATTAGGAAGGACACAGCGTGGGAGCTTAGAGTGGCAGCCCTCCAAGGCCTTTGGTTGTTGTCCTGAGGCCCAGGTAAGCTGGGTGGTGATTGGGAGCAGCATAGAGAATGGGGAGGAAGCTGGTGGTCAGCAGGATGGGGGAGGTAGTATGTGGAATGATCCTAATTTGGAACAAAGAGAATGGGGAGCTTCTAGGCGAGGAGAAGCCCTTCCTACTTCTCCCTCTGCGGGACCATTCAGGTCACTTCCAGCTCCTCCAGCTCTGGGGTTGGGAGAGGGCTGGGGGCTTTTTATATCTTAGAATGTGTGTCTGTGGCCAAATCTGCCCCTCCCTTGGGCAAGGCAGGACACAGGCTCTTCCACTGACTATGCTGGCCCTCTACAGCTGCCTGGGAATCCGCCACCATTCGGTGCTGTGGTAACATGATGGCCCCGGAGGACGACGCGGGCGGGGAGATCCCTGGGGGCAGTTTCTGGGAGGTGAGGGGCCCTGGATGGACTCTGGTGGGAGGGAGGGAGGTGAGGGTCCAGTGCCAGTCTGGATTGGAATTAGTACAGAAGACCAGGGGCTGAATTCCTCCTCTGGCCCTTTCCACCTGGGTCATATTGGGCAAGTCCGTGGACTTCTCTGGGTTCTTGGTCTCCTTAATTGTGAAATGAGGGGATTGGACTAGCTGGCCACTGAGGTCCCATCCAGCCCTCAACCTCTGGTCTCTGGTTCTTCTCTCCTAAACACAGTTTCTCAGGGCTGAAGATATTGTCTTTAGAGGGTGCCCTTATACCTGGTTGTGGCTAGAGATGAGCTTTTGTGTCTAGTAAAAGAAGTATTTCTGCTTTCTCTAGGCTGGGAACTACAAACGGACAGTCCAACGTGTGGAGGATGGCCACCGGCTCTGTGGGGACCTAGTCAGTTGTTTTCAGGAGCGAGCCCGAATTGAGAAGGCCTATGCCCAGCAGCTGGCTGACTGGGCCCGCAAGTGGAGGGGGGCTGTGGAGAAGGGTAGGCAGGGGCTCCATCTTTGTGTCTCCTTTGCCTTGTACACATCAGGCACTTCATAAATGCTTGGGAGGCACAGAAATGGCCATAAAGGAGGAGCGTGGTGGGAGACCCCTGGAGGAGAAAAGTGCTGGGGTTCAGTCTTCCCCCAGTGCCCCCCCTGACCTGGCATGTCCCCACCTCCCCAGGCCCCCAGTATGGCACTCTGGAGAAGGCATGGCACGCCTTCCTAACGGCAGCAGAGCGACTGAGTGCCTTGCACCTAGAGGTTCGGGATAAGCTCCATGGGGAGGACAGCGATCGGGTTCGAGCCTGGCAGCGGGAAGCCTTCCACCGGCCTGTCCTGGGAGGCTTCCGAGAGAGTCGGGCAGCAGAGGATGGCTTCCGAAAAGCCCAGAAACCCTGGGTGAAGAGGCTGAAGGAGGTGAGGCAGGGGGAGGGTATGTGGGAAAGGTCGGCCGTGGTTGGTGGAGGCTGGCACCCTGGGAGAGCTGGAGGGGACAGATGTGGTGGTGTCCAGGGCCTTGAACCTTGTGCCCACTTGATGCAGGTGGAGGCCTCCAAGAAGAGCTACCACTCAGCACGGAAGGAGGAGAAGACGGCGCAGACTCGGGAGAGCCATGCACGTGCTGACAATGCTGTGTCCCAGGACCAGCTGCGGAAGCTTCAAGAGCGGGTGGAGCGTTGTGGCAAGGAGGCTGAGAAGGTACCAGCTGTCAGGGCTGGCCCTGGGCAGAGTGCCAAACTAGGCAACATTTTCCCTCCCCGTGGCCATGATGGCCCAGCTTCTCGGGGCCCCAGGGCCAGAAGGCACCTCCCAGGTCAAGGGCCACGTGCTGCCACACAGCTAGGAAGGGGCAAAGCTGGCAAGTGAACCCAGGCCCTTTGACTCCCAGTCTGCCTCTCTGCCCATGGCCTCCTTTTTCTCTTCTCTCCAATGTCCTTCACCCTGAGGCATTTGTAGACTTACCTTGTTGACTACTGTTTGTGTCTTTAAAGAAATCCTGAAAGGGGAGAGGGGGTGCCAGCGATCGCTATCCCCCCAAAGAAAGGAAACTCTAATGATGACATTTCAGGCACTAGGGTGACGGAGGGTTCTGGGGATATGGGGAACCTTTCCCCCCCAGCCCTCCTCAAGGGACCCAAATGTGGGTTGGGCTGAGGAGGGGCACTGGCCCTCCCCTTACCCTTCTCCACTTTCCTGGCCATCACAGACAAAAGTCCAATATGAGCAGACGCTGGCAGAGCTTCACCGCTATACCCCCCGTTACATGGAGGACATGGAACAGGTGTTTGAAGGATGTCAGACAGCAGAGCGCCAGCGCCTTCTCTTCTTCAAAGACATGCTGCTCACCTTCCACCAGCATCTCGACCTCTCTGGCAATGACAGGTGTGGCTGCCCCCAGGGCCCCCACCCCCATTTTATAGGGGGGAAAACTGAGTCCCAGAGAGGACAAAGGGTATGTCTGATGTCACGCAGGTACTTCCTGGTGGGCCTCTGGTTCTGATCGTCTGCTCAGGGCCTTGCATAGGGTCTGAATTTAATGGAGTTGATGGAGGGAAGAAAAGTGGGGAGACCATGGGACCTGGGACTGGGTCTCGGCATCTTGGTCATTCTGGGGGCATTCTGAGGACTGTGATTTGGGCCTCCAGGTTCCAGCAGCTCCACCGGGACCTGCATCAGGGCATCATGGCTGCCAACGATGAAGAGGACCTACGCTGGTGGCGTAGCACCCACGGGCCAGGCATGGCCATGAACTGGCCACAGTTTGAGGTGGGCATGCTCTGGATCTCCCCCACTCCCTCATCTCCTCCAGGGACCATGTGTTCTCTTTTCTTAAGTTTATTAAAGTGTAATAAAAGCCCAAAGATCGTCATAATTGGGGGGAGGGCAGACAGACAGGAAGATTGGGAAGAAGAGCAGTGGAGAAAAACAGGGAGAGAGAAAGAGAACCGAGGGAGAGAAACAGAGACAGAAAGAAACAAGAGAGAGTGGAGGGAGAAAGGAAAGAGGGTGGGAGAGAGTCGGGGAAGAAGGGAGGGAGAGGGAGCGGGAGAGCTGGTGGCCTCCCCAGACTCCCCTCCTTCTTCTTCCCTGAGAGAGACCCTCAGTAAAATGCCTCCTCGGCCCCAGGCTTAAGAGGCCTCTCTCCCTTTGCCCCCCGCCTAGGAGTGGTCTTTGGACACTCAGAGGACAATTAGCCGGAAGGAGAAAGGAACCCGGAACCCGGATGAAGTGACATTGACCAGCATCGTGCCCACAAGGGATGGCTCTGTGCCCCCTCCACAGTCACCAGGAAGCCCAGGGTGAGAGGGCATGGAGTCTCTGGGGGGAAGTTGGGGAGCTGGCTGGCATTCGACCTTCTTTTCCAGTGAGGATTGGAGGATGTGGAGGCTGGGGTGTCCTTCCTGCCTGTGCAGATGTGGCACTTCTAAAAATTTTTTTTAATCTTGCTGTGTGTGTGTATGTGTGCGTGCGTGTGTGTGTATGTGTGCGCGTGTGTGTGTGTGTAAGAGAGAGACAGACAGAGAGCCAGAGAGAGAAGAGGAGGAGAGAGAGCGAGCCAGTCAGTCAGGAGACGTGCGCCTCAGGGGACCGCCGCTTCTGGCCTCCTGTCTTCTCTCTGTTCCCCTTCTTCTCTCTTTCTCACTCTCTGCCCCACTGCTGTGTCTCCTGGAGGCAGAGGGTTCAGAGAAACGGGAGCCAGTTTAATACTGGGCAGAGTTTTTCACAAATGAAAGAGAAGGCAGCGTAGTATTAGTGGTTAGAGCTTGAGATGTGTCCTGGGTTCAAATCTAGTCTCAGATACTTACTGGCTTTATGACCTTGGACAAGTCATTTCCCGCTCTGGGCCTCCCAGTGCTGTATCCTGTGATCCTCCAAGTGGTCTCTAGGATTCCATTGAAGGCCTTCATTCCCTGGCTCCAGTCTGGTCGGGGTGTAGGGATGACCCGAGGCCTCCGTCCCTTCATCCCCGCCACCATCCAAGTAGCCTCTAGGGTCTGCCTGACGTGCTTCCTCTAACCCCCAGCAGGAATGGGCAGGATGAGGAGTGGTCAGATGATGAGAGTCCCCGGAAGGGTGCCATGGGGGTCCGGGTGCGAGCACTGTATGATTACTCAGGCCAGGAAGCGGACGAGCTGAGTTTCAGAGCAGGTATGATGATGTTCTTCCCACTTCTTCAGCACCCCCTGGGTACCAGCAGTGGGGTAGGGAAAGGGAAAACGTATTTCTGTTTCTCTACAACTCACTGAGCCACAGCGGGGAAAGACGAGGAGTTTCACTTGTTCCCTGGCTCCCTCTGGCCTGTGTCTTCAGGCTGTGTGTTGAGCAGATTCCCTTGTTCCCTGCTGGGCTCTGCAGGGTCCCAAGACAGAGGGGTCAGTAAGGCTTCCAGGCTCATTGTCGTAGGTCTCAGGCTAGATCAGGACTTCTGTGACTTGTTTTTTCAATGATACATTGATAACTACGTCGATGGAACTGGTTTCCTTTGTACTCCTATGTATTTTGATTTATGCATTTAAAATCATTATTTTGAGAAGGGGTCTACAGGCATTACCAGCCTGCCCCCGGAGCCTGTGGCACCAAAAAGGTTATGAGCTTCTCTTCTGGGGGACATTATCCCTGTAACCCCAGAAGCTGGGGCGGGGTTGGAAAAGGTAGGAAGGCTGGGGGTAGTGACGCCCAGTGATACCATGACATCTCGGCAGGTGAGGAGCTGCTGAAGATGAGCGATGAGGACGAACAGGGCTGGTGCCAGGGTCAGCTACAGAGTGGGCGCATTGGCCTTTATCCTGCCAACTACGTGGAATGTGTGGGGGCCTGATGGCCCTCTGCCGGCCTGGGTCAGAGCTCAGCCACCGCCCCCCCCAACCCATCCTCTTTCTCCTATGTCAGTGAGCTGCACCAGTGAGCGCTGGTGGGGAGGGAGGGTGTTCTTGGGACTTGGGGCGGGGAAATGGCTTGGGAAAGCATGAGACTATTGGAAGGAAGGGTTCCAACCTTGGGCAGGAACCTGCAGGGCTGAAGGAGAGGTTCCAGGCCTCCCCCCTTCTCCCTGCAGCTTCCTGAGGCGAGATGCCCCTGGACTCGGCTTCTCTGTGCCAAGGGGGTGGGCTAGTTCTGGTCTAGTGGCCTTCCTCTCCTCTAACTATGGTTTGTTCCTAATGTGCATTAAACTTGAGAAATGACACTAAATGTCGGAGTCATTGTCTGGCTTCCTTCTGCCCAATCCTAGGCCCTGTGGGACCCAAATGTTCCTGGACTGCCCCTGAGGCCTGGGATGGCACCCAGGCTGAGCAGGAGGGAACGGGGAGGGGAGGCGGGATTCCAGGCCGGCCTTTCTGGAGTGAGAACTAGATGCAAGGGCCCTCTTATGTGGCACGCCCACTGCAGCAGGGCCATGCCTGCTGAACCACATAAAGATGTCATTGAAATGGTGAGCAAAATAAAGAAAACGCCACCGATACAACACAGAGAATGTTAATGTAGGGTTTTCTAAGTCAATGTGCAGCTGCAGGGATCCCATGCTTATCGGGTCTGACGCGACTGCTCTAATGTCCCTCCGCACCTCACTCTTTTTAGACATGAAGGATATGTGTCCCAGCTCCCCCTGGGGACTAAGAGGCAGAACCAGGAGGCAGGCCTCAGTGCTTGGACCACACTGCCTCCTAAACACTGGTCCAAACCCCGCATTGTGCAGAGGAGCCCTGGGGTCTCTTCTGGCTCTAAAACTATAGTGAAGGCCTACTAGGCCAACCCAGATCACATAGGATGCAGGAATTGGAAGAGTCAGGATTTAAACCCAGATCACAGAGTGTACGGTAATCACAAGAGTCAGGATTCAAACCCAGATTCTCTCAATCCAGTGTTCTTCCCACTTACCCACATTGTTTGCTCACACAACAGACCTTGGAGATTGTTTGATCTAACTTCTCTCATCTTAAAGATGAGGAAATGACACTTAGAGGAGCGACGTGAGGCTGGATGTTGGAAAGAGCATGGATGGAGTCAGAAGACCTGGGTTCAGATCTCGCACTCCCTAGGGGACCTTGGGAGAGTCACACGACTTCTCCTGAGACCACTTTTCCCACCTGTGAAATGATAGGATTGGTTGAGAGCCCTCCGGACTTCCTTCTGGCCCTAACGCTATGATGCTGGGGTCCCTCTAATGGGAATCTGCCCAGGTTAGCCAGCCAGTTTGTGGAAGGGCTGGGACAGGAAAGCAGGACTCCTGAAATCGGTCACTGCCTCCAGACCAAGCTTCAGTGAGCTGGGCCCTTCAGTTTCTTGGATTCTTTTGGACTAGGCCCTAGAGATCATCTAATTGGATCCCTCCATTTTACAGACGAGAAGACTGAAGCTGAGAGCGATGGAGGGATTTGCCCACAGTTCTTTGACTCCAAATCTAGGTCTTTCCTCACTGCACCAAAGCTGCCTTTTACCTAAAATTAGGGCTTGGATGATGATGTCTCTCCTAGTCCTAAATGTGAGACTTCTAGGTTGGGGCTGGAGATCCCTTCTCATGGAGAGGCTGGTTCTATTGAAGCCTGGAGAAAATGTGGCCCAAAGTCCTAGTACTTCTCTGGGACTCCCTGAGGCTCTGAGGGATCCCATCAGCCTCTGAGGAGTGACCTAATTGGAGGAAGCAGGGCCGGCCTCAGATAAGTCCTAGGGCAAATGGACCCTAGTTTCTTTTCTGACTTCGATACCTCCCAAGAGGGCCACCACTGTTCTTGTGTGGACTGGAGGATCACCTAGAGAAAGTGGGAATGTTTAGCCCGGAGAAAGGAAGATTTAGAGGGGTACAAATGCTGGCCTCAAGTATTTGAAGGACTGCTATGTAAAGAGACCCTGGATTTGGAGTCGGATGACCTGGCTTCAAAAAGTGGCTTTGTGGGACTGGGCAAGCCCTTCAGGCCTCAGTGTCCCTATCTGCCAATCAATAATCTATGTTTCCCACACTATCAAAAGAAGCAAAAGACAATCCCTGCCTTCAGGGAGCTCACAATCTAATGGGGAAGACAACAAGCAAACATACACACAAGCTATGTACAGGATAAATAGGAGATGATTAGCAAAGGGTCGGCACTAGACTTAAGCGGGGTTGGGGAAGCTTCCTGTGGAAGATGCAGATTTTGTTGGCATTTAAAGGAAGCCGGGAAGGTCAGTAGGCAGAATGGGAGTGGGGAGGGGGGAGAGCATTCCAAGTATGGAGACAGCCAGAGAGAATGGCCACAGCCAAGACACCTTGTTCTTGTATATGAAGAACAGCCAGGAGGCCAGGGTCACTGGCTCAAAGAATATATATGTTGGGGAGTAAGGTGTAAGAAGACTAGAAAGGTAGGAGGGGGCCTGTTATGAAGGGCTGTGAATACCAAAAAGAGCATTTTGCTATTGGTCCTAAAAGTGACTGCGAGCCACTGGGGTTTATTGATTGGGGGCGGGGTGTGACATGATCAGATCTGTGCTTTAGGAAAATCACTTCCACAGCTAAATGGAGGACAGACTGGGGAGGGGAAGAGACTGAGGTAGGTATCCCACCCCCAAAGTAGCCATTAGCAATAATCCAGGTGTGAGGGGATGAGGACCTGAACCAGGGGGGCAGAGTCAGAGGAGAGAAGGGGGCTCCTTAAGAAATGATACAAAGGTGAAATTGCCAGGCCTCGGCAACGGATTGGATATGGGGGGCTAGGTGGATGAGGAGACCAAGATGGCTCCTAGGTTCTGCGTCTGGGGGACTGGGAGTTTGGTGTTGCCCTTTACAGTAACAGGGAAGGTAGGAAGCAGAGGGCGGGCAGGAAGCTTAGAGGAAAGATAAGTTCTGTTTTGGACACATGGAGTTTAAGCTGTAGACATCCAGTTTGAGATGTCTGAAAGGCAGCCAGAGATGCAAGATGGGAAGTCAGCTGAGCAGTTGGGGCAGGAAAGGTGGATTCAGCGATTAAATCTTTGGAAGCTGATGACATCACCAAGAGAAGTAGTGTGGAGGATAAGAAGGCCCTGAGGGCCACCTGGGTTTGAGGGTCCAGCAAAAGGCCGGTGCGAGGAAGGGGAGAACCAGGAGAGGCGGGGGG
>CM053623.1:446191669-446241986 GCA_028646595.1 Phalanger gymnotis | reverse complement strand
CGACTCCACCCCCAGCCACGGGCAGCAGCAGCAGACCCTCGCTTTTACAGTTTCGGCCACTGAGGCCCAGGGGGGAGGGGGAAGTGGGGCAGAGGTCCCCAGGGAGAGGCTCCGTTAGCTCCAAGTAGATCGGAGCCGGGTAGGAAGCGCCCGGGCCCGGGCCACCCTTCCCAGCAAAGCCCGGCCTTGGCCCCCGTGCCAGAGGACTCTTTTCTGGGGTGCGCAGGGGCCGCAGACACAGGACTCGGACACTGGGGAAGGACTTACTCTCCGGGCCCTGTGATCTTCCACGTAGGTCCACAGAGTTGGATTCCAACTGGAACTGGTTCCAGCTGAGGTGTATGCAGATCGGGGGCAATGCCAACGCGGTAAGGTCCTCCCCGCTGCCGGGGCTGCTTTGTTAGGATCAGCCGTTAGTCCTTGGTGGTGCCTCTGAGGGCCCCTCTCTGCTGACCACCCAGGTTACACGATGAGAGAACATGTCCCATCCACGTTAACGCAGAATGGTGGTTTTATTTCTTGAGTTTAGAATTCACTTAATACTTTGTCAAGGTGGCTGAGAGTCAGGTGTGCTAGGTCTGGTCCCACCCCCAGAATCCTGCTGGCCCCGTAGGGAGGGAGAATCTGGGCATCAGCAGGAGCATCCGAAGGGGGGTTGGTTGAGAGCCCAGCCCTGTCACTAGGCTTCTCAGAAGGTGGTCCACTCTTCTGAGAAACTGCATCTCTTAGCATACAGGAGGTTCCTTTCCTGTGAGATGCTCTCTGTGGTTAGAGACTGCCCCCCTGCCTGCCTGCCTTTGTGTCCATGGTAGCCAGGGCTTAGAAGGGCACATCTGCTTGGACTGGTAAGGAGTGCCCATGACTTTTAGCATGATTGCCTCCTCTCCTTTCCTGTTGCCAGGCGGCTTTCTTCCGCCAGCATGGCTGTACCACCAACGATGCCAACAGCAAGTACAACAGCCGTGCAGCCCAGACATATCGGGAGAAGATTCGGCAACTGGGGAGTGCTGCCCTTGCCAAGTATGGCACAGATGTAAGTGCTCATCTTGGGTAGAGAGCTGGAAAGTCGGGGAGAGGATGGAGCACAAAGCCCTGAGCTCCAAAGGGTGTTTGTTTTCTTCCTTCTAGCTTTGGATAGAGAGTATCAACAGTGCTTCTGGCCATTCCCCAGAAAAGAAAGACTCTGATTTTTTCACAGAACATACCCAGGTGAGTACTAGTGTAGTGAGAGGAACATTTACCCCATCAATCTCCACTAAGGTCTTTACTTTCCCCACACCTGGAGCTTTCACAGACGAAACAGACGAGCCTTGTGTCTCAGCAGTTTGTGACTGAGCAGTTTACTTGCTCAGTACTCTTGGGAGCTTTATCCCTGCAATAGGTATAAGGTCAGCGTGAAGCCTTTGTGATTGTTTTCCTGTCCCAGTAGTGGCCTTAGCCCCTGGAGGGATGTGTTGTTGGACACCCTAAGTATAGAGCTGTTTGGAGGGTGATATCCTGTGGTGTGGTCTCTTACAAGGAAGAAGCTGGTTAGAAGATCTGGAAACAACCTTAGAGATTATCTAGTCCTAGGCCCAGAGGCGTCTAGCCCCTGGCCTAAGGGCACCCAGCCAGTGGGAGATGGAAATGGATTTGAAACCAGGTCTTCTGACCCAATTCAGTGGTCTTCCCACTGCCCTGCTGCTGATTCTCACTAAAGTCCTCTGGCCCCACTCCCGTCACTATGAATGGGACAGGAAAAAGCATTGTCTTTGGGATTCACAGTGTGAGTTCAAGTCCCAGCTCTATCTAGTTGGTCAGTTTTACTGTCCCTAGGTCTCAGTTTCCTCATTTGTGACAAGTGGAATAAACCAGAAGGTCTCCAAAGTCTTTCCCAGCTCTGACTCTGTGATCCTTTCAGGAAAGTGGGCTTTCTGCTCTTAGGAGCCATGGGGGTGTCTTCAAAAACAGGTTTTCCTGCCTCCTTCCACAAATTATAATTCTTGGCCCAGTTTTCCTCAAGAGCCTTAGATCAGGGCTTTGAAACTCGGAGGGCCTCAAAATTTATTGCCAGGCCTTGCAAAGCTTGTGTGACTAGGCATTCCTTTCAGCCTTCAACCTGGGACGTGCCAGCCTCTGAGCCTCAAGTCCCTGAACAACCACTGTCCCAGCCTGTGGAGAGCAGTGTCCCCGCACGTGAGTGTCTCTAATGCCCCCAGGGAATACAAAGGCCCCCTAATACTGTCTCTGGACCCCACCTTTGGAAGCAGGAGAAAGGGCTAGGGGTCAGCAAAGATTGAGGATGAGGGGGATACTGAGCTAAGGAAGGTCCCAGGGTGGGGGGTACTGCCCCTTTGGGTTGGTAACTCCAGACCAGAATTCACTAGTAATACATCTTTAAGAGTCATGAGGACCCTTCTTCTGTTTCCTTTAGTAGTAACCCCAGAAGTTTGGGATAAGTAGCAGCCTATCTTCTGCAAGGGGAGAGTGGGTTGGGTGCCTGATTGATGCTTTTGTGTCCACAGAACCGAAGCAGGGCCCCACGGCCGACCTGCTCAGCACTTCTCCCAAAACCTCCCTGGGTGAGTGAGCCATTCGTGGGCATCGGCACCCAAGAGGCTAAGACTCAGGTTCTCTTCTGTGGAGAATGGAGCATCTGGGCCCTTCTGAGAGCTGGCTTGAGTATGACTCAGGTTGAGTGGCAGCCTATGCTGAGACAATCTCAGGGCCAGCCTCTGCTAGCTACTGAGGACAGATGAGCACCAGATCCTCTGACTTAGGCCTCCTGTGGGGTGTGGGAAGGGGCAGTGGAGAAGCAGATTGAGTCCTAACACTCAGGTTTTCTGACTTCAGAGTCCCAATTCAATCTCTTGACCACACTGCCTCTTAACCAGTTCTCCCCCACACTGTGTAAATGTTGAGGCAAAGAGGCCCAGGTACTTGGGCTTGTCTTGGAATCTGAGAATCCACAGCCCTCCTGGGCTGTTGCTTTCTTTCTTTGTGAGTCAGTCAGTTCTCATTAGTAGAAGGTGGAAGGGATTACTTTATTTTTGGTGTTAGATGATGTCTTGTGTGCACTATGCCTTTTCTAGCCCACACTCTCTTTTAAGTTTAGCATTTCCTTAGGATGACCTGATCTGTGAGGCCCCCATTTCCTTTGGTGTTGGGGCTTCCACAAGTCCCAGCATATTTTGCTGATACTTGGTGGGGAGGAAGACCAGGACTCTTTAAACCAAGCTGATGGCTGCAGGAATGGGATTTCAGCTCCTAGCCATTTTCCATCCAAAGCTAGGCCTTCCAGCCCATCAGTCTGTTTGGGGGCTCTCTAGTGCAGGCCTTTCTCTCCAGTTGGGAACACTGGAGTGGACCCTGTGTTAGCCTCAACTCTGTCTCTCCTAGAGTCCATGTTTCTGTCAGTCCAAGGGTCTGTTCCTGCCAAAGGTAATGGCTCTAAGGGAAGCTGTCCCTCCCCCTGCATTCCAGCTTCCTGCCTCAGGGAGCTGAGGATGGTGTTGGTGCCTGGCCCAGCCTAGCTACTCTTAGTCTTGGTTCAGGGACTGTGACTGTCCTGGGGAGCAGTAGAGCGAGGCAGAGATGCTGGGAGTTGGTAACCTTCACTCATCTCTTTCCGCATGGGCTGGACTCAGTGCTGTTGTTCAGAGTGCCTAGGGGCAGCTTTCGCCTTTCCTCCCCCAAGCTGCCATTTTCAAAAGCGGTTGCTGTGAAGCTGCATGCTCTGGTCTGAGCCCGAGCCAGCTCTGCCTTTGTGTTTGATCTCACCTTTCCAATTTCTCATGGCAGAATTGAAATCCTCAATTATTGGCAAGAAGAAGCCAGCAACAGCTAAGAAAGGGGTAGGTTCCCCAGTCCACAAAGGCGATGGTCAGCTCCCCACTGTGGGTATGGCCAGGGTGCCATGGTTGGAAGGGAAGTGGGTGGTTTCCTTCCCAGTAGGCCTTGGGTCACCTTAGACTCTCTTCCAGTTGGGTGCCAAGAAGGGGCTAGGCGCTCAGAAGGTGAGCAGCCAGAGCTTCAGCGAGATTGAACGACAAGCCCAGGTGGCCGAGAAGCTTCGGGAGCAGCAGGCAGCCGAGGCCAAGAAGCAGGCTGAGGAGTCTGTGTGAGTGCCCCGGGGGTGGCGTGGCTCTGCTTGGGTCCCTTTCCTCTGACCCCCAGAGCCATACAGAGCCTAATGGAGAGCTGGGGTTGGGGGTGGGGGGAAGGATGGTTATTGAACTGGCCTTCCTCTCCCAGGGTCAGTTCCATGCGCCTGGCCTACCAGGAGTTGCAGATTGACCGCAAGAAAGAAGAGAAAAAGCTACAGAGTCTGGAAGGGCAGAAGCGGGAGCAGGCAGAGCGCCTGGGCATGGGCTTGGTGTCTCGAAGGTGGGGCTCCCTCGGGGAAAGAGGGGTATGCAGGTGGGGCTTATACATTAAGGAAGAGAAGCAGTTTAGTGGAACACTGGAGTTGGGGCAAGAATACCACAGCATAGGCTCCGGGTGCAAATCCTGGTGCGTGACCTGAAGCAAGTACCCATCTGACCTCAGTTTTCTGTAGCTGCCAGATGAAGGGAACTGGACTATGGCTAAGATTCCTTCCAGGATCACTGATGGGAGCGAGGGCTCATTAGCAGTTTGCTGTTGCTGTTTGTAGGCAGCAGCATTTCCCTGCAGGTTTGGACACTGGTCAGCCCTCATCAAGGTGGAGTGCTGCACTCCCCATCCTTAGGTTGTGGCATTAGGGATATCTCAGCTTGGCAGGGAACCTGTGTCCTGGTGGCTTTCTGCAATGGGCAGAGGGCCGAGGGCCAGGATGAGGACTGAGCAGCAGCCACGTCCCTCTTGGGCTGATCCTGGCCTCTCGTTCTGGTTTCCTGCACAGCTCCGTCTCTCACTCGGTGCTGTCGGAGATGCAGGTGATTGAGCAGGAAACGCCGGTGAACGCCAAGTCCTCCCGGTCCCAGTTGGATCTCTTTGATGACACCGGGAGCTTTGCTTCCGGGCCCCCTAAGTAAGAGCCGTTGTGGTGGGGTGATGAGTGTCCTCAGGCTCTGCCATGGGCTCCTCTGAGGAGAACTGCCTTTTGCCCTCTAGGTATAAGGATAACCCCTTTTCTCTGGGAGATGGCTTTGCTTCCCGTTGGGACACAGATGCTTCCTGGAGTATGGACAGGATGGAGGAGAAAGAGCCTGAGGTGACAATCTCTAGTATCCGGCCTATTGCAGAAAGGTAGAGTGATCTCTGGGGCTTTGGGGACTTGGTAGGAAAATGTCAGCTATCTG
Source organism: Phalanger gymnotis (assembly GCA_028646595.1). NCBI lineage: Eukaryota > Metazoa > Chordata > Mammalia > Diprotodontia > Phalangeridae > Phalanger > Phalanger gymnotis. The sequence continues at coordinate 446,236,725 of CM053623.1, read as the reverse complement.
AGGGGAGGAGGAGCACTTCCAGGCCTCAACCTGCCTCAGTCGAAGGATCCAAATGGTGCCTTGGTTTCTTGCCTGGCCTGACAGATGATCTCAGATTCTTTCCTGATGTAGTGGGGAATTGTACACCCTAGTGGGGCCCATATTCTTGTGTTTTCTGTAGAGAAAGGTCATGGGAAGCCTCAGGGGTGTTCCTTCTGTCTCCTCCTTAGACCCACAAACCGGAGGGAGGTCGAGAGCCGGCCATCAGCTGTGGAATCCAACGAAGCCCGTCAGAAGTTTGCGGGAGCCAAAGCCATCTCATCAGACATGTTCTTTGGGAGGGAAATAGATGCTGAGGTGCGTGAGTTATGCTTTGGGCCCTGTCCTGGCCCGGCAGCCTTTGGCTCCTCCTGTTGTGATCATTTGGCCTCTTCCTTCCCACAGTATGAAGCCCGTGCTCGGCTGCAGCAGCTTTCAGGCAGCAGTGCCATCAGTTCTGCAGACCTCTTTGGGGAGACAGACGGAGCCCCCGGAACAGGTGAGGGACAGCGCAGCATCTTTCCAGCATGTGGCCAGAGCTGGGGGATTGCTTTGCGGGCCCCTGGGTCACCTCCTGGCTTTCTTCTCTCAGCAGGGGTGTCTCTGGGGAATGTGCTCCCTGCAGCAGACATTGCCCAGTTCAAACAAGGAGTGAAGTCTGTGGCTGGGAAGATGGCTGTCCTGGCCAACGGGGTGATGAACTCTCTACAGGTGAGCTCTGGGGCCAGGCCTGCTAGCTGCAGGAGCCCTCATTCCTTTGTGGGGAGAAGGAATGAGAGCAGACTTCACATTCCCCTGGATTTCAGCCTCACACCTAGGTTACCCACGCTTCCCCTTCCCTGACAAGAAAGCTGCCTAAGTGCATTCTTGTTTTTTCCCCCCACATTACTGTCACAGCTCTCCTCCATGCCAGCTTGAATGAAATCGGGAGGTCTTTCTCTTTGGGGTGAGACATACACGTGTCCAGCCCAGGTCGGCCACCTGTGGGGGCTGAAATCAAGGGGAAGCGGCCTTAGCAGGCTGTTGTCTGTTCGTTTTCCTTGTTCTCCTTCCTTGGCTCTGCCCAGGCCTACACCCTGGTGCCTGGTGTTCCCCCCTGAGCTGATGTTTCTCTCTCACCAGGATCGTTATGGCTCCTACTGACCCAGGGCCTGTGGTGGTGGCAGCGGCCGCGGCAGCAAGAGAAACCTGTGTTCCCTTGAGCAGGGATGCTAGCTGCGTGGTAGTTGTGGGGGAGATGTGTGAGTGTGTGTGTATGTGTGTGTGTGGGTGCGCGTGTACGTGCGTGTTGGTGTGTGCACGCCAGCGCCAGCGGGGTGGCCTTGGGAATGCTGGGTGAAGGGAATGGTCAAACACCAGCCCCCTTCTCGCTCCCTGCCCCTTCACCCCCAGCCCTTTCAAACCCTCACCTCCTGGGTGCTAGGTCAGTGTCCCCTCCTTCTTGCCCTCCCTCACTTCATCACAGCTGCTGCTCCCCCATGACTTGCTGTGCTGGAGAGGGAGAGAATTCTCTCAGTGTCTCCCAGAGCCAGGCCAATGGCCATTCTCCTCCCTGCCTCCTCCGCACCGAGAAAGGGAAAGTCAGAGGGTCTCAAGGCCTTTTTCTAAGACTAGGATGTGTCCCTTTGGTCGGACTTGCTGTCCTCGAGACCAGAGGGACTATTTGGCTAGATCCCTTTTCAGTCTGGGCTCCACGGCGAGGGAGGGAGGCTGGCTTGGACAGAGGCCCAGGCTAGCGCCAGCCTCTAGAGGGGCATAGGAGGGGAGAGACCTTGCTTTGAGCTACAAGGGCTAAAAGCACTCAGTTTGGAGCCCAAGTGGAGGCCCTTGCGATTTCTCCTCTGCATCCCCATCCCTGTTTGCACTAATCACTTCTGCCTTCGTAGTGGAGGGAGGCCGCATCCCTTCCTCTCCCCTCCTTGGCTGAGGTGCGTCTGGGGCCGGGGGCTGCGGTTCTCTTGCTTCACCTCAGGGCCTGGGGTCTTGGCCAGGTGCTGGACCATGTGCTTTGGATGCCTCGAAGCCCCACAGCATGGCTACTTCTCGGTCCCTTTCCATGGGTCTGAGCTGTGGTCCCAGAGTCTGGGGCAAGTACAGCCTGGGTCTCCTTGAGTCCTCCGCCCGCTGGCTAGATGCTGCTGGGAGCAGTGAGAGAGCTGGGGAAGGGGAGCTGGCTCTTGGGCAAGCTCTGCTTTCCACTTGGGGGCTGGGAGGCTGGGGTTCTCTGCCCAGCTGGCACTTAGCGGCATGGAACGTGCCACTGCTCTGTGATCGCTGCCACTGCCCACAGAGGGCTGTTGAGCTGCTGAGCACCATGAGACGCTCTCCTCTTTCCTTCCCACCTTTCCCCAAAGGGACATGACTTGCTTTATGGACTGTTTGTATTATTTGGAAAAAAGTGGTGTCAATAAAGCCCAAGCTGGGCCCAGGGCCCCTCTTTGGTCTGAGCTGAAACGGTGTTGCTGAGTCCTCTCTCCCTTTCCCTCCCTACCTCCTGCCACCGGTGCCTCACTCTCTGGACTCCCACCGACATGAGTAGGGCATCTGTGTAGAAGCAGAGGGCACGCTGTCCAGCGCCTCCAGCTTGTCGCTCCTCCGAAAGCCAAAAGCCACTGCCTGCTGGGACCTGTGTTTCTGGGAGGTTCTGTGCAGCCTCGACCTCACCACCCTGTGGCATGTAGAGGAAAGAGCTGGCATTAGTTGACTTTTCAACGTACCAGCAGTTACGTGGATGTCAGGCTGGCGTTTTGTAGCTAGGGTGGGTGAGAGGGACGAGGAGATCCGTGCTTTTGATGGATGCTATAACGGACAGCTCAGAAAGCCCAGAGCCACACAGGGTGCTGGAGGATTTCAGGAGAGATGGTTTGGCAGAGATGAGGGGGCACTATGGAGCTGTCACGTGAGATGAGGATGCTTCTCAGACATGTTTCCTTGCAGAAATTTTGGTTGGAAATGAATGAGTGCTGCTGGAGGGGAGTGTGTGCTTAGCCAAAATGTTTCTTAAGCTGCAGACCTCTAAGGTCTCTGCAGACAGCCAGGGAGACAGCTAGGAGTTGGGGCAAAGGTAGGGATTTGATAAGCGTGAAAGGGCCATGAAAAGGCAGCCTGGGCAGTGAGAGTTGCCTGTTCTTTGCATCTGGGCACTTGGGGGCTCATGGACTTAATTTTGCAGAAGGACCTGAGCCCTGGGGGGTGCCTGCCTCTGCTTCTAGGAGGCAAGCTGGGAACAGTTGCCATGGCTCAGAGTGGCAGGTGGGCTTCCTGTTGGGCCTCAGGCCACGTGGGCTGCTGGAGGTGGGGCTCTGTTCAACTCTCTTCTACTCCCTACATCCCCCTGCCCCCCCACTCTTCTCTAAGGAAATCGGTGACCTGCTCTTTCCACATCTTTCTGTGGCTGGCTTAGACCGTTCACTCTGAAGTGGAGGGGGAGAAAGAAGTGCCTCTCTGAGGTTTCCACCCCTTGTGAGAGTCGCCCCAGGGGCCTGAGCCTGGCTTGCCGACTACTCTAAACAACTATGACATGAGACAAGCCACAACGTTTCTTGGTCTCAGTTTCCAGGAGGGCTATTGTGGCCACCCCACCCAACCCTCTCAATCCCCGTGGAGTGTCTAGTCTGGGCTCTTCAGGCTCCATCTGCCTTCCTCCTGGCAGCCGGTGCTAAGAGCCTTCTCCCAGCCTCCCTCCATCCCAATGGCCTCAGACTCGTCGTGTATTGGACACAAGGGACTTTATTATTGTTTTACATATTTCACTACATATGTTAAGACATAAGAGTTGAGACAGTTTTTAAAGAATGAAATTGCCATCTTTCCCGCCCCTTCTCATTCCACCACTCCTGGTATTTATTCTGGAATGGTTCATTTGCTACTCTGGCCTGGCCCATCAAGGCCCTGGGCTCAGCCCCTCATGTGATAAGGACGATGATAGCACTATCTTCCCCAAAAGGTTGGGTGTGAGCTCAGCGAGCGTGTGGGGCCCACCAGCAGATGGCTTCAGGTCAATCTGCTGCCAAGCCAGGGCCTCGAAGGTTGTAAGCACCAGGCTGAGGGTGGCTTGGCTGTGTGCGCTGCTGTCCTTTACCGTGCATACCAGCAGAGGGCAGTATATGACAGGTGTTGAGAAGAGATAGCGAGGGGTAGGGCTTGCCCTAAGTGCCCAGCTGCTGAGTCTGGAGAGAAAGGGAGGGAGGGAGGGACCTGGGGCCTCTAGCAGTGCAAGAATGGGGCGGGGGGAGGACGTTTGTGCAGAGGGTGCTGGCCCCAGGCAGGATGGGGTGCCGGGCCCTCCAGGGCCTCTCAGGTCTCGGACTCCTCCGTCTCTTCGGTGGAGCCGTCACTCTCTGCATCCACTTTTCGGGGATGGTGGAGGGGTCTCCAGGGCGACCCCAAACGGGGAGAGGTCCGTGGACAGCCACTCTCTGTGCCAGAGGTGGTAGTAGTGAGAAGCCCGGGTACCTGGGCCATCCTGGAGGAGGGAAGAAGGCCTAAGGGAAGCAAGGTGCCTTCTGGCCCAGGGAAAGGGCCTGGATTTGAGACTTTTTGTCCCCTCCCCAGGAGGACCCGAAGGGATGGTCCCTGGGCCCCACGTCCCCGGTAGGCCTCAGATGCCCCAACCTTGATGGCTGCCCGCTGCCAGTAAGACGAAGAAGGGGCGTATTGGCTGCTACAATGAGAGTGACAGAGAAGCCCCCTCCCCCCAGGCACTGATACTCACAATCTCTCCAGCTCCTCATCCATGGCTGGATCGTGCATCAGGTCCCCTTTATCGGGCAGAGCCCCTAGAAGACAGCAGTGAGGAAGGATGCTAAGCCTGGGAGGCCCACAGAGCTTGGAGGCGCCCAGAGGGCTGGGCCTGGGAGCTGCTCAGGATTAGCTGTTATTCCTGGACATCAGACTACTGGGGTGGGGGTAGGTTATTGGGAGCCTTGCCCAGGTGCAGCAATCACATCCTGACCCAGGGGCACTGGGTGGGCTCCTGAGGGTGGTGATGCCTTAGTTTTGTCTCCCAAATCTGGGAGGAAGGGCTTCTCAGGATCTGGGGAAGGAGGCAGGCCTCTGGCTCACGACCCCTGGAATACAGGAAACTGAAGAATGAGTGACTCTGCTGGAGCCATAGTGGGGGCTTTCCCTTAACGGCTCCATCTGAACTGTGTAAAGCCCCATGGGGGAAGACGGAGGAAAAGACATTTGGGCAGCTATGGCCTGGGTCTGCCCTCTATGACATCCTGTGGTGCTGGAGGCTAGATTGGGAGCAGAAAGCCTGGGAAGAGATCAGAGGAAGGGTCTGGGAGTCCCAGGGCCAGAGGGACCACCCATAGGGATGAGAAGGGCCAGGAGGCTATGCTTCCAGTCTGGCCATTAGCTAGCTCTGGGATCTCAGGCACACTGACTGCTTCTCCCCTGCCCTCAGTGCTTCCTGGTCAGTGCCAGAAGAGAAGGGCAGCCTGGGGAGAGCTCATCAGGCTGGAGCTGAGCTGAAGAGGGAGGGAAGCCACAGGATGTGGTCCAGGTCCACACCAGAGGTCAGTAACTATTCAGCTCTGTTCCAGGAAACCAGGGTGGCCAAACCTTGGCTCAGCAGGAGTGGTCAGAGTGTCCTTGGCTGGGAGGGCAGGCTAGGCCAGGCAGAGCTAGTGCTCACCCACCTTGGAGGCTGAGGACATATGAGCAGAGAGGGCTCTAGAGCCACCGGGTTGGTTGGGGCTTCCAGGCACTGGAGGAATTCTTAGTGACCATGCGGGAGGAGGAGCTGCAGTTGGGAATCTGTATCTAGTGACTGAAGAGTGTCAGGAGAAAAGCTTTCCTATTTCCTAGGGCCTGGGGAGCATGTCTGGACAGCCGTGGCTCGATGAGGTCCTGATCCACCCCACCAGCCTTCTGGTGCGTCACACCGAAGCCCACACTCCCTGCCCCTGTCTCGCTTGGATGGCCCCCAGCAAACCTCCTTGGCCTGCACTTTGGAAGCAGCCGGGGCCAGCCTCTGGAGCATTCAGGTGTCCCTTGTCTTGCAACACTTTGCTTTATTGTGCTGTGCAGATATTGTGATTTTTACAAACTGGACGTTGTGGCAACCATACCTCGAACAAGTCTATGCTCACATTGTGTCTCTGTGTCACCCTTTGGTAATTCTCCCAACATTTCAGACTTTGTCATCATTACTATATCTGTTATGTGGCCTACGATCGCTGACCTTTGATGCTACTACTGAAATTGTTTTGGGATGTCACAAACCGGCCCCATGTAAGATGGTGAACTTAATCGACATGCGTGTGTGCTCTGACTGGCCACCCCCCCACCCCAGGGGCTCCCTACTTCCTGAGACACCACAGTCCTGGAAAATATGACCTAAACTTAGTTGATAAAGTAGCGGCAGGGTTCCACAGTGGGTAAAGTGCCATCAAACAGCAGTGCATGCTACAGAGAAATCTTTTGTGAAACGAAGAGTCAGTGGATAGGGCAAACTTCACGATTGTCTTATTTTAAGAAATTGCCACAGCCACCCAACCTTCAGCAGCCAGCAGCCATCAGCATTGAGGCAAGACCCTCCACCAGCAAAAAGATCATGCCTTGCTGAAGGCTCAGGTGATGGTTGGCACTTTTTAGCAATAAAGTATCTCAAAATTATGTACGTTGTTTCTTTAGACATAATATGGTTGCACGCTTACTAGACTTCGGTGTGCCCTAAACACAACTCATGTAACTGGCTTTATCGCCATATTTGCTTTATTGTGGCGGTCTGGAACTGAACCCGCAGTATCTCTGAGGTACATATTGGGGGGGGCGAGGGAGGCGCAGTCTAAACTCATGATGCCACCTTGGGGAAGAGCAGGGTGAGGACACTTGGGTAACAGCAGCCCCACCTATCCAGGCCAGCAAGAAGAAAACTAGGTGAGTTAGCAGACCAGAAATAAGAGGGAATCAATAAAGACTCCCGGAGCGAAGGTGAAGGCCACGGAGATTGAAGCACTCAAACTCCTAAGCAAGACTGAGGCGCCCCCCAATCCCCTCCCCAAATCCTGCTAGGAACTGGCAGTGGAGGTGGGGCCAGCCCAGGGCCAGGGCCAAGTAACCCACCCACTGAACGGGGTACAAAAAGAGGAACTGCATCTTGGCGCCACCCCCAACCCGTTTTCTTTGCTCCCTTAGAACATGTGGATTTTTTTCTTACTGAGAAGAAAGGCCTCCCTTGCCAGACTTTAACACTGTTTACAGATAGGATTCTTGTCTCTGATATATAATCTCAAGAGCTGCTGGGCAAACAGCTTGGTTCTGCCCAGTGGTGGGCCCCTCCCTCTGCTTTGAGGGGCTCGGTGGCAAGGCTTCTGTGGGGAAGGGCTGGGCACCAGGCTGTCATCAGGAGAGGCATCTTCATGTCAGGGCAAGACATAAGAGGAGAGGTGGCACGGGTCACGGCCTTCCCTGCCTCTCTAACACAGGTAGAGAACCAGACCTCGCATAGTCTGCCTTACCCAGCGCTTGGTTGATTCCATGATGCTTGGAGAGCGCCACGAGGAAGCCATAGAAGGTCAGTCTCTGGACGTTGCTCAGGACTTCTTTGACAAGTGCTGGAGGAGGACAGCTGAAAAGGAGAGGGCCCGGCTAAACCTCGGGCTGAAGGACAGGGCAGGGGGCACCCGGCAGACACTCAAGTCCCGGCATCACAGCAGGGGCCAAAAGACAAGGCCCAGGACACAAAGGCTGGGCTTTTGTGCTCACAAGACACTGACCAGGGCGGTAGGAGGCAGAGTGCTGGACGTGGCAAGAGGAGGCCCCGGGCCCTGTCCCTTCTCAGACATTTCCCAGCTGTGTGACTGAGCGTCACTGAACCTTGCTTTGCCTTAGTTTCCTCATCTGTAAAATGAGGTCTCTACAGCTCTAAATCAATGATCCCATGAGCTAGAACAGGAGTGGGGTGACGGCAAGCTATCAGAGGGGAAGCAGCTGCTAGCTACCATATAGGCTAGCATGAGCAACCCTCCAGGCCAGTTGTGTCTCTGCTGGGACGGTCTCCAGGCCTAGAGCCACCTGAGACAGCTACCTTGTTACACACACACACACGCATGTGCACACAGCACACACATACATGCATGTACACATCACATTCACACACGCAGGCAACTTTAGCTCAGCCATTCTCATTTGGGGACCACACTTCTGGGCAGGGTGGGGTTGTCCAAGGGGACATGTATCTTTGCAAACAAGTCAATTGGAATGGTTTCCAATCAGTATTCCAGCTTCCCTTTACTTCCTGAGCCCAGAGGCCCCTGGAAGGCTCAGAGGTTGAAGCAGGGACGGGGGAGATTCCCAGCAGGAGTGGGGACTTCCTTTTCCCACCTTCCCAGGGGCTGGCTGCTCACCCTGACACACATCTGTTCCATGCCCTTGATTCTTCTCATCCAGGGAAGAGCTGGCCTCTCTTTGGGAGGGTAAAGGAACATCACCCTGTTCTCCAGGGTCGAGCAGGGCTCTCTACTCACCTGTACTTGTGGCGGTCACACAGGTTCTCCAGGTACTGATAGAAAAGTGATGCTTCCACTCCCTCCAGGGCACTGGTCTCACTCAAGGCAGGCCGCTGACGATGCTGCCCACTGGACGATGTTGGCACTATGACAGTGTTGGGGTTTTTGCCTGTCAGCAGGTCCTGATAAATGGCAGCCACACTCTCCAAGAATTCTGGGGAACCAAGGAGAAACTTGGCTCAGGCTCTCATCATGGCTCTGACCATTGTCCTCCTCCTGGGTTATTTTGCCCAATCTAATGTCAGCTTCAGTGCCCGGCACTGCCCTATGTTCTACTGAGGTCTCAGGGCACGATTCGATAGAAAAGAGACTTCAGGCAACTCGGGAAGGAGGTGGGGCAGTGGGGCTAGGTTCGTGTGAGCACCCCCAGGCTCACAACCTAGGGTCCTCAGATCTTCACATGCCCCCTTCCAGGATCTAAGCAGCGCCAGCTCCTGCTGTTTCTCTTTGTAACTTTTCTCCTATGGGCCCCCTTCTCTCTTCTGATATCTCCACCCCTGGTCTATGCCCTCAGCTCCTCAAGTCTGGATTGCCGAAGCAATTGTGGTGGGTCTGCTTGCCTCAAGTCTCTCTCCACTGCAATCTAGCTGCCATTCAGCCACCAAAGTGATTTTCCTAAAGTTCAGGCCAACCGTGTCAGCTCTCTCTTTCCTCACCAAACCCGTGACTTCCCCTTCAGGCTAAAGCGTAAAAATCTCGTTTGGCTCCCTCCTATCTCTGCTGTCTTTATACCTTATTCCCTGCCACATGCCCTTCAAGTCAACGGCATTGACCTCTTGATGTTCCTCAAACAAGACACTCCACCTCCCAACCGTGGCCATTTTCTGGGCTGTCCTCCCATGCCTGGACCTCTCTCCCTTCTCATCTCCACCTCCAAGCTTCTCTTGCTTCCCTCAAGTCTCGGCTAAAGTCCTCTTTCACCAGAAGCCCTTCTTGGGGGTCCTCAGTGTTAGAGGCTTCCCTCTGACCTCATCCCTGTCGATCCTGCCTGCATCTTGTTCGCATGTGGCGATGTGCACGCTGTCCCTCCCACTAGATGTGCAGCTCCTGGATAGCACAGCTGTTTTTGCCTCTCTGTATCTCCAGCACTTAGCACAGAGCCGGGAACATAGTAAGAGCTTAATAAATGCTTATTGACTTGAGTTTTGTTCCTACTCCAAGGGCTGAGAGCTGCATAGAAGCAGCCAAAACAAATGTCTTCCTAAGAGGGCAGAGAAAACAGCTTCACAAGTCACCTTCCTGCTTTTGGGGTTGTTCTCAAGCCAAAAGAACTCAGGGTCCATGATGGGGGGGGCCTAGGCTGGCTAGGAAGGGAGGCTTGGCCTCCAAAGACTCCCCTTTGTTTACTCACAGAGGTTCATTGGAATCATGTGTTTAGGAACCTGACCACCAGCAGTTTATAATTCCAGCTTCTATTCCAGGTGGCACGCACGTGTGTGTGTGTGTGTGTGTGTGTGTGTGTTGGGGAGGCAGGATGTAAGGGAGAGACAGGAAGGAGTGATGGGCCTCAGCCTGGCCTCTTCTTGGGGCACAGAAGACTGCTGTATAAGGGGGTTCAGGGAAAGGTAGGACCACGTGGTTGGAGCAGGGGTCAGTGAAAGTGCAGATGCTGGAGCTGTTAAGTTGTCTGGGGGTTTTACGGCTTCTGCTCAGCCCCTCTTGGGAGAGGAGGCTCCTGGGAATGGACCCCACAGCCGAGATCTTTTCATTGCTGAAAGAACTGGCAAGTCCTCTCGATCCCGGTCAGAGCATGAAACAAAGACGGGCGAGAAAGAGGGGAGTGGAGGCTGGGCCTCCCTGGGCCTGGCGAGGGCGAAGGGAAGCAGAAATGACCTCCACTTACCGGAGTAGTAGAACTGGATCTGGAAGGCAAAGAGGAAATCCGAAAAAGACATGAGGCAATCCATCGCATCATCCATGAGCACAATCCTGGGGGAGAGGGAGACCCTGCTCAGGCTCTGCCACCGAGAGCTTTCTGCGCCTCCCTCAGCCGCATCACTCCTCCGGGGAATCCATTTTTACGACAGAAATGACCAGGTCACAGGAGGCTGATTTGGCCCCCAGGCATCAGCAGCACTGGAAGGCATCTCCGGCAATGCCCTCTAGCCCAACCCACCATCTTGAAAAGGAATCCATAATCATAATAGATAACTTCTTGGGTAGCATTTTACACACATTATCTCATTTGATTCTCAAAAAACCTCAGGTCTTCCAGACTTCAAGTCCCACACCCCATCCATCGTGACATCTAGAATCCACGATCCTGCAGCCATTCATAAATTGGAATAGTAAAGCTGTCTATTTGCTGTGCGACGCAGCTGCCTCTCCACAACCTATCTTATCACTCGGATTTTGTTTGCAGACCCCCAGTGAGAGGGACCCCGCTACCTGCCAAGACATCCCCTTGTTAGGAAGATTCTCCTCATGGGTACAAACGCTAAATCTGCTTTTGCCCACTGTTCTTGCTTCTCACCTCTGGGCTCAAGCACCCTAAGCCTAGCCTTCTACACAACAGCTCCCACGTTCCTGAGTCTCTCCTTCAGCCGCTCCTCCTACAGCACAGACTCAAGGCTCTTCACTGTCCTGCTCTCCCTCCAGTAAACAAGCGTTCTGCATCAAATGGCATCTGCCACAGCCAAGCCGACACTCCAGTCTGGTCTGACTGGGTGCAGGACAGGAGGCCTTGTCTCCCTTGTTCTTCCTGCGGTGGTTTTTTCTTAGCGTAGCACAAGATTGAATGAATTTTTCTGGCTGCCATCTCATGCTGCCACTATATCCTCCTATCTCCAGACGAACTGCCACCTAGCCACGCTGCCCTCATCTTGGACTTCTAGAACTGGTTTTCTGAATCCACATGAAAGATTTGCCATTTGTCCCGATTAAGTTTCTTCTTATTTGTCTTGACTCAACCTTGGGACCTGTCAAGGTCTCGAATTGGATGGTGACTTGGTCCCGTTAGCCATCACTCCCAGCTTTGTGTTATTTGTCCAAGTCAGGGCCCTGGGTGCAGGTCTCTGGGGCCTCCACTGGAGACTCCCTTCCAAGGGGACAGCGAACCATTAATGACTCCTCTGTCGCCGTTCTGCTAGTTCCAAATCTAGCTAGCTGCATTATCATCCTGGCCACATCTTTCCATCTTCCCCACAAAAATACCCACCCAGCTGGTTCAGAGGGTATTGAGTAAGGGGAAGGATGGGGGAATGAGGGGAGAGAGCTTTTTCTAGCTCAAACAAGGATTCCTTTCAGATCCCTCAGCCACAAATCCCTTCATTCTGAAGAGAGGACCATTCAGCTCAGAGCAAACACGGTTCATCAGGATGGGCAAAAGAAACAGCCCAGGGGCTTCAAAGGAACACGTAACAGGGCCGACGAGGCAACGTTACACTCCCAACCTGGACCTGGTGAAGTATGGAAGGGCATGGCAAGGCCTGGTGTAGCAGAAGAGTCTGGGTTTAGAACCACTTACTATCTGGTAAATGCTATCTATTTAGGACAGACAAATACTATCTATTTAGAATCCACTTGCTATCTGTGGTGATATAACCTTACAGGCCTCAATTTCCTCATCTATAAAAGGAAGCAACTGTCCTGGTGGAGGATGACTACCAAGTCATGGCAAGGTCAGCAGCACCGAGCCTCTGAATGAGCTGGGACTGTGGAGAAAAGCCAATGGTAACAGGAGGAAGAGGGAAGGATCAGAGAAGGGTCAGAAGCCTGATGTTCAGGGTGAATGGGATGAAAACTGATGATGGTACATGCACGTGTCTTTCTTGTTTGCTCTCCCTATGGGAAATGACCTTTGGATTAGAATGGACAACAAAAATAGCTCCTAGGGAGGGGACAGCCAGGGTCTATGGGGTACCTCGCTGCTTTGGAGAGTTCACATCCCCCAGCCCAAGTGAATTTCTGCCTAGGCTACTGGCAGAACTGACCAATGTGGTAGCCGAAGCTCTATCCAGGACGTCTGAAAGGCAAGGTGGGGAAATGGGAGGGGTTGCACAGACTTGGGGAAGAGAACAGAGAACCTCGGGCCACCATGTACACCTTAGGGTTTGATTCCAGGGCATGTAATTAAAGGGACAGTTAGAAAACACCTAGGAAAAGCTGCGTCGGGTCACACCAACATGATTCCTTTTTGGATAAATTTCTTAAACTGTTCAGTCAAGGGAACGCTACAAGATAGAGTTAGATGTTAGCAAAGTATCTGATAAAGTGTTTCGTTTCTTACAGAATAGGTGGATGGATGGGGGTAGGATGATAATGCAGAATGGCCACAGAGGAGTCATTAAGGGTCTGCTGTCCCCTTGGAAAGGGATCTCCAGTGGAGGCCCCGGAGACCTACAGCCAGGGCCCTGACTTGGACAAAGGCATTGCTGGCCCGCCCATCGGATTTACAGATGACACAAAACTGGGAGTGATGGCCGCCCGGACGAAGTAAGATCCAATTCATGATCCTGACAGGCTCCTCTAACAGCAGCTAATGTTTATAGAGCACTTACTGTGTGCTAAGCAATCTCTCATTTGGTTGAAATGACAACCCTGGGAGGCAGGTGCTGTTATTATCCTCATTTACAGGTTAGGAAAATAAGGCAGACAGGGTGAAGTGACCTGCCCAAGGTCACACAGCTAGCATGTGCCTGAGGCCAGATTTTAACTCAGGCCTTCTTGACTCCACGTCCAATACTTTACCTACTTAGCCACCTAACTGTCCCAAGGTTGGGGCCAATTACAAGGTTGCGCTAAGTCTAATAAGTCTGATAAGCTGGAGGGTGGCTGGTGGAGGTGAGAGGTGAAGAGCCTTGAGTTGATTACATATGAAGACTGGTGGAAGGAACTGGGAATGTTTAACCTGGAGAGAGAGATTTGGGGGGATGTGGGAGCTGCCCCCAAATATTTTAAGAGGTGTCACGGGAAGGCTTAAGTTCAGAGGTCAGAACCAAGAACAATGGGCAAAAGCTGCAGAGAGGTAAATGGAGACTTGATGAATGTAAGGAGGCTCTGCCTAACACTCTGAGCTGTCTAACAAGGCAGGTAGTGAGTTCTTACTCACTGGCGGTCTCTAAGCTCAAGCGGGGTGCCACTTGTTCAGCCAGCCTCCCGGAGGCTCCGTTAGGGCAGAGACCATAGACCATACTGCCTTTTCCTACCTATATCTCAGCTTGGCACCCATATACTTCACAGAAGATGTTTCATTCCTTTCTTCCCTGGGCCTGATGGCCTCTTCTGCACTTCTTCTAGCTCTGAGGTCCTATCAGTGTCTCACCATGTGGCTCTCCAGTTCTAGGCCAGCTTCCAAACTCGAGCTCTTCAGTCAAAGAAAGTCAAGCCATTTCTCTCTGCATCCCCGTGCGGCTATGCCCCAAAGTCTCTGATAAGGGGCTCAGGCCAGAAGAACTTCAGGAGGAAGTGAGGTAGTGCTATGCCCTGCCCTGCCCTCTCAGTGCACACTTCATCAAGCCTGTTCTCAAGGCCACTGCTCCTCACGCTACCCTCACCTCAGGGCTAGGAAGGGTTTCCTCTAGTCTAACACGGCCTTTTTCTTATTCTCTTCTTTCTCTAGTCCTTTCTCTGTGCTCCACTTGGGGCATAACCACATACAGAAAAAGCATCCCCTGCCTGCTAACAAGGTGAGATCCTGTAGAGACTCCACCCGGGCAGAGCGAACTCTAGCGAGCAGCAGTCAGGAGGGGAGACCGAGCTCAGGTCCTCGGTTTCCAAATCTGGCGTCTCTCCGCTACGCTGGGCTGCTGCTCCTGAACACTAGTATCTGGCTTCTTGGCTGCTGTGACTGATTTTAAAGCCTCTCCCTCTTCGCTGCCGGCCCCCATACCTAGGGCTACCATTATTTCTCCTACTTCCCAAAGGAAAAAGCTGATTTCCTAATACAGAATCCACCAGGTTCTAATTCTACCTTGGATCCTTGCTGTCTGTACTACCCTGGGCAAATCACTCCCCCTCCTGGGGTCTCAATTTCCTCATCAGCAAAAGGAAGGCTCTGGCCTAGGTGACTCTCAAGTCCTTTCCAAGGTCTAGACCCAGGAATCTGAGGAAATCACTGTGTAAGGGCCAGAAGGCTGGGGTAGAGAGGTGGTACTGTCTAATAATGCCACAGTGGGGAGCCATTGAGCCCTGTTCCCCTCCGCTGGCTACTGAAGAGAGGAAGTGAGAAAGGAAGAGAACACTGGGGCTGACAGCAGTGAGGAGTTGAGGGTGGTGGTGCTGTCATCTGTTTTGGCCTGTCTTTGTAGCTGCAGCTCTTAGCATAGTCCCTGGGGGTTACCTAGTGCTTAATCGATGCTCACTGACCCAACTTCATCGATGGGCTAACCATCACTTTTGTCCAGCTCTAAACAGGGACAACATGGCCCAGGGAATGAGAGAAAGAACAGGGGAAATGGCCCGGCTTCTGATCCAGAGCGGGAGCTGGGGCTCAGCAAAGCCACCTCCCAAGTGCTGGTGCCGCTCACAGGCTGCTCAGGGTGGAGGAACCACCAAGTCTAAGTCAGCCCACACCTCACTCCTTTGACTCCCCAGGCCAGACAGGTGGAGCCAGCTTTGGGGCTTCCCATCCCGCTCAGGTCCTCTGATCACCCGGAGCAGCAGGGCTTGCCGGAATGCATTGCTGTTGGGAGGAGCACTGGGCTGAGAGGATCTCTAGGCCAACAAATTGCTTCTTGGAGGAAAAAGCCTTTGGAGATGCTGCATTGCTTCTGTCTTACTTATCCCAAGTGGGGACTTTCTTCTCCTCTTCCTGTCTAGGGCAGTGGCCTCCATTTTAAATTCTCTCGAAGAAGCAGATTCTATCATCACACTAAGGCCCTGGCACTGATGCCAATGCATGGGCCATGTTCATCTCCTAGTCTGAGCACAGGGGTGACCCAGACTCCCTGTGTGGCCTTGGGCACTTAACTGCCCTGGGCCTGGCTTTCTTCATCTGTAAAGTGAAGCAGTTGGGCTGCCTGTCCTTTGAGGCTCCTTTCAGCTCTAGAACCACGAGGGAAGGAAGGGACAGCGTGCCAGGCATCATCACCATCTAACCTTACCTGTGCAATGGGGACAATTATGTCAGGAGTATTTCTTCTGTACAGGACTGTTGTATGGATCAAATGAAATAATGTATAAGAGACCCTCTGCAAACCTCAAAGCGTGGCATGTCAATCATGACGTTATAAGGCTGACTAGTGTTTCTGGACTTGAAGTCAGGGAGGTAGTGGGTTCCCTCCCCTCCTCGGGCCTTGCTGGCTGCATGAACCTTGGGCAGCTCCCTGGGACTTGGGGTCAGCAGAGGGACTCACACATGGGGAATTCCCTTCACTGACAGATAGTATCACAGCGAGGCTATGCTTTTTGATGGTGCAGGGTTGGCCCTGGATGTCTAACACAGGGCCCTGGTGACCAAAGGCTAAACTAAGAACCATCAGACTGGTCTGAAATGGAGAAGACAGGGATAGGGGCTCCTTGAGGGGTTCCCATAGACACAAAAACCTTTTCTACTTTGCCAGTTCTTGGCTTAAACAGACTTTTCCCACTTGGGTATGTTAATGAAAACTCAGAAGAGCTTCAGGAAGCCGAGAGCCTGAAGGTACTTGTCACTTCCTCATGCACTTTCAGACTCCAGCCTAAACTGAGCCTGTGAGCACATGCATACCTGTGGACAGCTCTTCTTTTGAGCTCTTCTCGGATCTCTTGGAGAAGAGGCAAGGCACACGAGTTGTTTTTGAATAAACAGAGGTTGACTGAGCAGCCCTCCAACCAAGGGGCCCCTCTTGGACATGCCAGCTGCTCTTGACACTCGGAGGAACACAGGCAGCTCCCCCTCCTTCCCTTACCCCAGCTTTGATGTGGAGTCAATAGGGACGGTTGCTGCCAACAGGCATCTGTACAGATCTATTGGCTCATGTTCTGTTCCTCCAGCACCCTCCTCTGTGTGAGAGATCAGGGTTTTGGGGGAGAATGAACAAACACACACAATTCCCAAGAGATAGCCATGCACAGAGTGGGGTGCTGCTGCAGTCAGTAGTATCTGGGATACCTGGAGGGGGCTGCTTTCTCTCCTTGCCCTCCCTGACTCTCCGTTACCGAGCTGGGCTGGTGCTGGGCCAAATAGGTGCCAAGGAAGCCAATACTCCTAGTCTGATGCTATTTCTTGCCAAGTCTCTCACCACTCAGTGATCTATGACTCTGATCAGTGTTACAGTGGCAGAGTTCACCTCTACTTCCTATGGCTCTGACTCTAGGAGATGGAGGAGCCTTCTGAAGGGCCATTTTCCATGAGCTCCTGGGGTGGCAGGAGGAATTGTGAATCAACCCTGTGAATCAGGGCAGAGGGCCAGGGTGCCAGAACCCACAATCTCAAGGGTTAAAGTTAAAGGCTGACACAGCAGATCATCCATTTGGAGCTGGAAAGGGTCATCTTTTCATAGACGAAGAAACAAAAGTCTGGAGAAGATGACTCTCAGATCCAGAGACATACAACCCTAGTCTCTAGTCTGAATCCCAGTCTTGAATTGCAAATTGCCTACTAGACATTTCGAACCTGATGGCCCATAAGCTCTGCCCAGGGCCCCACTATCCTCCAGCCACTCAGGTTGGTGTCATTGGTGCCATCCAACCTTGGTGCCATTCTTGATTCTGTACCATCATTCCACTTCTCAAATCAGTGCCTAATTCTTTTGCTTCTACCGGCCCAGCTTCTTTCAAATCCATGCCCTTATCTCTCCTCACAGAGCCGCCATCTTGGTTTGGAGCCTCATTCTTTCTCACTGGGATGATGGCAATAGCATCCTGTCATCCTTCTGCCTGCAGCCTTTCCACACAGCTGCGAACGTGCAGGTGTTGGTCACTGTGCCATTCTCTACTTACTAAACTCTGGCGGTGCTCTCACCTGGGACCAAATATAAGGACCTTTACGGTCCTTCACGGCCAGCTTTCAGCCACTCTCCTTCATACCCTAAACTGCCCTTCTTACCAACCCTCACACGGCTCTCCAGCTCTCCTCGCCAAGGCCTTCACCCTGGCTGGCAGTTTCGTTTGAGGTCCAGTCTGAGCACCGCCATCTACAGGAAACCTTTTTTGACTTGCCTAGCTCCTGATGTCTCCTCCCCTCCCTTCCCCCCAGTCATCCTCCATCCCTCTTTGTATGTACCTATGGATGTCCATGATGTCTCCTGGGGCTAGATGGTAAGTTCTTTGGGGACTGAGACCATTTCCCTTTTGTCTTTGTTTACTTGGCACATAAAAGGTGCTTAATAAGTGCTTGTGGATTGGTTGCACCCCATTGCTTTCCCGCCTGTAATTACATTCTCATGGGTTATCACACAGAAAGTGTCTCCAAAGAAGGGGACACAGATAGTCCCTGGACTCAGGAAGCTTACTCCTAGGTCGAGTGCTGCTCAGCACTCAACCTATCTCAGGGCATCGGCTGGCACGGTCAGAACCTGAAGCAGGAGATGGCTTTGCAGCTGGGCTCTGTCCCTGCTCCTCAGACAGAGAAGAAGAGGGACCGGTGTGCTAACATCACAGCTCCCACCTGCGGTGGGCTCGACCTGCCCCAGGCTCCTCTCAGAGCTGAGGTCTCTCGGGCTTTGCCAGCTCTAAGGGCATGAGAAAGGCCTTAATGGGAGAGCAAACCATGGCAGGAGGAGGGTGGCCAGGCTGCTGCTCCTCCTTCTCACTTGTCTTGAAAATTCCCTATGAGGAGAAGCTCCAGGTCCCATCCACTAGGGAAAAAGTGCCTGGCCAGAAGTTTGGTCCCCAGCCCACCAAAGTGAGCACAGCACACGCACCCTGCAGCTGCACCTGGAGCGCTTCATGCTTGGACGTTAATAAAACCACCCTGCTGTTTGCCTCAGTCATTCTCCCTGACATTTTCTGCCCTCCTGGTATTTGTTATTATTGCATAGCAACAGCCCCTAGAAAATCTGAGAGCCTGGCCCAGAGATCTGCCTTTTTTTTTTTTTCCTCTGGCCTTTGAAGACTTCGGCTCTGCCACTGAAGAAAAACTTGCTTTGTCACCCGAGATCTTTGGGGAAGGCCAGGAGGTCATTATTTGGGCTGAGCCCCTGTAGAGGGGCTAGGAGGAGGAGGAGCTGTAAGTGACACTTGGTGCAGAGGGCCTGACTCTACACAAGAAACAGGGGCGGACAGCTCTATAAACACCCCTTCCCATTTCCCAGGTGTCACTGCAGCCATCACACTTAGCAAATGATGCAGCTGAGGCCTTCAGGCTCCTGCAAGGCAGACCCTGGCCTTTATGTGCTTGTTAAGGCCCAGGCGCAAGGGTGTAACAGGGATTTCCCTGTTAACATTTATGACTCAGGAGGTGAGCTAACACTCTGATGGGCTCAGAGGGGAGCCCAAAGAACCACAGGCAGATGGGTGTGGTTCATGCCACTGCTTGGGGGAGACAGACCTTTGGGAGGAGTCAGGGGCTTCGTAGAGGCCAAAGGGTCAGCCTGGAAGCAAGAGGAAGACTGGACCGTAGGTCATGATTGGGAGCTGAAGAGACTTTTGAGGCCGTCCCATCCAACACCTTCTCTTCACAGGCTTGCAGGTTAGGAGTCTTGCTTGCCGAGGTTCCCAGCAGTGGCCTCCAAGCTAGGATTTGAGCCCAGATCCCAGCTCTCTTTCCCCAATTAAGTATTGTGAAAATAAGGCTGAGCAGGCAACGAAGTTCCCCAAAGCTGGGCTATGCGAACCGGTCCCTTCTGGAGCTCAGGGATCTCCCACTGCACCCTGGGGGGTGGTTGGGGAGCTGTGGAAGCACAAGGCTTGTGAGCCCTGAAGGAGGGGGCAGAAGGTGCTCCAGTGACTCCAGCCATCTGAGTCTGAGATCACTTAACCAGCAAACGTGTTCACTGAATGGATGGAGGGAAGAGGTGACCACCCCACCTAAGGCGAGGTCCTCAATGTGTCCAAAGGTCCCTCTCTCACCTGCTTTTCTCAGGCCCGGCCTGTGCTGCTAACAGTACACGCAGCCTGCAGATGTGCAGAGACTGTCCCCCGAATGGGGCCTCCGGTTTACAGCAGCCTTGTGGATTAAATTCCTTGACACAAACATCATCCCAGACCTAAACCTCCTTCTGGTGCATGTCCCCAGGCCGCCGGGGCCCTCTGGATGTAAGTCCACCAGGGCGATAGCGTCCATAGTTCTTCTTCCAGCATCATCAAAAGCAACCTTAGAGGCCACCTCCTCTGGGGGTTAATGTCCTCCATTCATCCCCCTACCCAGGGTAGGTGCAGAGTAACAACAGCCAAGTAGCTTTTAGGTCAGATTTCCCCAACCTTCTCACACTAGCACCACCTGGAAATGGAGTGGGGAGGATAAGAAGGTCATAGACGTACAATTCTAGGGGCATCCAAAGAGAGTGGGGGATCATGAACTTCTGCCCAAATGTGATGGTGATGTGATGGCCTGCCTGACTCACCCCTGTCTTTCCCTGATGTTGGCAATGGCACTGTCACAATGTTCCCACTGACAGGCTCCCTGGGCAGATGCCACAGACACAACTTGGCCGCAGGGGCTCCTTTGATACAGGCTGGGCAGTCTTACATCCCAATAGCAGGCTTCTGGGTGTGGCAAACAGGAGCTCCTTGGCAGAGCTGGGGTCACTCCAGAGACCCACTAGCGATGATGCTGAGGGACACTAGTGGTCCTCGACACATGCTATGACTGGCCTAGTCCAACCAGTGGCAATTAATCCAAAGTCCCTGGACTCAAGGTCTGGCTCTGTGGCGGGGCAAGTCACCCTCAGTCTCTGGGCTTTCATCTCCACATCTGTGAGAGGGGCTCGGGATCTCTGGCTAGCACATAAGTCAGGAATGGCAGGGCTTGAGACTTTGGCTTTGACTTGTGGGCTGCTCTTGGAGAAGACACTTCCTTAGAAGTGTACTGGGTGTGCGCAGAGAGAGATGAAAAAAAACCAAGGTGTCTAGAAATGATTCCAAAACAAGTTTTACACATGGCCAGCAAAATTAGCTACAGAGTCATAAGTTGCCAAATGGCCTGCAGCGGTGGGAATTCCACTGGGTATCTGTCTCTGGCAGCGTGAGACCTCCCGATGTCTTGAGTAGGAGTAAATCTTTTGGGTTTGTTTGTTCATGTTTCAGGAGGGCAGAACCCTGGGAACCAGAGCCATGAAAAGCAACTCCCAACAGGAGAAGGGCAGTCAAGTGAGGTGGGGGTCAAGCCATGGCCTTGTGCCAATCCTGTGACACCAGAGAGATGCAGATGCCCAGAGTGCCAGGAATAGACGCAAGGCCAAGGAAAGCTTCTTGATGGACGTGGTGTGTGTGTGTGTGTGTGTACACATGGCACACACATACACATATACACACACACACACACACACACACACCTTCACAGAGGTGAGGTCCTCTTCTGGATTATTAGGTAGGATTCTGAGAGACACAGACTCGACCAATCTGTCATAATAGCAAGGGAGGGGGAATGGGGAATGCTTTCAGGTTAAGTCTTCACTTAGGGCATTCTCCAGCTTTGCTGTCTTTCTATCTGTTATCTTAAATCAAGTTGTATACTTAGAAAATAAAGATTCCCTGAGTCACACCTCAACTACCTTGTTTGGTCAAAAGTGTTAGAGACAGTACAGCCCATTACAGGGAGCTGGGGTTCCCAGACTTTTTTTGCCAGGTCCTTCTGGGAGCTAAGCCTCTTTTTGGTTTAGTAGTAAACTAGTAAATGTTTCTCTCCCCTCAAACCTCAACTGATGCTTTCCCACCTCCATAACTTCAGTCCATTACCAAGTCCTCGTCTTATAAATCACTGCCAGCTCTTGAGCCTTCTTCCTTAGAGGCTTTGCTACTCCTTTCCATGCCCACTTCCAGACTCATCCAGACCCTAAGCTCTACCACAGAAATCCCAGGAGAGCCTTAGACACCACTTAGGAAAGCATGCCTACAGAGTACTGCTTGGGGGCCTCTCCTTCTATTGACCATTTTCTCTAGGGCAGCTCTGCTCCAAGCCTAGTCTCCACTCAATTTTTACCATTTGGGGTCCAGCTGAAGAGCACTGCCATACAGAGAGAGCCAAGGAAGGTTTATCTACCTGGCTGCCTTCTGAGTGAGCTCCAGTGGGAAGTCTGGGCAGAGTAACTGTAGCAAACAGTGGTATTCCTTCATGGTCAGCAAATCTGCAAGGGAAACAGAGGGAAAGCATTAGAGCTCCCCACTTTCTCATTGCCCCCTCCCCACTCCACAGGCCCCAGAATGACTTTCAGCAGAATTGCCCTTAAAGAAAGATCAGAAATGAAGGGTTCACTCATCAACAATATCTAGGGCTGGGATTAGAAGCTAGAAGTTCCTGTGGGCAGGACCTGGCCAGCAAAGGAGGCAGATCAGAGTTCGTGAAGTCTACTGGGCTGGGAAGCAGCAGGGTGAAGAGAGGTAACAAGGGGGGTGTCTTGAATGTCAGCCTTTGGTTTTACTTGTATATAAATATCTGGAAGAAGGAATCATTTCAAAGCTGGATAAATGTGCTGAAATCCACTGGCACAGTAACAGTCACCACAACATGCCTGAGGACCATGCCCACAACATCTGCAAAGAGTCCGGAGGCCAACTGAGTCTGGCAATGTCGGGGGCAGGGTGGGGGGCAGGACAGATCAGAACCCGCAGAGTTTATTACGTTGTCATCCAGCATGGCAGCGGGCTGGCCTCTTTGGGAAGTCTACATAGAAACAGGGTCATCCTATTCTAGGAAGAACAGAGCAGAGATCCAAAGTATACAGGAGAGGCAACCAAATGATTCACAATGGAAAAGGAATTGCCTTGTGAGGGAGCAGCCAAGGCAAGGCTCTGTGGTTCAGCAAGGAGACCTAGAGAGGCAAAAGCTGGGGAGGCTGATGGGATCCCAAGGGAAAGGAAAGAGACCGATGCTCAAAAGTGGCTTGTGATTGCATGTTCTCAATCCAAAGGGCTGTAGATCAGCTCGGCAGCAGCAATTTGCAAGACTTCTCTTTACCAAAATATTTCAACCATGGAAGGAAGTGCCAGTGGGAAAGTGAGCTACAAGTGACACCGAGCAGTCCCAGCAGGGATCCAGAGGGCATGGCCACACTCTGGAGTTGGAGATGAGGATCAGAGAAGGTTGGCTTCTTTGGCCCAAGTTAGCCGAGGCCACAAAAATCCAGATTCCCTTCCCTGGCCGGTTGAGCTGATGTTTTTCCAAGAAAAAACCCGTTGGTCCCTGGGGATAGGTTTGGGTTCCTACCACTGTTTCATCCAAGTTCAGTCCAAGGTGGGGGCAGAGAATTAGGCTAACCACATCAACAAGGCCAGTGATACCAAAGGAACAGTCTCAGCGTCAATGTCGGTCAAAGGATCATGGCGGGTTTTGTGGCCTTGGCCTTGGCCATCTGAGTGTGCATTCTCTTCAACCATCTGACCCCGGGCATAGCCCAGGAGGGTGTTCTGTGCTACCCAAGGTCGCCTGGTCCTTCTGTACTTCCCAGAGGGGAAACAGAAGAAACAAAGGACAGGGTAAACACAGGTTGTCTTCCTGGGTCCCAACAGGCTTTTACTCTGCTTCTTTTTCTAAGACGCTGAGGAAGAAGGTGTCAATAATGAAGGTGAATTCAGGTGTCTTCAGAATACTCTCAAAAATATTAACAAAAATAGGGCAAACTTTGTGTTTCAGAATACTAGGAATACTACATATTTCGACACAGTAATGGTGGCATGTGCTGATGCAGCCAGGTCCATATAGAGGTTGGAGTTAAAAACACCTGGGTTTCAAATCCCACCTCTGATATTTCCTAGCTGTGTGTGCTGGGCAAGTTCCTCAGTTAATTCTCTAGGCCCCTAGGGCACCAATGGGGCTCTTGTTAGGGTTCCCTACACTAAAATCACAAGTGCTCTGGGTATTTGAGCAATGAATGGGCAATACGTTCACCTGAGGTAAATATTTCATGACTTTGTGACTTCACTGACCCAGCTCCCAGTCCCCTTTACTGCCTTAGTGGATAAAAAGCTCACAAGCCTGTGGGCAGCCTGGGCTGAGTCACTGAGTCCTTTTGGTCAGGGTGTTTGGACAAGAGGCCCTCCATCTGTGGTCAGGCCACACTCCACGCCTCTGTACCTCGGCATGACCTGCCAAAACCCATACTCCCGTGGGGTATTTCATGCCAGACCAGCATCCCTTCCATGCCACAATTAAGCATGGGAGGAGGAATGTGAAAATTCACCCCATTTAATGATTCCCTTTGGGTTCAATATGGAGAGGAACTCTCTCTGGCATTAAGGCCCTCTGAAGGTTAGATCCTACTCTGACAGCACAGAACAGTGGAAAGAGGCCTGGACTTAAAGGCAGGTGACCTGGGTTCAAATTCTGGGAGACCCTGGACAAATTACTTAACCTCTCTGGGCCTCTGAGATTTCTCCAATACCAACGATCTTCTCAGATCTTTGTAACAGCCTTGTAAGGCTAAGAATGCTATTAGTCATCTGTCATTGACGGAGAAGCTGAGACCTAAGCTCCCTAGAGCTTAAATGTCAAAGGGAGAAGGAGAGGGAGAGACAGAGAAAGAGAGAAAGAGAGAAAGAGAGAGAGAGAGAGAGAGAGAAGAGAGACAGAGAGACAGAGAGACAGAAACAAGAGTAGGGGAAGGGAGAGAAGGG
Source organism: Phalanger gymnotis (assembly GCA_028646595.1). Lineage (NCBI taxonomy): Eukaryota > Metazoa > Chordata > Mammalia > Diprotodontia > Phalangeridae > Phalanger > Phalanger gymnotis. The sequence goes on along the minus strand of CM053623.1, from coordinate 446,212,555 downwards.
GAGGGAGCAGGAGAGAGACACACACACTGGTGTGCTTATTCACCTTCTTGCTGCCCCTCTCAAACAGGTACTTCAGGTACCTGCTTCCTTGCTCACAAAATGAGGAATCCCAGAAAGCTCTTTGAGTTCCTCTAACAAAAATCTCACTTTGTCGTTGTAACCCATGACCCACCACCTAACATTTGGCCCAATATGTACCACATTCAATCTGGGGACCTCTCCCACAAATGAATTCTTCTTTGGCTCATGTTTCCATCCAGGATTTTAACTGGTAAGCCCAGAATTTGGCTCATTTTGCCCCCACCCAGATCTTCTTCAGGAATATCAGAATACAGCTCTTCTCTTGGTCTCCAGAGATGTGGTAAAAAGAGCCCTTGATTCTTTGGCAAGCATTTAAGCTAAGAACACATACAGTATACAGGATAGCCTTTATATCACCTCACTGAAAGTGTGGAAAACCACAAAAGACTGACTCACGGGAGTGCATAAACCATCGGGATCCTGTTCCTTCCCTCCCATGAGCCTCACGGCTTCTTCCCAGGGCCTTAGCACTACCCTCCTTGAGATTCCCTCTGAAGACAGGCCCATAGTGAGGTCCCCCTCCCCATCAGGGGCCTATATAGTCCTACAGTCACACCGAAGGCACCTGAAGGGACCAACCACATCACCAAGTTTACATTCTGGGAGGGCTAGGGGGAAGAATATACATACAGAAAACTACATACAAAATACATACAAAGCAATTTCCAGAGGAAGACATGTCTAAGATGAAAGGCAATGTAATATATTAGTAATAAAAGGGGTTTCTGAGGGCACACTGGGTAGGGAATGGATCTGTTAGCAGCCAGGGACACCTCAGCCACTCAAAGCTGGGGTGTGGTCAGAGTCCGAAACAAAGGCTTCATCCTTTTAGTCATGTTAAGGGCTCACCACTCCTAGATACATCCTCTACAAAGGGCATTGTAGAGACAAGAAAGTGGAACATCAACTTCCTGCCCAGCTTCTCTCGCAGGAGGTGCAAGTGGCAAGCAAAGACAGGGCCCAAAAGGTTGCCCAATCCAGTTAACCATTTTTATTTAACATGATCAATATGGAAGGAAACAAGCATTTATTAAGCACCTACTACGTGCCAGGCACTGTGCTAAACAAAGTGCTTTACAAATCTTACCTTGTTCGATCCTCACAACACTTTTACAGACAAGGAAACAGAAAGACGAAGGTTAAGTGATTTGCCCAGAGTCACACAGCTAGTCAGTGCCTAAGGCTGGATTTGAACTCAGGTTTTCCTGATTCCAGGCCCAGTTTCTAGATTCCCACTCACCACTCAGATGCTTCCAATAGGGTAGTTCTATTTCTTCCAAAATGGTGGTTTTGGCTAGGAGGGCCTGAAGGGGAGAGGCATTTGCCACCCAGAAGCACTTGTTCAGCTGGAGTTGGAGGCTGACATTATAAAAATGAATATCCAGGAACACGGTGAGTGACAGAGTTTGCATTTAAACTCAGCGCTTTCCCCAACAGGGGACAGGTCCCCTACCATAAAAGGGCAAAAAAAGCAAGGGGCCAGCAACATACTTTGAAGTTTGGCTGATAAATCCCTTGAACTAACTGATGAATCAATAAGCATTTATTAAGCTGCCGCATGCCTGGCCCTATGCTAGGTGCTGGGGACACAAGGACCAAGAGTGAAGAGCTCTTACTCAAAGTGACAAGCACATATACACCAAGTGCGAAGATCTGCAGAGTTACCTATAGGCCAATCTGGGTGGGAAGGCCCCCGAGGTTGTGGGGATCAGGGATGACTTCGTGGAGAAGACGGCTGGTGCAGGAGCTGCCTCTAGGAGGCAGAGGTGGCAGGGCCCCGCCTCAGAGATTCTCCAGAGGCTAAGAACATCGGCACAGGCCGAGTGTCACCGCGACAGCATTTGGTAGTTTGAGGCCTTCCGGACACATTCGGTCCAGCGCTCTGAGAAGCTTCCTTGTGCTCACCACGGAGATGGGGAGGAGGGGTCTCCCAGGTGATGTTTCAGGATATACTTCGGGATCTGCACTTTTCCAGGTGTGGGCACTTTCTTCATCAATGCAGATCACAGCCTCTCTACCACAGAGTTCAAAGTTGATTGCCGGGCTGGCCATAGGGCTCAGTTAGGCTCCCCCTGGGACGCCAGACCTACAGTCTCACAGCCGGTCTGGTAGAGCTTGTGTCCGCTGAGGACCCAGAGTCACCTCCCAAGGCACTGAGGGAAGCATCCCACAGGGAGCAGGGCTTTAATTTCAGGAAAAGCAATCCTTCGTGTTCCTGGATCTTATCCTACACTGTGTGGGGGGCATCAGGGCTTGTTCCACCCCTACTGCAAATGGCAGGGTCTAAATACCTCCAGGTGAACTGGATCAAGGAGACAATTCATGTGAATTGGACCTTTTCATGGAAGAAGTTTAGTCTGAAAGGTTCTAATTACAGTCAACAGGAAAATCCTGCAAACAAATGCAGTTCAGGCAGCCCAGTGCATGGGCCCCGAGAAGCTGTGGGGGTAGGAAGAGAACCCCTTTGCCCCAGGGACCCACCAACAGTGCTCCTCCGAGCCTGGAAGGAGCAGAGGTTTGGGCAGGTGCAGGGGAGGTGAGCCCTGTTCACAAAGAGATGCCTTCTGTTCTCCCAAGGAATCCCCCGCAATTAGGGAAGATTCAACTAGCAGGTCCTGGAAGTTCAAAGGCAGAACAAAAGTGGAATTTGGGACAAGATCAAGGTCATAACATTCTCTACCTGATCATATTTCTCTCCTAGTACTGTGGGTGGCCGGGGTTGTTGCCTTCTACTCTGGGCATTCTCATGCCCATCCCCAAAGCAACATGGCAGTTGGAATGGAGCATTTTTTCTTTTCATCATTTTATGAACACTGGGATAAGAATAAAAACAAGACTGTTCCACTCCAGCTCTCGTCAGGTGCTTCATCAAGGCACAAAGGAGAGCTGGATTCTTGAGTCTCAAGTGGGGGGGGGTATGGGCTTGGCAGTGGACTCTAGATCTCGTTGAAGGAGCAGCCCTGTGAGCAGAGGGCAGACGAGCTCCTCCGCAGGTTGGCTACTGGGCAGGTGTTCTTGGCTCTCGAGGGATTCCAAGCTGCACTGGTCGAGAGGGTAAAGTTACCATGCTGAGGGAGTCACAGGTCCTTAGGAAGTGAAATAAATAAAATAATAAGCGACTCTTCTGAGTTGACGTACGAATTTCCTCATAACAACCCTGTGAGGTAGCTAATACGTGATAGAATTCATACAAACACTGCTATACTATAGTGACTTGGCTAGGGTGACCCTCCTTGTAAGGGGTCAGAAGACCTGACTCCAAAGCCATTGATCTTTCCACTACACCTCATGCTTGCTCTCCCCACCCCCAACTTCTGGACCTGTGATTTTATCAATGGGGAGAACTCCCAGTGTGGGGCCTTCCTCTCTCCAATATAGATTAGTAACTTCTTTGTCATTTGTGGGGCGGAGAGTTTTAGTGACTGACTCATAGTCATAGCTAGTATGTGTCTGAGGGAGGATTTGAACCTGGGTCTTCTGGATGTCAAAGATGGCTTCCTGCCACAGCGATGATGATGGTGATAACAACCACAAAAGCAATAATACCAATTGGCATTTAAAGAGTTTTCACAATCTCATCTCAGAACAACCCTGTGGAATTTTCCCAGGCATCATTGTCACAGAGATGAGCAGAGTGAGCCTCACAAGGTTTGAGTGATTGGCCCCCGAGTGGGATCCCCAGAGATGCAGCTTCTGAGAGCTGAGCCTAGGGTTCTGTCACCCTCTCCCCCCTGCCCTGGTCTCTCTTCACACTAGATAATTAGTACAGCTGCACCAGAAACTTCAACTTTTACCTGTGGATTGTCTGTGGAAAGGGAAAGTCTCCCCAGAAGTGGGAAGGAAAAAAAATTCCAAATCTGAGTTGGTTCAAAATGACTCCAAGACTGGTTTTGTAGACAGCCAACAAATTGGTTAGCAAGTGATTAGTGGCCAGCTGGCCTGCAGCTTGGTGTCTGTCTGTCTCTGACAATGTAACGTGAGGCTTTTCCGTCTCCTCAGACAGAGATAGGGTTTTGTTTTTTTTTTGCTTCAGGAGAACAGTCATCAAAATTCTCTCATATGTTCACGCATTTATGTGAATACATACATATATGTGTATACATGTGCATAAACATAATCTATGTCTGTGTATGCTGTGTATACCTATCAGGAAAAGCATACATGTCTGTGTCCTTTCCCCATGTCCTCCCCCACATAAGCCTCTTCCCTGTAATAAAGACATGGAGTCAAGCAAACCAAGAAAACCTCCCCTGGTTTCAGTCCTCAATGTGTTCCCAGAGGTCTTAGAAATTGCTGTTGTCCACCTTCACTCAAGGTTTTCAACTCAGTTTATTAGATTTTCTACTCATGGGAACCCAACTCCAATTTCCTAAAATATCAGGGAAAACAGGGTTTGATTTGCAGAAACTCAATTTATAGCTAGTGGGGTGTCTACAATCAAGCTACTGACTCCAAAGATTTTCTTCTGATATTCACACCTACCCCATGATAAGGAAGAGAAAGATGATGCTTCTGGGTTAAGTCGATCAATGAGCCAGTAAGGAGGGATGCCTTGTATGGCTCTCCCACGCTGGCTTGCAGGAGAAGGGGAAAAGAAAGATAATGATCTCCCTCTGCCTTTTCCTACATCTGGTCTTCTCACTGTGGCAGATTCTTGCCTCTGAAGCTGTGTGGGGCAGCTTAGTCATTGTCTCCTCATCACAGAGCCTCAGGGGGCTCCAAATGTCTGCTCTCCTCAGAAGGGCAGCAGTGATGCCTGGCTGTCAGCCTCCATCTCTCCTCTCTGCCCAGGAAATGAGGCGACTCCCAGGGTCAGGGTGGTTTTTACCAAAGGAAAAAGTGGAAGAGGTTCCAGCCTCAGCACTTGGGGCAGCTTCTTACTGTCATCTTAAGAAGTCTTTCATGAAGACCTCTGGATCAAGATTTAGTCTTACATATTTTGGGGGAGTTTAACAGTAGTCATTTGGGGGGAAAATAATACAATACAACTGTGTCTTGGGAAACCCTGGCTGGAGGGTCTACCTAATCTTGATGAGCAGTAGCACAGGAAAGGGAAGAAATGTCACAGCTGAGAGTCTCCACAGTCTTCAGGGGGGACAGTTTCTCTGTTTCTCCTCTGCGGGTTTGTGAGAGGTCACCCCAAATAATGGCACTTGCCTTTGCCCAGGATGGTCTGCCAAGAGCTGCTCGGAAGGACACGAGCAGTCCAGGGCATGACCACACTACTCCTTCCTGTTTCCGGGGCACTGAGGCTTTGTGCACAGGCCACAGCTGAATAAATACTTCTTAGTTCTCTTCTGTGAGGAAGACAAGTGGGAGGAAGACAGAACTTCTGACAACTGCACTCATCTTGATGTACTTGATACCTACCCCCAAGCCCTGAGAGGTCTGGAAACATTTTTGGGCTAAGTTCCCATATCCTGGGCCCATGGGATTCAAATTCAAATTTGAAAAACATGTATTAAGCACCCACAGCATGCAAGGCCCTGTGATAGGTGCAGGAGTAGAAGCCACAAATCCTGCATTCAACTGGCCTCTCCTAGATACGATCTGGACCAATGATAACAAGTAAAAGGAAATCACCCGATAAGCTGCTCTAGGAAACTCTAAGGATGGACAGTCCCTTTTAGTTGAGGAGAACAAAGGAGATTTCTTAGAGGAGGTGGATTGAAGCTGGGTTTTGAGGGAAAAGAATGATTCTAACAGGCAGAAATGAGGAAGGAATCCATCCCAAGCATGGGGAATGGGTGGGGAATGGCTTGTGCAAGTGTGTGTAGGCAGGAAAAGACCAAACAAGTTCAGAGAGGGAGACTGAGTTGAAACTTTGAGCTTCTAAGGGAGCAGCATGTGACATGACTGGCAAGAGAGATTGGCATCGGTTTGGAAAAGGCCTTCAATGTGGTGGGCTCATTGGCCTCTGGCCAAGAGATGGCCAGGTAAGGTTTTGGACAAAGGCAACAAGCAGTCTGTTCAGAACTGTGCCTCCTGGAGTAGGGAGGATGGACTGGATACAGTTAAGACCAGAAGCGGGAGGACCTGCCAGGAGGCTGTTAGTACAACTGTCCTAGTGAGAGCAGATAAGCAGATGAAGGAAGGAATGTGAGAGATGCTACGTAGGTACAGTCTACAGGCCTTTGAAGCTGACTGGACGTGGGGGGAAGAGAGAGTGGAAGATGATGCCAAGCATAGCCAGGTGGCTGGGAAATTGAGAGGAGTGGCAGGTTTTTGAGAAGAGGTGTTGTGTGTGAATTCAGTTTTGGACATGCTGAAGGTCAGGTGCCAGCAGAACATTCAGATTCAGCTGTCCTGACAAATAGATGGAATGAAGAGAAAAATCCCAAGTTCTTTATTTCCCATCAAGCTTCAGACCCAGAGAGCATAACTCATTGGGAGAAATTCTCTGGACTACATTTTCCAGAAGGTTATCAGTCTGGCTACAAAAGCTTCATGCCTATATGATATGAATGCTTTCTTTGGAAAAGAAGTTGGGAAATACTGCACATGACCAGTATCAAATAAAATCATAAAAAATGAAACTTACATTTTAACAGACTTTAAAAAAGTTACGACTCATATGAGTCAGTCATTTTTGAATCAACCGTGTATAGTCAGAAAGAATACAAGATAAAAACTAATGCAAAACTAGAAGAAAAATGAGAAAACAATACTGTACACAATTAAAACTCTAATCTGACTTTAAAAAAAAGTAGCGACAGTCAAAATTGGGAAATGAATGGAGGAACATACATTGACACAGTTTATTAATACTTCTGAAAGAAGATTATGTAAATAATTGTAAATCATCCTTTCCTGGCCATTATTTCTAAACCATGCTACCTGCGCCCTGCCACCAACCTCACTCTTCTCCCTGCCCACTGCTGGAATCTTGGACTCTGCCGCTGGAACAACGCTGGGCTCCCCCAAGGAAGGTCATACCTTGGGTCACTTCCCAGCTGCCGTACGCAAGCACAGACTATCTTCCAGGACCCCTTTATCTGTTGTCTCTCCTTATTGAATGTAAGCTCCTTGAAGGCAGGGACTATTGTACTTGCTCACTTATATTTTCTTCCTTATGTTTGCACCCTCGGTACTTAGCATAATGCCTGGAACATAAGTGATTAATAAAAGCTCTATCCCTCTATCTACCTACCCCTATTACTCATCTTCTTTCTCTCTCTGCCCACTGCAATCATTTCCTAAAGAAGGTTAAGTCATTTAAATAACTGTCATAATGAGAACAAAAGTACCTAGAAATGGCCTCAATGAGCCAACCCTGATCTCCTTGAGGAGCAGAGAGACATGGAAGCCAAGAACAGCACTGCTTTAGCATATACGAGCATTTATAAAACTTTTGGAGGACAATGGAAGGTTGTGGGCATCATGAAACAGTGAAGCTGGAAAAATAAATTTGCAAAAAAAAAATGAGTCAAGTCATCATGAGGGCCTAGAAGTATGAGATTGGAAAGAAGATAGCACAAGGAAAGATGGAGATGATTTGTAAAGCTGTTTACACTCTTTTCAGCATGAAGGATTGTGGAGGAATCCTTTTTGAATTCTAGCATCATGGTTCCCAGTGTACAAGGAGGCAAAATGGCCCTGAGGGGGAGGCGGAGTCAAGATAGTGAAGTTGTAGGAAGAGGTGCCTTGGCTCCTGTCCACAAACTTCTCCAGACAGATCTAGACAGCACAACAGACTGAATTCTGTTGGGGGAACCCAGAAATAGTCACAGTGAATCATTTGTCCAGCTCAGCTGGGCAAAGTGTCTATAGACACTGAGAGGTTAGGACAGAAGCACTCTGCAAGGGAATGATTCCAAAATCTAAGGAGAGGCTGTGCGACAGAATAGGAGGAATTCTCAGACCCATGTGGAGCACTGTGACAGGACAAAGTGTCACCTGGGAGCTTTGCCATCCATAATCCAGTTTCAGGTCACAGATCCAGGGCAGACTGAGAAGGGAATCTGCACACAGTGATCGCATTCCAGGTTTGAGAGGCCCTGGGCCATGTATGGAGAAGGGAGAAGTTCAGCAGCCAGCAGGAGCAGTTGTGTGCCCTGGACCCCAGGCACAGAGCAGGGCCTTATTTTTAGCATCTAGCTCAACCTATAGAAGAATTACCAAGGCAGGAGTCCCAGACCAAAGAAGAGCCTACAGTTCTGCTGCTGTGAATCAGCAGAGCTTTCCGCCAGCTCACAGGAATGGAGTCAAGTAGTGGTCTACTCTTGCACATACCCAAACCCAGGCCAGGAAGTCTGGCCTTGCAGAACTTAGACTAGGAGGCTAGCGATCAAACCTTCCCCTGGATCAGATCACTTTGGGAGAGCTGAAAGCTTGTAGGTCTCTAGCCTGTCCTTGATATCCTGGAAAACACAACACTAACTACCCCAGGAGGGCGGCACTAGCACCAGCCAGAACTGTCCTTCAGAAATGTAGCCCAGTCCTAACATCAAATCCAAAGTCAAGAAGCAATTAAAAAAGGACCCCACCAAAATAACGATCACGGTGGTAGGGATGTTCGAGACACAAAATCAGCAGAAGAGAATGCTCCAAGCCTCAGAGAAAAAAAAACCAACAACATGGATACAAACTCAACTACAATTCCTGGAAGACATGAAGCAAACATTTAAAAAAGAGTTTAAAGTGTTTTTTTATAAGCGGAAGGAGAGAACTAGAGGGAAAACTGGAAAAAAGAAGGGTAAAGGAATAAGCACTTATTCAGCCTCTACTATGTGCCAGGCACTGTGTAAGGAGCTTTACAAATATTGTCTCATTTGATACTTTTTATAAATGAAATGAGAGTAATTGAGAAAAAATTGGAAAAGACACGAGATCTTTGGAAGAAAGAATTGGAAAGGGAATTAACAGCTTGGCATGAGAGGTACAAAACCTGGACCAACCAACAAACTCCCTGAACATTGAAATGGGACAAACAGAGGCCAATGACTCCACTGGCAACAAAGACTATTAAACAAAGTCAAGAGGCTGAGAAAATAGAAGAACACATAAAGTATCTCAAAATAAAGCAAAAATGAATGACTTGGAAAACAGATTGAGAAAAAAAATTAAAGAATCACTGGACTTTCTAAACACCATGACTGAAAAAAGAGCCTAGACTTCAAGAAATCTTAAAAGAGAATTGCCTGGATCACTTAGAAGCAGAGGGCAAAGTGGAAACAGACAAGCTACCAGTTACTTTCTGAAAGAGGCTTCAAAATGAAAACTGCCAGGAACATCATAGCCAAAATACAGAACTTCCAGGTCAAATAAAACATACTATAGCAGCCAGAAAGAAAGAATTCAAGTACCAAGGAACAATGTAATCACACATGATTTAGTAGCCACCACTATAAAGGAGCGGAAAATTTGGAATGCAACATTTCAGAAGGCAAAGGATAGGCTTATGGCCAAGAAGAATTTGCCCAGCAAAACCATGTATAATGCTACGGGGGGAAAAGTGACTCTTTAATGAAATAGAGAACTTCCAAGCAATATTGATAAGAAGTTCAAACACAGGAATGGAGAGAAACATAAAAAGGGTAGATGTGAATGAACAACGATAAGGACTAAACAAGGATAGACTGATTATATTCATATTTGGAGAGTTGATATATATATACATATATATATATACACATTTTTCTGAACCTGCATTTATCAGGGTTCATAGAAATTAGACAAGGTCTGGGAGTAGTTCTGTTATATCTAGATGATCCTAGGAAAAAAAAGAGAGAGGCAGAGGAATAAATGAAAGGGAGGAGGGAGAGAAGGGAAAGGAAGGTGAAGTAAAATTATCTCACATAATCGAGTACTCAAGTAGATGTCTACACGAAAAGGAGGAGGAGGTGGAGGGGAGCAGCTGACGCTTGAACTTCACTCTTATTTGAACCGGTCAAAAGAAGGAAGAAAACGCACACACACAAATAGCTGGGTACAGAAATGTATTTCACTCAACAGGGAAGTAGATAGGAAAAGGGGAGACTGGAATCAGAATGTGGTTAGATTAAGGGAAGGCTTAGTCCTATGCAAAACAAACTCTAAGAATGCACAAAAATATAACTTTTGAGGTGGCAAAGAATGGGAATCTGTGGGGGTGCCCATAAGTTGGGGAATGGATGGACAAATTATAGTACAGTCAAGTGACAGAATACAATTGTGCTGAACTCTTATCAGCGTCATGACCAACTTCAGAGGACTAATGATGAAACATGTTCCCCACTTCCTGACAGAGAAAGTGAGGGACGCAGAACGCTGAGTGAGACAAATTGAACATCGCCAATGTGGAAATCTGTTTTTCTTCATTACACATGTTGCTAATGGGCTTTGTTTTCCTTGTGTTCTCAGTTGGCGGGGGTGTGAGAAGGCAGATATTGGCTGATTAAAACAAATAAAATATTTTTAAAAAGATGGCGCTGAGAAAAATAAAGATGGGAAGATCAGACAGACTAGTCATTGCTGTTCATCCTTTGGCTTTGAAGAAGGCCGGTGATATCACAATGTTGGAGTCAGAATACAGCGGGTTGGGCGGTGGCTCATTAGTACAGCGCAGGTTTGGGAAGCGCTACCATAGATCTAGCACAAGGAGTCCGTTAGAATGTTTAGAGTGGAAGTGGCTCGTGTTTCCTCTGCGCTGCTATGATTCTGCTTTGCTCATGGAGTACAAAACCTGTTTTGATGCAGGCACACATAGACTAGTGGACAAGTATAAAGAGACACAAAATAAGCCCATGCTACAGGTGACGTAGTTTTGAGGACATGAAGGAACTGATTCTCATGTTATCTGAAAGAGTGCAGGATACCAAAGGGGTAGAGAAAAATCTTGAATGTTATCATTCCCCAAAAAGAGGGCCAAGAGAATGTCCATAACTATGAATCCATGCTTACTTTCCCATCTCTACAAAATCTATATAAGAATAATCTACCTACATATCAAAGGCATCCTTGATGAAAGCATGAAAAGGGACCACGTTTCTACAGTGACATAATGCACAATTCCAGTAGAACAGGGTGAGGTACATAGATTGAGAGGTCTCCCAATATGGCTGTGTGCAGAAGACAGTGAGAACTGCATTAAGCCTCAGGAAAAAAAAACATTGCAGAACCTCTCAGATGGAACCCACAATCATCCACACAGGAAAAACCAAGTGGATGAAACACAATCATTGTCCAGAATGTACTATTCAGTAGTATAAACAACCCAGAGTCAGGAAGACCTGAATTCTGATCCTGCCTCATAGGTAAATGGGATGGATTACCTTTGGTAAATCATGCACTTCTTTTAATTATTCCAAGCTTCTCCCTGAAATAAAGTTAACTGAAACAGATCTTATTAGAGAAATGTATTCCACCCCACCTCCAAAAAACAGAAGAAGAAAAGAAAAAAAAGAAAAAGATGAGCTGGTCATGTGATGAGAGCAAGAGACAGATGACAGGCAGTCTGCAAGCCTCCTTGGGATCTACACACTATCAAGAGTGGGTGCTGCAGTGCAAAGAGTGCTTGATTGGGAGTCTGAGGCCCCAGGTTACAATCCCAGAACTGCCAACTACTACCCTGTGCGGCCTGGGATCTTCTGGCAAGCTCATACAGGACGGGCAAGTGCCTCTTTACTGTCTTTCTGGATTTCAACTCTCTTCTACATGTTTTTTTCCTGCCCTTTAGTCCAAAGATCATTTATTCTTCTTGGTAGAGAAAAGGGTAAAACTAAGAGTCAGAGAATTCTGTCTTCTCCACATTATCAGTTATCACTATCTCATCCACCCAAGCAATCAAGAGCCTACTCTATGAGATCTGGGTAGAGTCCTATGAGGCAGATGACATGAAAGCCTAAATTTTTCACTAACGGGCCCTGAGCTCAGGAAGGAAACAAGCATTTATTAACTACCTACTAAGTGCTTTACAAACATTAGCTCACTTGGTCCTCACAACTCTGCAAAGTAGGTGCCGCTATTATCTCCATCTCAGAGCTCAAGAAACTGAGGCAGTGTTTAAGTTTCTTGGTCAGGGTCACACAGCTAGTAAATGTCTTGAGGCTGAATCTGAACTCAGGTCTTCCTAACTCCAGGTCCAACTCAACTGATCCATTGTGCCACCGAGGTACTTAGTGATTATATTGCTTCACCAAGGTGAGGAACACAGTGGAGGTGAAGGGAGTATCAGATTATAATCCTTCTGGACCTTGTAATAAAATAACACCCACTGGCACATGGGAGAGAAAATGATTCTACACTTGATTTTCCTGTTAGTTCCCCTGCTCTTAACTCTTAAGGAATGCTTCTGCTGTTGGGTTTGTGGCGTAGCTGGTCTGTGAATAAAGCAGGCTCTAGTGTTGGGGGCTCAGTCCTTGATAAGCCAATTACCCAAAATGGCCCACGCTGAATTTGGGAAAAGTAGCAAGGGGCTCAAGTGGTTTTAAATTCAGTAATGGATGAAACTGCCAAGGGAGAGGGGGTAGAGAGAGGTCTTGGGGGAGGGGAGGAGGATGAACTATTAAAGGAAACCGAGGAATGGTCAGATAGGCTCTTAGCATGATCTTTATTTAACAGAGGTGTTTTATGTTATGTATGGGGTAAGAAAAAGGATGTTAAAAAATAAATGATTTTATAAGAAGAGTGGAAAGGTTGGTTTCCAGTGACTCTTCTGTGGAGATATACTTGGGTATTTGTTAAAACTATCTCTTCCTGGCGTCTCGTAGTTTTGTCACCCCCAAGTCTGGGTTTGTTGTGCTACAGTATGAATGGACATCCAGTTCCTTTGGTCTTATATTTAAATGTGAATGAACCCTAGACCAATAACAAGTAAATTTGGGCTTATTTTCACTTGACCTGGATACACATTGAATTAAAGTGATAGCACTCTCAAACTGCCTCTGAAAACTCATTCGTTGCAGTCAAGGAAAATACAATAATGAGACATCATCACTGTGCCACCATTCCATGACTGGACATACGGCCAGCCTTCCTTGCATCAACTCTCCCCTTCTGTCAACCACGTGATGGCTTGGGAGCTAGGAGACATCATGCGATAATTTTTTACTCTCTTTGCTTGGGGAAAGGTCATTGTCTAACAAAGCTTTTGTGATGTGAAATAGAACTAGCCATAACTTCCCAGTCCAGGGCATGCTACAACATGGCATTGTGAGAAGTGGACATCAATGCCAGGAGAAAATAAAGCCTTTCTCCAGCAGCAACATGAACAACCACTCTGGCATGGAGAAAGCCTCCTACCCATTTATTGAGGAAATGGGAGGCTGCCTTGGGCACCAAGAAACAGAGCAGGATTTTGGCACCAGATAGTCCCATTTGACCTAGCAACACATTGAGGAGTTTGTTCTGGGACCAGTACTTGTACCAGCATTGACATTCCAATCCAGAGACCTACGTTTCCAATTCCACCAGATGTTGCTTTGTTTTTCTGCTTAGAAATTACAAGATGAAATGTGCTCTTTGCAATATAGACCTCAGAACCAACACAGAATTCTCACCTGGGCAAAAATTGGTGATGTCTCAAAATCCTGTTGGCCCTTTCTCTTCCCCATGGGAATGGAATTGGTTAAATATTCCCAGGTACGGAGGAGAAGAATGAAATAATGTCGTATTGGTGACCAAGTCTCAAGGGGAATAGACAAAATTAATCAACCCGCTCTTCCAAATGTGCCACAAAATCCTGAATGTTTCTACTACCGGATATGCGGCTCACCTGCTCTAGAAGTAGAGAATATCAGAGAGGTACAGCTGAGAAAATGTGTTTTAATCTTGTCTGTTCCCCATTAGTTCTATCCCTCATAGGATAACAGCAAGTGTTCTGACTGCCCATGTAGGCTCAGGCTGGTCTGGGTATCTTAGTAGTGGAGATGATGGCTACCCAGGGATATCACTCTCATGTTGTGGGAAGACAAAGTGGCAGCAAGATCCAATGGGAAAGGCTCTGGAGGAAGGGTAAAGAAACCTGGGTTCTGGTCTCAGCTCTGCTAATGACTAACTGGGTAGCCTTAGGCAAACCCCTTTCCCTTCTTTGCACACTAGTTTCATCATTTGTGAAATGACATGACTGGACCTGAGCATCTATTTCTAAGGCCTCTTCCAGCTCCAACAAGTCTGTGGGAATTGAGCTGGCTTTGGAATGGTTACAGGGTTTAGGGGTAGCAACAACCAACAGAACTGTTGTTCAGGCCAGGAGGTGGCTCACTGATTCCATACGTTCTGTATGTCCTCATGGAGATGAAGCAGGGGGTAAAGCAGGATTCTTGGAACTATGGCCATTCTTCTGCATTCAACCCTCCTTCCTAGGAGCAAAAGCAGCTCTACAATTCTGTCATTTTACTTGCAAGCCAATATTACTCTGTATCCACAATAGTGACAGACATACCAACTTGTAAGAAAAAAAGTAATGTAATTGGTGAAAAAAGCTGTGGAATGAATTTTTTTTAAAAAATGTTCTAGTTAAGTGCTGCGTGGGACAGTCTGTGACACAATTTTTATCATGCACTGGAATTACTGACCAATGAGGATTTGTTTAAAAAGCAAAGAAAGCCATCAAAACCCAAACTAAGAAAGGTTCTGTTTCCAGGGCACTCCACTGCCTGGAGAGCCAGAAAATAAATAGAAAAGGGGGGCGAGAATATTCATTTGTCTTGCTTCGAAATGCACTTTCTTCCTTCCCCAAACAAAGGCAAACAGGAGCTGTGGCCGACATGGTCACTGGGACGGAATGAGTTGTACTGAGACAAACTAAAAATAAAAAGGCAACAATCTAGGTTCCTTCCTTCTCTATGAATATGTTAGCCTGGGAAGACTCTGGCAATTGTGTGGCTGCACATGCAGACCGCAGCCTGCTCGGTCGTCAGAATCCACTAACTTCCAACAATGCTGATGGATGTATGGTTACCCATTGACTGAAAAACAGACTCAAGAGACAGAAAACAGCAGGAAGAGCAAAGGAGGTCAAGATGTAGGCATGAAGACCGAGAAGTCCCTTTTTGTCTTTCCTGCTCCTCTCTGCCTTTTGAGGGTGTATATAAACACTCGTATAATTACATGTATAGATGTGGGCAGGGAATGGGACATCTAGAGATAGACAGAGGAAGGGGAGGCTGGCCCTTCGGGGACTGGATAGAAAAAGGAAATGGATGGAGGCCATTACTGGTCCTCTAAGACAAATGTGCTGCACACCAGCTTTGTTTTTCAGAGGAAAGTTTTCCTGGTAAGCGATCCTTTGCCTGTAACACAAATGAATCATTCATTTTAACAATAATGTGGACAAAATGACAATGTCGTCTATCCTGGGAACTGTAGGACAGTTGGACTTTTGAACCCTGATCCTTATCCTTTGCTAGGCCTGGCAAGCACACAAAAAGAAAAACAAGGTGTGTGTGGGGGAGAAGAGGATGAAAAATACCCGAGAACCAAGGAAATCAGGACAGTGGCATCAAAATGCTAAATGACCCCACCCCATTTCTCTCTTTTTTTTGGAGGGGGGAAGGCAGGGCAATTGGGGTTAAGCAACTTGCCCAAGATCACACAGCTAATAAATGTTAAGTGTCTGAGGCTGGATTTAAACTCAGAGTGGTCCTCCTGACTCCAGGGCTGGTGCTCTACTCACTGTGCCACCTAGCTGCCCCCCATTTCTCTCTTGAATTGTTTTTCTTTTCTGGAGAATGTAGCGTGGTTTTAAAACCTGGAGATTAGGCAGTGCCTGGGACTTCTGCAGACTGGCCTGTTAGTCTTTTTTGATGTAGAAAAGGCCAATGTCCTAATTTTACATATGAGGTAACTGAGGCAGAGTAAATTGGTCACAGAGATTTATATTAAGTGGCAAAGCCTTTCCATGCCTCAGTTTTCTGCTCTGCCATGCCTCGAAGAAATATTATCAGAATCAGACCAAATTAAATATATTTAAAATCTGTAGACCTTCTCTTCTACTAAGGTCTCCCTCCCACCCCTCAGCACATGGTGGAAAGGATCTGGGTTCTCAAAGTCTATTATGCCAGCAGGGTACAAGCCCTGCTAAGTCCTATTAACCTTGAAAGACTTCAAGTTATAGTAACAGTAACGATGACATCGATAATCAGTCAGCATTTCTGCAGAGCTTTCAGGTTTAGCAAAGCACCTAACAAACCAGATCACATTTGATCCTCACAATGATCTGCTGTCTCCATTTTATAGACAAAGAAAAAGGGGCTGAGAGAGGTTAAATGGATTTGACAGCATTCGAACTCGGGTCTTCCTGGCATCAGTTGCAGCATTTCTCTGTGGGCTCGGGGATGTGTGTCTTAGCTCCCTTCAGTAATGCTCATAGAGCATCTCTCAAGTTACAGAGGAGATGTGAACAGCTTTGGTGGAGGGAATTCCCATTGGAGACACAATTTCAGGTCTTTGAAGCCCTCCCACCCAATTCCTATTCTGGAGACTAATCCAGAAAGGTCAGTTCTTTTTTGGGCTCAATTCCCTCCCTTCCTTCAAGCTTCGGTTTAAGCACCGATTTCTGTAAGAACCTGTTCTGGTGCCCCAAGGGCCCCCCTTCCTGTATTTCTTCCATATAGTCTCCCATCTGTTCCTCTTGTATCTACCCACCGTGATGACATAAGGCCCCGGAGAGGGGGGCTTTTTCATTCTTTGTGTTGGAATTCTCACAGCCTAGCTCAGAACTGAGTGCAGAGTAAGAACTAATTTAGATCTAGCTCGTAGCATAGCTGGTCTTCCCAAAATGTGGATGAAAGGGGACGAGCAGGACTTGTGTGGAAGTCATAATGAAATGAAATGATTGGGATGATCCTGCACAACTCCTAAATGCGTCCAAAGGGCAGCAGCAGGACTACGGGGGAGGGGAGAACCTTCAGGCTGATCGGAGCTAATGCAGCAGATGCAAAGGCCTCCCAGCCCCCTTCCACAGATGCTAAAAGCACACAAAACACGCCTGGGAACAACAAGCCCTTATTAAGATAAAACCAAAAGAGGGCCTCCTGCAGGAGGGGCCTTGGAATCCACCGATATAGGAAGATGACATTTCTCCAGGTAAAGTCAAAGGAGCTTCTATTCCTCAGGAAGGGGAGTCCACCAACACCTGGGAGGCAGAGAGGGGCAGCAAGAGGGTGGCCCAGGTAAGGTTCTCTCTGGAGTCTTGAAGGAAGCGAGGAATTGAAGAGGTGCATATACACGTAGGAGGGAAGGAAAGAAGAGAGACCCAAGCAAAATACTGTCTCCTTGGTTAGAGCTGTTTGATGACTTCCTCTTTAAGACTTTTAAAAGATCAGTTTTATTGATGCCTTTTGTGTACACATCAGTCCTTTCTAGATAGAGCCTCCATGTCAGACGAAACCTTTCCTAGTAACAAAGCAGAGGGGTGTGACCTGTGCCCACACCATGTCCTCTTAGCTCTGGCCTAAGGTTTTTTTTTTTTTTTACCAATATCTTGTTTTTACATCACCTTCATTTCCAAATATACTTTCTCCCCTCCCCAGAGAGCCATCCCTTGTGTAAGAATAAAAGAGAATAAATAAGAATAAAAAGAATAAAAAGATGAGAGGGGAGCACAGCTAACGAACGTATCAAATATTTGTGACAGTGTGTGTGATGTTGCCAGGCCCCCAGAGTGAGGTGCATTCCTTTTCTCACTTCCTCACAGGGGCTGAGTTTGCTTAGTATAATTAGAGCAAACCTGCACAACCTGCGGCCCCAGAAAAATGTAGAGGATTTCTCATGGGCCCCCTGAAATCCTTTGGTGGGCCGCAGGCTATGCAGGCCTAAATTAGAGCATTCAGTTTCATTTTTTCCCTCTCTTGGCTCTTTTGAAGGGGAAGGATGATTCAAGGAGAAAGAAGGTGAGGGGCTCTAATGCACTTCTTCCCAGACTAGGATTTTCAGGGACCGGACCCTATAAGAATATAAGATCCTTGTGTGTAGGGACTGTTTCACTTCTGGCACATGGATACACAGAGACTGGCACATAGTAGGCACTTAACAAATGCTTGTTGACTGACAGCATGAGAAGTCAGGGACATCCAGGTGCCAAGATCTAGAGTTCCCTTTTTCTTCCTGTTTCCCGAAAGAAACTTTGTCTCTTGCCAAGTGGGGCACAGGGAGCACGCAATCATCATTTTTGGTTTTAGCCAATGAGATTTGAGACATCTCAGCTGTCATGTTGGGAATGGGGAGTAGGAGTCACTGTAATCAAGCTAAGCCTTCTGCTTGCTATGTGGGTGAGTAGTTGCTGACTCTGGGATCGGGCATTAGTGTGAGGCAGCGGCAGCGGGCTAATAGGACTCAAGACACTATATCTGGTGCCTGGGACTGGAGAAGAAATAGCTGATATCACTGCTGTGGAAGAAACTAGACTGTGGAATAGATGTGGGGACTGGAATGTAAGGATGAAAGCCCCAAGTACCTGAGACTCAGCTACAACATGTCCAGTGGACTGGTGAGTGTAACAGCAACCACACTGGCATACCCAAGATGGCTGCTAGTGAAGGTTCTTTTATCTGCTTTACTAAGGAAAGCAACTTTAAAGGGGTCAACGATCTTCTTTAATTACATAAAATATAAACACAGGAAATACGGAGAAGAGAAATAAAGACCGACAGGGCTCTAGTGCCTGAATCAAAGGTTTATATCCACCACTGAAATGGAGGGAGCCTTTACCTCTGAGGAATTGGGGAGCTCTGAACATGCAGCCCCTTAGAGTCTCGACCAGAGAATCACAACACCCTTCTCTTAAGCGAGCCCCCAAAGCAAAAACTCACCTCTAAGAACATATACACTTTCAGCTAGTAAGCTCAGAGCCTAATAAGAAATTAACAAAAGGTGTGTAAGCCTTCCTACAAGCAAGCAAGCTTCCCTTAATGGGCTCCACATGAGGCCTACTGATGAGTGGGGAAGATCTTACTCCCCATTAACCTTACAGGCAAAGGAAGATGAATCTCCCTCCCAGCTCTTCCCCAGATACCCATTCTTCATCATTTATTATCTTTCCATAATTTGTGGACAAGTGCAGTTTGGGAATTCCTGCCCATACCATAAGAACTGGAAAGGTAAACAGGAAGTATTTTGGAAGACAGATGGAGATAAAGGGTTCTATGTGGTATGTTTAATATTTTTCCTTTCCTTTTTTCTATAAGTAGTAAACTACATGACCCCATTGAGTGCCTATGTCCTGTGAATGTGGGAGTTACGATTAAGAAAGGAGATTCTGGGTGTGGTCTAGGGGTTCAAAGAATTGTGGATTTTAAGGCGTTTTTTTTTTTTAAACATTCTGAATCTGGCCATTATGGACTTAAATTTCTCAGCACCACTGTTGAAGTTGAGTGCCATGTTGAGATGGGGAAAGAAAGGGCAGCCTAGGTATTTGCAGGCGGAATGCATTCTGGTGTTCAGAGAAGATAATGCAGCATTTTGGGAGGCATTTCCTTGCATGAGTCAGATAGACTCTGACATATACTTGGCTGCTAGCTTGAGGGGTAGACCACCTAGTGGACTCGTACTCCCTTGCTGGATAATTAACACAGTGACATGTTGAGCTTCTATATATTTAAGGAGACAGCACATTAACTAATCTGGACTGCTTACAATGCAATGCCACTAATATGGTACCTCAAGTGTCAAATGGATCCACATAAAGCTTAATACAAAGTCTCTAACTGTCATACAGCAGCAACATGCAGATATATGCAAATATTGTCCCAGCAGTCTCTTGATCTGACAAGGCAGTCATGTTTCATCTGTTCTTTAGGATTGAGACTGGTCATCACACTTAGAGTCTGGCTTCCATTTAGTGTTCTTTTCATTAACATTATTGCAGTCATTGAGTATATTGCTCTCCTGGTTCTGCTTATTTTAACTTATAAACATTTTCTCCCATTTTTCTGAATGCTTTATATGTTATTCATTATTTCTTATTGAATAGTAACAGTTCATTGCATACATATACCATTATTCAGTCATTCCTGAAACAATTTTGTTTCCTGTTCAAAGAATGCTGCCATGAATTTTTTTTTTAGTATGTATTGGGGCCTCCTTGGAGTAACTGTGCCCAGTGATATGCTTGTTGGGTCAAAGGGGGTGAATTATCTTGTCATCATTCTCATGAGATTTCAAACTGCCTTGCAGAATGCATGCTATTACCAAACTTATGGTAAACACGATTAAAGTCAAATTATTGTGTAGAATGTTATGGCTCAGTCGTGTAATGTACAGTACCATAGATGCTATCCACAGGTCCACCAATAGCATAATAGCACATGGATCTCCCGTGTCTGCCAATGTTAATGTACACATTTTTGGTCATCTTTTCCAACTTGCTAGGTATAAGCTGAAACTCCAGTTGTTTTAATTTGCATTTCTCTTATCTATGTCTTGGAAATTTTTTTTCAAATGATAGCTGATAGTTTATAATTCTTTTGAAAACTGTTCATATCCTTTGACCATTTACCTACTGGAGGATAACTCTGAATCTTACATATTTTCATTCAATTCTCTACAAATCCTAGATTAAGGGTAAGGGATAAAGCTTGGACTTATGATTTCATCGGTACAGGGAACTCCCAGGTGAGGAAACTCCCTCTACAAATGAAGGTTGATGCCTTCTCTGCTATTTATAGTCTTAGAGAGAAACCTAGAACAGCAGTTCTCCAACTTCTTGTTTTCAGGATCTTCCAAAGAGATTTTTTTAAATTCCATACTTTATTATTTAATATTTTTTAATTTTCAGCATTGATTTCCACAAGATTTTGAGTTACAAACTTTCTCCCCATTTCTACCCTCCCCCCACTCCAAGATGGCATATATTCTGATTGCCCCATTCCCCAGTCAGCCTTCACT
>CM053623.1:446176094-446191169 GCA_028646595.1 Phalanger gymnotis | reverse complement strand
GACCAGAGACCATTGGTTCCCCAGCTGGCCCCTCCTAAGTCACCAATCCACACCCACACAGGTTTCACACCTGACAGGGCCCTGGGCCTGGGGCTTAGCACTTAACAGCTGAAAGTACTTCCACTCAAAAGAAACAAAAGCCATGCTAATGAGACAATTTTGCTTAACAACACACTCCACCCCTTGTTCTAGGATACAACAAGTCACCCAAGGGTGTCGGGGCTTGCTGGCCCCTTTCTGGTCTAGCACTCTTTCGTCTTAGAGTATAAGAAATGGATTCTTGGATGCAGCACATGCTACTGAGTACTTGGTTTTGTCCAAGGGAAAATAGTCACAGGAGCTAACACCGGCAAAATTAGGAAAAGAGCCCGAGGCAGATTCCTCACAATTTACCTTTGTGAATAAAAAAGCACATACAGTAAATACTACGTGCCAGGCCCTGCCAGAACCAATGAAGTTACAAATACAAGGAAGCAAAAGGCAGTAAGTGCTACAGTGCAGAGAGCGGCAGGCCAGGGGGCAAGAAGAGCCGAGTTTAAATCCTGCTCTGGACACTCACTAGCCGTGTACTCCTGGCCAAATCACTTAAGTGCTGCCTGCCTCAGTTTCCTCATCTGTAAATGGGGTTAATAATGTCATTTATCTCCCAGGGTAGTTGTGAGGATCAAATGAAATCTGTAAAGTGCCCTATACAGGTGTTAGCTATCATTATTATCATTTAAAAGTAGCTTACATTGTAAAAGAGTAATGGGGTCTGTGGACCCTCAAGGGAGCTGTGGATAGAATTCTGGAGGTCCATGAACGTGGATGAGAAAGAACTGCATCTTTATTTTCACTAACCTCTCGCTGAAATTGAGCATTTCCTTCAATTATTCAAAAACATCACTCTGAGAAGGGAACCATTGGCTTTGCCAGACTGACCAAGGGGTCTATGACCTTAAAAGGTTCAAGAACCCTTGTAATAGAGAAAGTCAGCTTTGGAGTGGTGCCCAGGGAGGGCTGTGGTGGTTAGGAAAGTCAAGGGGACATTTGGTGTAGTTACAGGGTAACTAACTGACACTTCTTTCTAGGAAGGGTAGAGTTTATTTGATTGACTGGGTTGTTTTTGGAAGTAGATTGAGGTAGACGGGCTGAGGGAGGAGGACCGCCTGTGGTGAGGACAGAGATGGCTGCTTGGGGATCTGCACTGGGCTCTTGAGAAGGCTCAGCAATCAGAAGCCCAGGGACCTAGGACTATTCATTAGAGTGCCAGGTCAGGGGTAGAATCAGGACCTCTGGAGTACAGAAGAGAGATAAAGGAAATTGTTGGAGAGACAGGAAAAGGACCTGGGACTCTGCCTCCTAGATCAGAGAAGAACACAGAATAAGAGGGAATTTTAGAGATAAATACTGTAGTCCAACACCTCTGTTTTATGGGTAAACTGATCATCTCTGTAATGCCACCTCTCTCTAGGCCTGACATATTACAAGGTTTGTTGTCAATAAAAGTGGCTTGTAGCAGCCCTCCTCATCATTGCTTAGTGATTGGAAAATTGACTTTTAGGTTGTCCTTTGCATTCCTTATTCATGGAAACAAATTGCTAATAAAATGGAAGCAAAAGTATTTCAGGTATATAAATGATTATTAATAACAACAACAATCTGGAAAGTTCTTAAGCCTTTAAAAGCCAGTCCTAACCCCCTCCTGTCTTTGCTGTTGGGCACTTGATATGACAACTCAGCCCATCATTCTCTTCCTACCTACAGAGCTCACACCCGCTTTCCTCTTCCCCAAACTGGCTTCTTTTGGGAAACTCTTTGAAGATCCTTCTCCGCCTAAGGTGCACCTTTCCAAGAAAGGCTGAAAAGGCAGGAGAAAAAAGGAATCTTTCCCCTTTAGAGATTTAACCACATTCTATTTAAGTACAAAGTAGGATTTCTAACTGGTGGATTTGATGTCTGAGTTGTCTGTCTTACTGAGATCATAAGCCCTCAGGGGTGGGTCTGCGTTGTCTTTCAAGTTTTGTTGGAATTCAGTTCATTTTGTCTGTGTTCAATGAATAAGCAATAACAGCCTGCATTCCACCTAGGCTCAGTGATCAATACTTTGAGTTTGGGCCCAAATATAACTCCCCCCCCCCGAAACAAATATGTAGTCACCTACTGAAAAAAGGTTTTGCTCCTTCCTCCCTCCTCCCCATATACACTTTAAGAGATAGAAAGTACAAGCCCCCCACCCCCAAATTTCAAAAGGATTTTTTCCCGAGAGAAGAGTATAATAGAAAAAGGTCATTCTCTTCCCTCCTGGGCAACCCCTGTTTGGTTGCAAAGCTTGGACATTCCACTAGGCCATGCCTCTCTTTCTAGCTCTCACTCTTCCATTGGATGACAAAGAGCTCCTTAGAGTCTCTGCAGTAGTGAGCAGCTGCAGCCCTGGGGTCATCTACCCATATAGCGAAAGCTGGACCCCATTCGGGGACAAAATGTCAACTCTTTGGGGAAGGGGATTCATAAGAGACACTTTTCCACCATCCTGCCTTCTCCGTCTGGTTCTTCCAGGGATGGGAGAAGAGCAGATGAGCTCTGTAGGAAGCTACCAGTCTCCAGGGGCCTGGGGAAGATGGAAGGAATTGCTAGGAGTGTACAACGGGCAGGGTGCTAGCTGGCCCCTCATCACTGCCCAGCCGTAGGGAGCCCAGAGAGTTAGCTAGGTCTGTGGAACCAAAAGTAAGAAGTAAGGGAGTACTTTAGATAAACTAGATTTGGGGAGATGGTATAGCAGCTTCTAGTAAACTGCACAACATTGTGAAAAAGCACTCTATTCTTTGATTGAATATGATCCCAGTACTGGAGCTGAAGATAACTGCAGAACACAATTACATCTCTGTTCTGACGTGGGACTTGTCTATAACTATCTTACTAAAACATCTTCACACTGGGCCTGATATCTACACCTACTGTAGACAAAACATATACTAGATACTGAAGTTTATAAAAATAATATTCCATATATATATATGTATATGTCTGAACATATCACTCTCTCACTCCAAAATCTTCAGTAGCTCCCTATCGCCTTTAGATATAACATGAACTCTTCACCCTGGCATTTAAAACCCTCTTTAAGCCAGCTTCCACCTACCTTCCCAGATTAATTTCATTTTATCCCCTGTCACATGCTCTACGTTCCAGCCAAACTGGCCCATTGGCTGGCTGGTCCCCAAACACAACATGCTACCACCTGTCTTTCTGCCTTTGGCTGTCCCCCAAGCTTGAAATCCATTCCTCTCCTTGCTTCTGCCTTTGAGAGTACCCAACTTTTTTCAAGGTTCAGTTCAGATGCCACCTCCTATTCAGAAACCTTTCTTTAACCTCCCAGCAGCTGGTATTTTCTTTCTTCTAAAACTGCTCAAGTGGGGATATATTTTATTCTTCCAGTAGAATGGAAGCTGCCTGAAGTCAAGGACTGTTTCACTCTTGTCTTTGTGTCCTGGCACCTAGTACACTGCCCTGTAGAGTATCTGTGTAATCAATGTTCCTTGAACTGAAGAAAGAAAATCAATCATCTATCCATTTGGGGCATGCTTCTAATTCCATAAGGAAACAGGCATTGCTGGGGCTGGGGGGAAGGGAAGAGACAAGTGGGTGTATCCATTTCCTCTGCCTCTCCAGGAGTGGTGGGTTTTGCTAGCATTTTTCTGGGGTCACTCAGCATGTAGGAAGTAGGCTTGAGTGAGGGGGTGGACAAAAAGGCTTGGAGGTTGTGGCATCTATCCTTCCCTTGAGTCATGATGAGGATGGAGCTTGCTCGTGGGTGCCTGGGTCAGGGTAGGGCAAATACCATGCTGCTCTGAAGGTCCTACACATAGCTTGGCTCAGGATAGGGAGGAAGCCATAAAGCAGAGCCAGTTGAGTTTGCCTCTGGAGCTGGGTGTTACCAAACCGTCCTCCAGTGGCACTGGGCATCATTAATTCTGTTTACCTAATAATAACTCATTTTAGCTTTAGGCTCCCTATGGGCAACACACAAATCAGAATATGATCGGTGCATAAGAGAGTTACAAAAAAAGTGCTCAGACATCTGAGGAGGGAGAGAGGGAATGAGGAGATGTCATGGAGATGGAAGAACCTGGGCTGAGCCACTGAAGGTTTGTCTTCAAATTCCCCCAAATTCCATGGAGGCAGTGGTAAGGGCTATCACTCTTCTATTAAAAACATATCAATTAAGACACTAAGAGGTTAAATTATGTCATGGTCATACACCGACTGGTGGTTTTAGAGAAGGGATTCCTCTATACGGCTCCCAGTCTAATGTTGGGAGGCACTGCCTTATAAGCAAACAGATTCAGGCAGAACAGAGATGTGAAGGACGTAACAAAGGTTTTTCCTTTGTATGGTACACACCTGATGGACACTCATCCTGGGGTTCTAAAACCTAAATTCTGAGGGGAGAGGCTTTCAGTCATCCTATCAAACCACAGAGATGCCCCCTCAGAAGAAGAAAAAGATCCACATTTAGATTTTCCACAAACTGTCTCCAAGTAACCAAGAACAATTCATATTTCGTTGAGCAGTCATGGAAACTGACCACATCTTAAACTACTCACATGTGACACTCACCACGAGAGTGTGCAGGGATTAGAGCCTGACAATGCAAACAAGAGACACAAGCTAGAAGATCTCTCCAACTAGCCCCTGGGTTTGTTCATCTAATCCAAGAGTGTTCAAATGATTTCACAGCACAATGCTGCTCAGAAGTGTTTCCTTCTGAGTGAGCAGAATGGGAATAACTTCATCCACCTCCTGGTCTGCAGCAGGGGCCATCCTGAAAGCGGTCCTGGCTTGGGAGTCCACCCTGTTTCCAAAGACCTGCCTAGAAGAAAACCCCACGGTCTTCACTGGTCATTTATTTTATTTTATTTGTCAAATGCCCAACAAACTCACAGAAAGAATTCTTCCATATTCTTTCTACCTAAGTCCCTGTTGGAATGCATTTTTGTGGCTTGTCTTCCACAGAGATGGAGACAAGCTGGTGATAAGGGAGGGAAACCCCACAAACCCAGCAACAACATCAGGCTTTAGAAGAATAGTTTGGACTTAAAATGCTATAGCTTGCAAAGAAATTTTTAAGTCTGTTTTTAAAGTTAAGGAAAAGATCAAAACATAGATGTGTCTCATCTGGCTTTCAACACAGATTCTGACCCACATGCTCACAGCTTCTCTAGGGTAAGAAGGCGAGAAGGGGAAAGGATGCTCATGTTATGCTTTCTTCCAGTTGAGAAGAACAGGTCATTAAGAGGAATACAAAGTAACAGATTAAGGGCTAGAAATTCAAGGGTGACGTTATGTGACCAAAAACATTTATGGGAAGCAACCTTTCCTATTCTGTGTTATACAGGAAGAAATATGAAAACTGCCTTAAGGCCTCGGACATAGGAGAAAGAGGCTCCCTAGCAGCCTGCCAAGTGAGGCGCTTTCCACCTTTGAGGGGAAGGGAGGGGATGAAGGGGGGACCCACAGAAATGGCCACATCTTGGGTTTCAGTGGCTGTCACTGAACTGGTGATGGCCGGGAGCAGGAAGGAGGATCCCTGTGTTTTCATCTTGATAAGTCAGTAGGGTTTGGCTATCCTCTCCCACCAATGTAACTAGTTAGTGCAACAATCTAAATTCAGAAACAGAACATATCTCTTTTTCCACTGGCAGGTAACCAAAGTATTCTCCAATGAACAGTATAATAATATAATAAAAATAAGACCATACTTATATCAAACTCCTTTCATCTGAAGAGCTCAAATTATCCTACCCACATTATTCTGAATTCCCACTTTCCTGCCCTTCCGCCTCCCCAGCTGTGGGAGAGGAAGCAGGCTTCCTCCATGGAGGATGGGATCACAGGATCACAGGCCTCAGAAGCTAGCCAATCCAATCCCTTCTTTTACAGGAGAGGCGCCTTGAGGCCTAGAGACATTAAATGGCTTGTCCAAGGTCCCATGGGCTAGAGGCATAAAAGGCAAAATTTGAACCCAGGTCCTTTGACCCCAGAGTGAGTGCTCTTTCTCCTCAGCTGCCTCCCACATGGCTGGCTCCTCTGTGTATGGCCATCGGCCTGGGAAGAGCCCCCACAGGCAGCATGGGGGATGGTAAACGAGGCCTCTCCAGGGTGTCAGTTCCTCTACACGTCCTGGCAAAGGCTTTGCTGAACCACTTCAAAAGCGGCCCAGCAAAGTTCCTCTGTCGGCAACCTCATACGCTGCCAAGAGCGCCAGAGAACTCTCCCTTTGGGCCACAGGCCAAAGAGAAGAATTAGGGGAGTGGGGGGAAGGTAAGGAAGGTGTTTTCCTTCTGTATATGAGGCTGAGAATCAGGCAGGCTGAGTCATTAACCCTTTTCACTCACTCTTCTAGAGATAGTGTTGTTAGCGCTGCTGCCTACCGGAGGATCCCCCAACTCCAACACCCCTGCCCCCCACACACATAAGACATACATTCTGAAGTTAAACTGCCGACCCTCAGAATCTCAGACTCTGCTTCCTATCACAACAGAGTTGGGTTATCCCAAGAGCCATTAGAAACCCAAGGATCTGAAGACAGATTGTGAACGAGAGAGGCAGAGTGATAACAGCCAGTGTAACATCAAGCGGGAAGAGACCCTCTCAGGACAACAGTGCAATGTAGACACTGAGACTACAGTGCTCAGCAGGGATGGGGAGAGAACGGAGCAAGCATTTATTGAGAGTTTAGTGAGTGCCAGGCACTAGGCCAAGCTGGAGAAATGAGCTTGTCCTCTATTGTGATTGTGTGCTGCAGACTTCTATGACTGCAAGTTGCTTATGCAGTGAGATTCAAAGCATTGCAAGCCAACAAACACCTATTCAGCGTCTATGTGGGCCCTGGAGATACCAGGATAACATAAGATGGTTCGTACCTTTGAGGAGCTCACAGCCTGGCATGGCAGGCAAAC
Source organism: Phalanger gymnotis (assembly GCA_028646595.1). NCBI lineage: Eukaryota > Metazoa > Chordata > Mammalia > Diprotodontia > Phalangeridae > Phalanger > Phalanger gymnotis. The sequence goes on along the minus strand of CM053623.1, from coordinate 446,184,228 downwards.
TATGTGCAATTCTAATAAAAATTAAACTTTAAGTCCCAAGGAGAAAACTAAAGGAAGGGCTAGGGTAGATTTAAGGGGGAGATGGTGAGTCTGATGGGTGTATCTGTACATACGTATATATACACAACACATACAGGTGTGTGTGTATGTGTATGTAATGTCTTACATGGTATTGCAAAAGAATTCAAAGTAAACAGGAAATTCTTCTTTTCCTGAACATTGCCAGAAGCAAGTGCTGCCTATGGATGCCCAGAAATCATGCCCCAAGCAAGGAGAGGCAGATTTCCCAACAAGAGCCCTATTTTGGGGCCTGAATAAAAACTCTAGCTTGCACTGATGTCATTCTCTAAGGTTAGCAAAGTGCTTCACGTGTCTTATTTTATTTAATCCTCACAACCCCCTTCGGAGATGGGTGCTACTATTATCCCCCATTTACAGATCAGGAAACTAAGGCTGAGAGAAGGGTCACAGATTTGGTAGGATTTGGACTTGGGTCTTCTGACTCTAAGTGCAGCTGCTTCACTTTACAAGGAGAACTGGAAAACAACAACTCCACGACAGCATAATAAATCATGCAGAAAAGATGGTTTATAAAGCTATCTGCAGCCATATAAAAAATGATCTAAATCACTATTGATCAGAGAAATGCAAATTAAAACAACTCTGAGGTACAATCTCATACTTATCCAAAATGACAAATGTTGGAGGGCATGTGGAAAACTGGAACACTAATGCAATGGTGAAGTTGTGAACTGATCCAATCATTCTGGGGAGCAATTTGGAATTATACCCAAAGAGCTCTAAAATGTGAATACTCTTTGATCCAGCAATACTACTCCTAGGTCTATATCCCAAAGAGATTTTTTAAAAGGTGAAGAGGAGGGGAAATAACCTATTTATACAAAAATATTTATAGCAGCTCTTTTCGTGGTAGCAAAGAATTGAAATTGAGGACATGCTCATAATTGGGGAGTGGATGAACAAGTTGTCTGTAAGATTTTAATGGAATACTACTGTACTATAAAGAGTGACGAGCAGGATGCTTTTAGAAAAACCTGGAAAGACATGAATTGATGCAAAGTGAAGTGAGCAGAACCAGGAGAACATTGTACATAGTAACAGCAATAATGTACAATGATCAACTGTGAATGACCTGACTATTATCAGCAATACAATGATTTAAGACAATTCCAAAGGTGTCATGATGAAAATTGTTATACACTTCCAGAGAAAGAACTGATGGAGTCTGAATGCAGGAAAAAGTATATTATTTTTCATTTTGTATATTTTTTAATGTTTTTTTCTCCTTTGAGTCTATGTTTTCTTTTACAACATGACTAATATGGCAATATGTTTTGCATGATTGCACATATATAGCCCACATTAAGTTGCTTGCAGTCTCAGGGAGAGAGGGAGGTGAGGAAAGGAGAAAGAAAATTTGGAACTCAAAAATTTTTTTAAATGAATGTCAAAAATTGTCTTTATATGTAACTGGTGGAAAATAAAATATTTTTAAAAAGAAAAGATGATTTAATTATGATTCTTCAGAGTGTAAAATATAAAGTTTCAGAAAAGAAGGAAAAAAATCTCATAAAAATAGCCAGCACCTCTCTTTTGGAGGTTTGGAACCATTTGATGGTGATCTCATCTTTTAAGTCCCATTAGATCTCAGTTCTGGGAAAAAATATCTAAACTGGTTAAGACTGAGAAGTGATTTTCTTCTTGATGCACACTAATCTTTATAAAAAATAAAATTTCATCTATCAAATTTCATTAATTGGTCTTCATCTACATATATCCTTAAATTTTAATTTTTCACTGATTTTTTCAGATCACCCTAATTTCTGAGTATTCTTCTCCATCCCCATCAAACTATCCTTTACAACAACAACAAAAAAATACTAGTTGGGAAAAAATAGCCAATATATCAACTGAGTTTAACAGTATATGCAATGTTCCACACCCATAGTCCTCTACCTCTGAAAAGAAGGGAGAAAGCACGTGCCTTCTTGGGAACCAAGGTTGATCATTACAATTACACAGTGTTCACTTTTTTCTGTTTCCTCTTACATTCTTGTAGTCATTGTAATATCTTTTTTCCTGGAGCTACTTTACTTTGCATCAGTTCATATAAACACTCTTCCTATGCTTCTCTAAACTTATTTAATCAACAAATATCATGATTCTGTGACATGCTATGGACTTAGCAATGAGAATAAAAAGACAAAAGTGAAATGGTACCTGACCTCAAGGAGTTTACATTCCATAGTGGGAGAAAAACATGCTCAAAAACAACATATATCTGCACCTATTCCTATCTATGTATCTGGTTGGCGGAGGAGGGGAAGGAATGCAATAGTGCCAGGAGGGAGGATTTTGGACAGGCTTCATGTAGAAGGTAGTCCTGGAGGTGAGTCCAGAAGAAAACTGGAGAGCCCAAGAGGTGAGGAGGGAAGGCATTGTGGGTGGGGACGACAGCCAGCGCGAAGGTGTGCTGAATGCAAGTAATAGTAGAAGGTCAGTCTGACAGAAGAGTAGAGTGGGTACAGGTGCGCAACATGATAAATCTGGGAAAGTAAGTTGGGGCCAGGTGCAAATCAGATTTGTTCTTTAGGAAAATCTCATCGGCAGCTCTGTGGTGGATGGCTGTTGTCATTGGCAGATGGATTCCAGTGAGGAAAGACTTGGCATGGAGACCAATCAGAAGGCTATTCTAACAGTCCAGGTGAGAGGTGATAAGGACCTGAACTACGGTGGTGGTTGGTTGTATAACTGGAGAAAAGGGGAGAGATGGGAAGATTCTTCGCAGTCATTATTTCTTACAGCACATTAACATTCAACTACATGAATATACCATGACTTCATTTGGCAAGTGATGGGCACCTACTTTGTCTCTCGTTCTCTGCTACCACAAAAGGTGCTGCTGAGGATATTTTGGCAGTTGCCATTTTAAATAACCAGGCTTTAAAAAATGCACATCTTAGGTAGGATAAAAATCGAGAAGAAGCATTATTCACCTGGTCATCAAACATGTGCCTCAGCTTATGATTAAGTCCATTAAGCTTGTGTGACCTAGAATTGGCATAATGTCTATCCCCCAAGTTTCTAGGCAAGAGGAAAACAAAACTATTCTAAGAAGACAACTATTTTGTACTTAAAAAGTGTCCAAAAGAGTCTTTCCAGTTGTGGTTCAAGGTACCACCACAGAAAACCTCTGTTGGAGTCACAGTCTGTTAAATTATAGCTTTAAGTAGTGGGGATGGCATATCAGAGGCTTGCCACTGAATGAGATGGATAATTGTGAAGACTTCACAGGGTATGTCTAATGGAGAGGTTTTGGGATTTGGCCTTGTAATTTTGGAAGGCATGCCCTTCCCCTTCTCTCTCAGATGTTAGAAGATAATGAATTTCCTGTGAGCTATTTGTTCTTTGCTCTAGGAAGGTCTCTCCTTCCCCTAGACTTTCAGACGCCACCCAGGCAGTTGAGTTCAGGTAGGGAAAAACCTGAATGGACCGGATCAACCTTGGTCCTCTATGTAGTTTTCGCGCCTAGACTGTAAGCCCAACCTCCCAGCCAATGGTGAGAAGGGATAGAGGTGGGTGGGAATCTTTTTCATGAAGAATATAAATTAGGACAGGTTCCCTTTTACCTCGCCTCCTCCATTATGGAGGCGTGCCCAAATCTTGCAAGGTTTGTGAAATAAATTTACTTTGTTCCTCCTAAGGATGTCTCTCCTATTATTTAAAAATTCTGTCCCATAGAGTTTGGAGGTTCCACCGAGATTTTCACTCTCCATGTGGGCAGGCACCGGACTCAGGGCTTAGCCAGCACACCGGAGACTTCTCAGACTAACAGAGCGCCTGAGGGCAGGCCTGGTCTCACTGGAGAGTCACAAACTCAGAGGAGAAGAACTCGGAGAAGCAAAGTAAAAAGGGGGAAATTTGAGTGCACTATGCCCTGAGTGGAAATAGGCCGGCCATGAAATTTTCAGTCGTGATCCAAGAGTGCTGACTGACTGATTTAAGGACTCTGAGAAGACACTGGGGGACTGAGCTAAGATCTCGAGGTCTTAGGAAAAAAACAACAACAACAACAAAAAAAAACCAAGCCACCTAGCCTTGGAGTGCCAGAGGATTGGAATTTGTGGGGTTTCACCCAGAGACAAGGACAACCTGTCTCGTGTAAATTGGTTGCAAACCTCAGGGCTTGGACGGCCCTGATGTGCTGTACCAAAGTAGAAAGGAATGGCCATAGAAAGAGAAAGAATGGATTTCCTCTGGTAATGTTGGAAGTGGGTCTGAATTCGAATTTGAAATTGTTCATGTGAAATGTCTATCTGACTAACGTTTTGTCTGTGTTTTGTTTTGTTTTGTTCTATGTTCAGGTAAAAATGTTTAACTCTAGGAGATCGAAATGGGCTCCTTTGGTATGAAAATTGTTAGATAAGGATTCAGAGCTGGAGCTGCCAGCCGGGAGGGCTGGGGGCTCTGAATTAAGGGTTAGTTAGATTCTAAAGGGAAAAAAATCTGTGTATTTTGTATTGAGTTAGCCTATCTAACATTAGGCAAGTGTTTAAACTGTAGAGGAGAAGTAAAGGGATCTGTATGAAAAATTGGATGACCACTTTAGAGGTTCAGTGGTCTGCTTAGGATGTGAGTAAAACTGTTGATTATTTTAACCTTTAAGTTTTAAGGTGAGAAAGAAAGCAGCTGGGAAAAAGGAAAAGCTGGGCGAGTATGTAATTTATTATTTACTTGAAATGTTTGAGGTATTTGGGTCAAGATTAGGGAAGAAAGATTGAAATTGGAATGCAGAGGCTAAAAGTTAAATTTGGGAAACAGAGAGAAACTTGTATAAAGGAATTTAGGTGTGGGGGTAGAACTGCAGCTGAGTCCACGCGGCTCTGGGTCCATGTGCTCTTGGCCACCCGTTCCCCCACTCTACCTTAGAAGACTGGGTGTGTCAATCAGGAGCTGAAGCCAGAAGAACCTTGTAACCTGATTGGGAAATAGGGCTGATTAGTTAGTGATGAAAGGTTTTATTGAATCTGGGTATTTACTATAAGAAGGATTTTGATTTTTGTATAATCATTAAGCTTTGCCCAAGAAAGGTATTACTGAATTTTGTTTTCATGGAGATTATATAAAATCATGATTTGAAGCCATATGCTAATGGCTAAGAATAGAAAATTAGCATATCTAATTTGTTCCTTTGGTCTTAGAAAGGCTTCCAGCCCAAATGTAATACACCTAGGGCAACTGAGAGGGATTTTTCCCCTCCACGTTATCTGAGAAAGCAGGATGAAGGGGAAACAGAAAAATGTTTTAGCTTGGTAGAAAGAATGAGTGGGGGAGTTGTGCTGTTAAGAACCATTCCCTCTTTATCTTTCTTAAGAGTCCAAAAGGTTTTTTTTTGGAAGAGAAGTGCCCACACCCCTTCCCCCTCAAAATCCTTTTAGGCATTTTGTTAATGGCCAGTATGCATAAGATGAAGCTTGGAGAAAGCGGGGTGCAAATAAAGTTTTTCTGTTCTTTTACAAGTTCATTCATGGCCAGGCAAATATTCCTCATACTTAGGCCAGAGGTAGTGGGTTCTGAAGAATATACAACTAAATAAATAAAGTGTATTAAAGATATTAATATATTAATATGTTATGCATGTATTTCTATATTAATGTATTAATATAGAAATGCCAGAAGTAACAGGATCAACAATCCCTATATGTGATAACCTGGAGATGCAATTGATGTCATTTGAAATTTATTGTTTCTGTATTTCTAAAATTCTCTTAGATTGTGTAATTTGAGAAGACCATTATGTGATTTTAGTCTGAGTTTAATATATGTAAATTGGGTGCTTTTAAAGGATGTGATGAAAATTTGATGATTTTAAACTGTCATATTTGGTTTAGAAATATATTTACCTAGACTGAAATGAGCAGTTCAAATTTTACATACATAATAATGTTTAGGGCATCATTACATTTCTATAGTATAAATTTTGTTAGAGTCGTATTAGCTTAAGAAGTTGGACAACTGCTGTAACCTAAGAAATTATAACTTTCGAGTTTTGTCTGAAAGTTCAATTGAAATTGTTTTTGCTATAAATCAAGTATTTATACAAAGGTCTTATTGGTCCTCTTGTGATCTCTGTCAATTCAGGATACACTGTGAACTGTTAAAATGTGGTTTTATAAACAGTAATCTTTTCTTTTACAGTGCTAAGAATATTGGGCCTTAGAAATTAAAATGTTACCACTAGTGATTAAAATAATTCCTCTTATAATCTAGATGTCGTTAGACTAAGAATTGTACTTAATTAAGAAATTGAGGTTGTGAATTGAACCAAGGACGTTTGGATATTCAATCTTGTGTAAAAAGTTTTCAGGGTAGAGGAATTTCTATGGACAAAGCTTTTAAAGTCCTAGTAAACTTTGTTATTGTGATAAAGCTAATTTAATTGGGTATACAATGTATAGAAACTAAGCGTTCTCCCCATTACAACATCCTTTTTGACTAAAGAATTTTTGTGATATCTAGAAATTCTGTAATAACAAAGAATTGAGTTGTTATAATACTTTGAAAAATATAGGGGTGTGATTTGCAAGTTTGTATTATCTAAAGATGTATTTATGTATGTTAATCTGAAGGTTTATGGACTAATTTGTGATGGCACTTTGGGAATTTGTGACTGAATCCCAATGTTTAAAGGTTATTTTGCTTTAAAAAGGAGAGAGACACATCTCATTTTAGAGCTGTCCAAATAATTTTTCTTCATGAAAGTTTAGTGACAATCCCTGTTTATAGCAGGATCAATTTTAAACTGTTTTATAGAAGGGAAAATGCTTTTGAAAAATGCTCTGTAAATCTTTTTGTATAATTTTCAGAAGGCCTGCTGAATTTCCACCTGTAAGCTAATTGGCTGTAGTTTTCTGTGAATTTTCCAAGTTCTGGGTAAGAACCTTATACTTGGGGAATTAATGCTTATCTATAGAAGTCTCAGGGGAGGGTGGTTAAAGCTTGTGTTTTAAGTATGCCAAGAAAGGCCCGTTAAGGAGGCAGTCTGTGAATTCCTTACTCTCCCCCCCCCACCTTAGTTTAAATATGAAGAAGGAGTATTACCTTTGCCCACATGTCAGAAAGGAAGGAAGGGGGAGGAGCAGCAGTTAAAGAAAGAAAAAAAAACAGTAGAGGTCAGAAGCCTCCAAACCTGGCTTCTTAAAGTCAGCAAAAGTGATGGATTTTTAGGATAAGATTAGGTTTTGAGGATGTGGGTCTTAAGGATACAGTTTTTATTAGTGAAGCTTGCCATCTGATGGAAAAGAACCCACCCTCAGGGGGAGATGATATGGCAGATCTCTTTAATCAGAAATAAGCAGGTAGTGACAAAAGGGAAGTCATCTGCCAGAATCTGTTACCATTGTGAAAGAAGTTAGTTTTATGGGGAAAAATGGAAAATTGGATAAATGCAAATATGTGAAATCTTATTGTTTTTAATCAAATGACTAGTTACATTGGTACTCTTGTATAGCCAAATGAAAGATAATATGGTTTCTAAAGTATTAATGGGAATAATTTGGGAAAAAGGGAAAAGAAGTTTTATGAGATAATATTGTTTACAAATGTAAGGTTGAATCATTATCCCATAGACTAAGGCTGGGATTTTAAAGGTATACTGTATCTATGTGAGATAGAGTTCTTAGATGTTTTAAAGTGATATGAAAGTAATTAGGCATTAATACAAATGGTGTAATTAATCGCTGGAACTAAATCGGAGACATCTTCAGTTTAGGGAAAAGCATTTCAATGTAAGTTTTTAGGAGAGGTAAGTTGTAGAATATTTCTGTATTGATGGGAAAGTTAAATGTGGATTTGAATTCATTCCATCATCTAAAACATAAAGATAAAGTTACGGTTCAATTCTTTCAGATTAGGCATAATTAGAGAAGAATAGAAAAATAGAGGAGAAACTGATGCAAATGTGTTAGAGCAATAACTTATGATCTTAATGGGAAGACTTTATGAATAAGGGAGGAAATGCATACAAGCTATTTAGAGCTAGCTTTAAGGATGTTCCTGAAGCAATGTGAGATTATATTCATTCAATCTTGCCATTCAAAGACTTAATGGGACT
>CM053623.1:446134950-446175594 GCA_028646595.1 Phalanger gymnotis | reverse complement strand
TATATAAGTTAGGTTTTTCTCCGTAATGGTATGGAGATAATTAAGTCAAGGGCTTGTGAGAATATTATTTTGCTATTTGGTTAATATCAGGCTTGTCTAGGGTTTTGCTACAATTAATAATGTTAAAAGAAGAATGGCTTGTGTTTTATCCTGCAAATACCATCAAAGGAACATGGCATGACAAAAGTTTATGATATTGTATGTACTGTGATAAAAATTGGTTATTTGATGTATTTATGTATGTACTGGAGCCTGTTAATTCCTTAAGTGAGATATCATCCTCCTGGTGAGGAAATTAATAATGAGTGAATGTAAAATATAAGAAACTAGGTCCTGATGTGAATTTCTTCAGAAAAACAGAACAATTGGTCAAGGTTCCAATTTTGAATTTGTAAAATGGTCAGGGTTATAAGGATTAGAAATAGTAACTTAAAATTGTACTAAGGTGACTTTTGTAGGAAAATGGACAGAAACCTGGTTCCTATAAGAAGACAAGAGGAAGGTGCTGGGATGCTATGCTGAGAGCAAATGCCAAGGACCAGAAGACTTTTGGTCCTCCCTGGCGGACAGCCATACAAGAAAAGACTTTTTGAATCTTAAAGGGACAACTGCATCATCATTTTCCTTTGGCTCTCTGTATCTGTATTTACAAAGGGGACTGCCCCCTTTGACTTGTCAATGTGTTGGAGATTTTGAGGAATGGAAACCTTTGAAAAGGGTAATGGGGACGCAACTTATATCAGCAACGATGTGTGAAGTCTTCAGATTAGTATAAAAAGAGGGGGTACTGAATGGGATGGATAATTGTGAAGACTTCACAGGGTATGTCTAATGGAGAGTTTTTGGGATTTGGCCTTGTAATTTTGGAAGGCATGCCCTTCCCCTTCTCTCTCAGATGTTAGAAGATAATGAATTTCCTGTGAGTTATTTGTTCTTTGCTCTAGGAAGGTCTCTCCTTCCCCTAGACTGTCAGATGCCACACAGGCAGTTGAGTTCTGATAGGGAAAAACCTGAAGGGACGGGATCAATCTTGGTCCTCTGTGTAGTTTTCTCTCCTAGACTGTAAGCCTACCTCCCAGCCAATGGTGAGAAGGGATAGAGGTGGGTGAGAATCTTTTTCATGAAGAGTATAAATTAGGACAGGTTCCCTTTTACCTCTCCCCCTCCATTATGGAGGTGTGCCCAAATCTTGCAAGGTTTGTGAAATAAATTTACTTTGTTCCTCCTAAGGATGTCTCTCCTATTATTTAAAAATTCTGTCCTATACACCACCTTACTCTGCATATCTAAACCACCAGGTCAGGCCAATGCTGCGTCAGTTTCACCAGAACTCTACTCCTTAGGTGCTCCTTAGCAACCAAGCATCATTAGTTCAGGTTTGAAAAGGCACAAGCAACATTAGTTCTAAGATATAATGTGAGGCTGACTTCTGGCTCCAGAAGGAGAAGGGAACTTTGGGCATGGCAGGTGGTGAATGCTGGTGAATGTACCGGAACGCCCAAAGCACTAAAATTAGAAAAGAAAAAAAATCTGCCCGACTCGGGGATTAGCTTAGTGTAGATTTCTTTCAAATGGAAGCCAAAACACCTATTACGTCACCCTGGCTGGCCTGCTTTTAATGGTCTGCAGACTTCAATGAAGCAAGTATCTTCAGAAGCTTTGAAGGGAGATAAAAAGGGGGGGGGGTTTCAAGTCCTTAAAACAATTGACCTCTCCAGGATTTCTCACAACCATGTGTGTATTTTTTCTCTCGACTGAGAGTAAAAGAAAAGGGAAGCCAGCAACAACTGGAGTTGGAAATGAGACCAAGGTTCATGGCTGCAATTCTGTCGGAGAGTGGGAACTGAACCTTGACGCAGCCTCCCATGGTTCTTTCAGTGCCTGATCCGCCCCAGTCACTGGAGAGGGCCACCAAAGGCTCCTAGGACACAGACCTGGGAGGGACTGTGGCAATCATGGCTAGTCTGTCCCCTACAGATGACAGGTGAGGAAACTGAGGCCCAGAGAGCTTAGGAGACTTGCCCAAGAAAGAGAGGCCAAGCCAGGGGTCAGATTTAGGCCTTAGATTCAACGTGGAGCTCTTTTCACCTTACCTAGTCCTCAGAGCAAACTAGACAATAAAAATACGGAAATCTTTTCTGTGAAAAGATAGACTAGTTACCATATTTTATCTTTTTCATGTCCTTGGCAAGGCAATTTTCTCAAGAAACTTTCTCAGGGGAATTTCTTGCCAGAATGACTAGCTCAAAGGAAACAATATTTCAACCAAATCTGTCACAGAAAACCATTTGAAATGAATCCACAGGGAAGCCCCTCACCTTTCTCTATCAGATGCTGGAAGGCTCCACAACATGGCGGTCGATTCATTCTCTTGCCCAGGTTCTCTATGGCCTTCCCCAAGGTAGATTTAAACTTTGATTTTGCCAGCTTTTCCCCAGAGGTATGATCAAACTATCTACCCATCCATCTAGCCTTTGACCAAGAAGCTTCCTGCTCCAGAAAGCCCTCCCTGCTGAGTCCAGGGTTCAGACCTTTCTGGTAAGAACGGAGGGCTAAGAAACCCAGGCCCATCACAGTGAATTTCCTTCCAGAAGAGCGTTTACACCATCAGGGGATGAAGCGAGACGTCATGCTCTTCCTATAGAAAGGCATTCTGTGGGTGGGGTAGAGAAAAGGAGGCCTCTGTTTCAACTTGACTGCTTGTCATTCTTTGCCCCATAAGAACTTTTCAAGGAGTTAGTTGATTGACTAAATGTGTTAGACGGCTGAAGGGCACCAAGCCCAAACAGTCATAATTCCTGTTTATGTAGTCTTTTATGGTTTTTAAAGTGCTTTCTGAACCAGCGTCGTGTGAGGCAGATTGTGCTTCATTTTATCCCCGTTTTATGGATGAAGAAATAGAAGATGAAAAAAGAGACGTGACGGAAGGTCATTCAGAGGTCATCAAGTTCCCCATCTACCGGCAAGAAGCGGAAGCCCCGACAGGGTAACCGACTTGCCCAAGGTCTCACAAGCAGTAAACGGCGGAGCTGGATCCACACACAATTCCCGTGAGTGAATCCAGGCTCCGAATTCTTCCCAGTGCACCCCGCAGCACAGAAAGGGCTGGAGCTAGGCCTTGGACCCGACCTCGTAGCTCCAAGTTCAGCGCTGTAGCCGGGACCTTTCTGAACCCCTTAACATGTCTTTCCCTTTCCCCACATCTGTGCCTTTGCTGATCCTCCTTCCTATTCTAGGAACGGCCTCCCTTCCCCTCGTCAGCTGTTGAATTCCTAACTGCCTTTTTTTAAAGCCTGAGCCTTCTCCAAGCCCTGTGACTTGGGATGACCTTCCCCTCTGGACTTCACACAGCCCAGCGTCCCACACTCCTCCAAAGCACCTGTTGTGCATCACTGGAGATTCAACTTCTCTCCAGAGTTGTATTTTATTCTCCTACTAGACTGCAAATTCCATGAAGTCAGGGACCCTGTCATCTAAATCTGGTACCTTGCTCACCCCAGTTCTTCATCACTATGCCCTCAATTAGGCTGAAGTGAGATGCTGTGGGCTTGGTAAGCCAACAGGACAAATCTTAGCAAGTTTGCTAGAACTGCAGAAGAGATGGAAGGGGTCTCAGAGGCCAATTGGTCCGACCTGTGCCCCAACAGGAATCCAGGCTACAACTCTCCACAGACGGTCGCTCATTCAGCCTTCACCGACTACCTCCTGGGGCAGCCTGTTCAACTTGTGGATGGTGCTAAATGTTGGGATTTTTCATCTCCCATCAGGCTTACATCTGCCTCAGCCATTCTGCCCAAACAAGGGCCTCCTTTCACATGACAGCTCTTCAAACACTTAGAGACTGGGTATCCTTCCCCATCTTCTCTTTCCCAGTATAAACACCACAGAAAGTCTTTAAAATAGGTCCTATTCCTTGATCGTCACCAGGGTTATAGCAGGCTCCGCTGTACTTCCATATAGCCCTAGTTTCTTCCACCAATATTAGATGGTTTCTGAGGTCCCTTCCAGTTCTCCCCTTATGATCCTGAAATTAGTGTGTGGCATAGTCTCCATACCCTCCCAACCTGTCTAGAGGCCTAAGTGATCGGGAGGATTGTTGGGCCCTTCACAGCAATAGGAAGATAGGAAAAGGGGGAATATGGAGAGAAAGATGAGGTCAGTTTGGGACCTCCTACATCCTCCATTTGAGGAAAGGGCCTGGACTTTATCATTGTCTCCAGAAACTCACCTTCCTGCAAGATCAGATCAACTCGGAAACTCACAGCTCTTTAGTACCCCCCTCCCCATTCCTGAGGCCCTCCTCTCTGTTGGACTGGAGAAGGTAGAGGAGGAGAACTCCTTCCCAGATCTAGGTTTAAGGAGGGATCTTCTCCCACTGAAGTCCAGGCCTTCATTGTGCCCCCACACAGGGATCCCTCTTCCCACCTTTTCAGCTTATTTTCACATCTGATCTTCCTTGGTATATTGTGAGCTCCTTCAGAGTAGACAGTGTCTTTCTTCTTCTTTGTATCCCAAGCACTTAACACAGTGTCTGGTGCATAGGAAATGATTAATAAATGTTTCCTGACTTGACTGACATGTTGAATTTGTGATATCTAACAACCCTTCTTAAACTGTGGGTCATGACAGTTTAAGAAGCACTGAAGGGGTCGTGGGCGGAAAAAAATTAAGAACCCCTGATGTGGAGGACATCCGGCTCAAGACGTCTACTAGGTGGTTGGAGATGCATGTCTGGAGGCTAGGGGCTAGAGAAGTAGAATAGTAAGCACAGAGATAACAACTGAATCCATTAGAGTTGAAATGGTATAGAGGAAGAGGACCCAAGATAAACCTCCTCAAAACCCTTCAGCCGGCAAATGTCCTTTCTAAATCGTGGTGCCGAGAACTGAACACAATTCTGCAGAAGTGGCCTTATGAGGGCAGAGGCCGTGGGACTCATTCCTTTTGGGGTCCTGGACTGCATGCTTCTCTGAACGTTCACTGTGAGGATGTCAGCTTTTGGGAGCTGCCATGCTGCACTGAGCTCTCACCTCTCCAAAAGTCCAGGACTGTTTCTTGTTCCTAAGAACCGGCTTCTAGCTTCCCTTTCCCCAACTTGTATTTGGGAAGGTGATTTTCTGAACCCAACTACAGGATTTTACATTGACCCCTGTTGGATTTCATCTTGGGAGATGGAGCCCAACACTCAAGCTAGCCAAGGTGTTTTTGGATCGGGCTTTGTTCAGTTTAACTGGGCCCAGGAAGGATTTGGTCAGACTGAGAACACAGACTGCTTGTTTTTTACTTTACTCGCTTGGCACTGGTTTTTCAGAAGTATGTAAATCACATTTTATTTTCAAATATCCATAAGAGAAAGGCTGTATGCCTTATTTAAATAAATCATTCAGGTCAGATGCTTTTCTGGGAAAAAAAGAAAAAAGCTCTTAACCCCCGGGGAGAAAGAGAGTCCCTAATTAAAGGGCTCTTCAGATAAAAGAATAAAGAGCTTACAAGTTATAACTCATAAGTGGCTTCTCTGTTCATTGAGTTTTTAATTCATGCTCAGGCCCCGATAAAGCAACATTTTAATCAATCTTTTTCACAGATTGAAGCGAGTTCATTTGAAGAGCAACAATACGGATCGGTCAGGAAAGAATATTTTCTCTTGGTAAGAAGCCTCATTCTTACGGCCACAGTGCTGAGTCGGCTGCCTCCGGACTCTGGCGCTGAGCACCATTTATCTGCGCTCCTCAGTGTAACAGGGAAGTGCCCTGAGGGCGGCTGAACGCCAGGATTGCAATGTTAAATCGGAATTTGAATCCTGGGTGACTGCTTCCTCCGGCGTGAAATAAGGCGGCTCTTTGTTGACACAAGTTGTATCCGCGCCTGTGGTGTTTGTAGAGGGGCCAAGGCCTACAGAGCCCTCCAGGTTTGCAGATCGCGTTATTTTAATTATCTCATTTGTTCCTTTGGCGAGGGTCTTATTCCTGTTTTACAGATGAGGAAACCAAGAGGGGCTCAAGATCACCTAACTGGTAAATGTCTGTGGCAGGATTCGAACTCAAGTCCTCCTGCCTCTAAGTCCAGGGCTCCATCCCTTACTTCCTCTCATCTCCTTCACCAAAGGCAACCCTCCTTCATGACCAAGAAAAACAGTTCAGCAAAAACATGGGCTTCAGAGGCTGCGTCTGGAAAGGTACCCGTTCTGAGCTAGCGCTTCGCCACCTTCCTCGTGGAGAGCCGACGCTTCCCATCTGCGCCGGTGTGGTTACTGGTGTCCTCTCCATCTGCTTACTTCTCCCGGCAGCAGTCTGTACACATCTCCACGCTCCCCCCTCCACTTCCCTGAATTCCTCATACCCGTCGTGTTTTACTGCACAATACCAATCCGTTGCTTTCCTCTACCAGAGTTTTTCTGTGATTCCTCAAGTAAGGGCTGCGACTTGGCTTCCAGTCCTCCTCTACCACAGCTACCTTTGATCTGGACGTTTTGGAATTACCTGGAGCCTTGTTATTGTCTTTGAAATCACAGCCCTTCTGACAAGGTGTCCCGTTTGCCAGGCTTCCCCAAATCCCCTAGACATGGGCTATTACCCTCTTTTTCTGTCTCTGCCAACATGCATCCTCCTCCCAGTTATGACTGAACGCAAGGATGGCTCACAGGTCCTCCTTAGGGAGGCAATCAACCAACGACCAATTAACTAACAAGAGTTTCTTAAGCGCCTAATATGTGCCCAGCACTGTGCTGGGTGCAAGAGGGCAAATACAAAGAACTAAGCGATGCCAGCTCTCAAAGAACTTAAATTCTAATGAGATGACAACAAATACAAATACAGACATATGGAGGAGAGTGGGGGGAGAGGGAGAGAGAGAGAGACAGACAGACAGACAGAGACAGAAAGAACTCTAATGAATATAAGGCAGTTAGGGAGAGAGGCTGCTAGTTGGGAAGGGATCAGGAAAGGCTTCATGTAGAAGCTGGAGATGGAGCCAAGCCTTGAAGGGAGGGACTCTATGAGGAGGAGCTGAGGAAGCAATGCATTCCAGGCATGGGAATGGAGAGAATAAAGGCATGTTAAGGGACAATGGGTCGCTATGGGTGAGGGACAGACAGAAAGCCGTTTTGGTTGGAACACAGAGTATGGCAGAGGGATTTATGTGCAGTGAGCCTGGAAAGAGCTTGGGGCTGAGTTGTAAAGGGCCTTCAGAGCTTTTTCTTTTATCCTAGAGATAAGAGCCACTGGAGTTTACTGACTATAAGAATAGCATGGTCAGATCCATGCTTAAGGAAAATCATTTTGGCAACAGAGAATTAGTCCTACTTGGCTTTAGTGCATGATAAAAACAGAAGCAACATCATCTGACAGAAGACATTTGGTCATTTTATGTTGTAGTGTGCAGGATAGCCTGAAAATAGCTAAAGTTTATGCAGCTGAAGGAGAATGAAGAAAGAGGTAAAGGAAGACTATGAGGAGCTTCAGAAGACCCTCCAGATAAAATTAAAAAAAGGAACTTCGATGCAAAGTTAGGACTAGGGGAGGAAGGTAACAAATATATCAGAAAATATGGGTCAGGAGAAAAGTAGTATGAAGAAAATCAAAGATTTCCAGATACACAGACATGCTTTTACATCACAAAAACCTTCAAGAAAAGACTTGGTAGTTGTTAGACATGAAGAGTAACAAATAACAACACAATGAATGAAAGTAATTATGTTTTAATAGACAGGAAAAGATTTGTTGTTGATGTGGCATGAATCAGCCATCCATGTATAGCTAGACCATTGACTATCAGAGTAAAAATCAGTAGCGGTAAAAACTAGAAGAATGATGAAAAAAAAGATATGGCACACATGTGAAATAACTCAATCATGAACTACTTAAACAAGACTGATGGTGAAAAAATGGGCAATGAATAACAGAAATGACATAAAGACCAATTTATAATAATTTATATAGAAGTTTAATACAATTGTATTTGGATTAAACCAATTATGATAATTTTCTATACAAGTTTAATGAATGTAAATCAATTGCCACAAGGAAATCAAAAGAACTTAAATAACAGCTTATTAATCAGCAGACACTTGAATTTCTTGTCAAGCATGGAGAGATGGCAGCCACACACAACATCACTTTAGAATATTGTTGTTCAGTCATTTCAGTCATATCTGACTCTTTGTGACCCCATTTGGGTTTTCCTGGCAAAGATACCAGAGTGGTTTGCCACTCCCTTCTCTAGCTTATTTTACAGATGAGGAAACTGAGGCAAATGGGATCAAGTGACTTGCCTAGGGTCTCACTGCTAGTAAGTATTTGAGGCTGGATATGAACACAGGAAGGTGAGTATTCCTGATTCCAAGCCCAGTGTCCCATTTACTGAACCATTTGGCTTCCCTTAGAATATAAACTCGTTTGTAAAATACTGTGAAGAATGGTGACAGAAAATTGTGAACAGAATCTCTGCTCTGTAGTAGAAAGTAAAAGCAATCTAAAGAAAATTCAATAAGAAAACCAAAGAAACAAAGTTACCCTGAGGGCACAGAGGGATGAAAATATTACAAAGAGAGGAAAAATGGAAAAGATCTGGTAAGATTTTTACCATCAAAGACAATGGAGCCACCCAAAGCTGCCAGATTGGACCAAGTATACGTAGAGGTGATCTGTGTTGGAGACAATGCATCAACGAACACATCAAAAGATCAATTCACAAAACATCTGACAGAGGGGACGAGATAACAAAGACATGAAAAAAACTCAGCAAGAACATCAACAACTCCTGACTTCTATTCATACTTTCCTGTCTGGCTGGTGGTCATCCTTCATGCTTGAAGAAGAACAAAATGTCATCGCTATGTTGGGGTCAAGGTACGGTGTGTCTGACCATGGCTGATCAGACCAATAGGAGCTTGGCAGGCTCTGCCACAGGTCTGGCACAAATAGTCCATATGGTCACTTGGCATGGAGATGTCTCCTGTTTCTTCTGAGCTACTGCAATTCTGCTTTGTTCATAGAGTACGGTGCTGTGTGATATAAAGGAAGGAGCATGGAGTCTGGAGGCAGAACTGGTTTCAAATTCCAGCTTGATTTTTGATGACCCATGTGACTTTGGGAGAAGTCACTTATGCTATCTGGGTATTAGTTTCTTTATCTGAAAAATGAGGTGGTTGGAACAGATAATCTCTCAGGTCCATCTCAGCTCTAAAATCCTATGGTTCTATGACTGATGGAGAAGAGTCAATGTTTAAAATGCCTTAAAATAGCTGAACAACAGTCAACATCTACAATATGCAAGGTGGCCTGAAGGATACAAAGAAATATAGAACTAGTTCTTTACTTCAGTGAGTTTACGTTCTACAGGCAGTTAGGTGGCACAGTGGAGAGACATTCAGGAGACCATGAGTTCAAATCCAGCCTCAGACACTTACTAGCTATGTGACCTGGGCAAGTCACTTAACCCCGACTGCCTCTCCCCCCAAAAATGAGTTTACATTCTAGCTGGCTAGTAAAGTAACAATATAAGATTTATTAGGGTTATTGTGAAAGGCCTCAAATGCCAGATGAGGGAACTTGGATTTTGTCCTATTTGTAGTGTTAGTGCCACTCAAGATTTTTGAGCAAAGGGGTGAAAGAATCAGAGCTGTATTAAAAGACTAGCCGCAGCTGGCCTTGAAAAGCTCTGAGCTCGAGTTCTAATCTCATCTCTGACCCTTAGTAGTCATGAGACCTAGGGAAAGTCATTTCACTTTCTAAGTTTTATCTGTAAACTGAATCTTCAGGGCTACCGCAAGAAAAGCCCTCTTCCTGTGAGGTCTTTACATTCATGCAGATTAGAGAGGTCTGGAGAAAGGAAGCTTAGTTAGGAGGGAGGCTGTGGTGAAGAAGAGATGAATGTGAATGAAGACTCCACAACGCTTGGTCACTGATTCATTCTCTGATGTGGCAGAGGCAGAGAAGGAGAAGACAAACTATCACAGTGGCACAAACTCCTGGGATGCCTCATAGGCCTAACCAAGGCAAAGGAATAAACACGTCCCTAGGCAGGAAGTTGGGAGTTACACCATGGCTCCATAATGACTCAACAGAACCAGCCCACATTACTGTAGATTGTAGTTTTAATCATGTTGGATGCTTCATGACCCCATTTGGGGTTTGTTTGGTTTTTTTTGGCAAAGCTACTGGAGTGGTTTGCCATTTCCTTTTCCAGCTCATTTTACAGATGAGGAAACTGAGGCAAACTTGCCCAGGGTCACACAGCTAGTGAGTGTCTGAGCCAGCTTTGAACTCAGGAAGATGAGTCTTCCTTCCTCTGGGCCTGGCACTCTATCTTCTGTGCCATCTAGCCACCCTGAACTAAATGCAGAGCCCTGTTAAAGCCACTGGTCTCATTTCTCCAATGTTAAGAACAGTTCCAACTTAGAAAGCCAAATGTCCTATTATACTCAATCAGAAAAGATGGCCTTTGTTCCCTTGGAGTTATTCCAAAAGTTGGCTCACATCATTGCTTAGAAAAGAGCTTCCATCCTACACCAGGTAAGAACATAATTATCATTTTCTCTTTTTCATTTCCATCTAGGAAGAGATATGAGTCAATAAAGATATTGATATGGGTCAATGCCAAAATACCACCCAATCCAACACAAAGTCATCATCTGATGGGCTGTTTCTGCATACTCACTATGCATAAATGGGGCTAACTCAGGCAAGAGCACAGCATGGGGAAAATACCAGAAAAGATGGGAGGGTGATAGGTGGGGGAAGAGAAAATAAAAAGCCAATCAAGCAGAGAAGAAAGGAGAAAGAATCCCAGAGATTATCTGAAAACAAATTAGCACCCTCCAAAGTCAGATCTTTGTGCCAAGAAGACACAGGATCCTCCAAAAAGATCTAAGAAGAATTTTAAACTTGCATAAGACATCATTTTGGGTACAAGTGGCTCTCACTTTTTCTAGATTAGAATAAGAGAAAGAAGACCCTTACGAAGCAGGCTGAGAAAATGTTCCTGATACTAGGCCACTAAGCAGAGTTTCTAGAGCAATGCAAACAGGGATTGAAGATAGATAATCTGAATTAGAATCATGGCTCTGCCACTTACGACCTGTGTAATAACACAGCAGTACTTGGGAAAGTTGCTTACTTTCTATGGGCCTCAATTTCTTTATCTATATAAGGGTGGAGTTCCACTCACCCCAAATAAAGTCATCCAAGAAGACCAGGAAACCTCTATTGAATCATTGCATCCATCAAAAGTGTAAACTAGGTGTGAATAAGACAATCAATTTAAGAGGATTATAAAGGTTTAGCCACTGGATGAAAGGCCACACAGAAAAATTCTTGTGATTGGTTGAGAAGATTAAGTCACACCTCTTAGGCTATCGTAAGTAAAAACAGCAAACCAATTTAGAATCCATCCGGAGTCAGTTAAGCAAGTGGTTTAGTGGTGAAAGACTCCAGTTCTGAGATCCTAGTTCACAAATTAGAGCCAAGCTCTTGAGAGGGAACTGCTCTTGGGAAGCAGGGTAGGCCATGCAGAGGGGGCACAGGGCATGCAAAAGGGGAACAGGGAAGAAAGAAACTTTGAATAAAGACTTAAGGAAAGGCCAACAGGCCAAATTAAGCATAAAGCAGGGACCATATGAAAAAGGAACAATACTTGGAGATTCGAGAAAAGTGGTCGTGTTTAGCTTCAGCTTTTCCAAACCCATTAAATTATCAAAATGCTTTTTCCACACTAAATACATCCATTTAGTCTGGCAGACAAGGACTTCCACAATCTGGTTCCTTTCTATCTCCTCTCCTATCTCTCCCTCCATCCCTCCTTTCCTCAGCTCTTAACAAACTCACCTGGTCCTCTGCCTCCAAATATTAGTTCCTGTCATTTCTCCTACTTACACAAATCCTAGTTTCATGACCCAGGTCACACCTACCTCGTCCCTGATGATCCCACTTAAAAATGATCTTTCTCCTCTGATTTTTTAGAATCCTAACTTTCTGCATCATTCACCTGGCATCTATTGCTTACTGCCTCTCAACGATCGTACCCCATTTTTAACTGTATGCTTCTTGATGGCCGGGACCCTACCTCTTCTATAGCTTTCATAGGTGACTTCTTCAAAACTATTCCATAGGTGTTATAAGCATAACATAAAGCTTATTTTTCTATATGCCATGAACATTTTAGACACAGATACCTTCACAGACTGGAAGCATTCCAACAATCTGGTCACGAGGTAAACATCTCTTTATTTGATTGTCTACTCCAATCCGATCAATTCCTCACGATTATAGGATCATAGGAGTTCAGATATCATCGAGCACAAGCTGTACCTGAAACCTAAGTCTTGCTCCCAGCCCCATGCCACCTGCCACATCTGAGAAAGGACAGGCTCTCCACCTCTGATTAAATACTTCTGACAGCTCAGCGCCAAGTGTCGGGAAAGCACTACTTTGGGCTGAGGTGAAAGCCTAGAACTCTCATGGGTTCTAGATCTAGAACCACCCAGACCCCGGTAGTGCCCTATTCTGTAAAAGTAACCAGGATTTCTACAGAACTCGAGAACCACTCTACAGAGATTACCTCATTGGATCCTTGCAGCAGCCTATGAAGTAGCTGCCAGCATTACTTTCACTTACAGGTGAGGACACCAAGGACAAAATGGTTTAAATGACTGCCCTGAGGTCACACAGCCGGTAAGTGTCTGAGACAGGATTAGAACTCAGTCTTCCTGATTCCAGGTCTTTCGTGCTAGCTATTATAGCCCCTATATGTACAAGGGATGCATTATTAAAAATACATTCCTAATTCATTCAGTTATTCATTTTCAAACCACCTCACTGTTCCCCAAGAATGCCACACTTACACCCACTTCTGCTTAGGTTCTTTCCCTGCTCAGAACTGCCTGTCTTCCTTTCCACTAACGCAAATCTCCTCTACCTCCCAAGGCCCATATCATTCTGGTCCATGCTGGTGGTCTCTTTCCTTCTTGACCTTCCTGTGGAGGCCAGACTCTGTGCCACGTATGTGGGCATTAATTGCCCTGTGTATTATACTTCCTCTAACTGCTTCAGTCCCTCAAAAAGCTTCTAAGCTCCCCGACGGTAGGGAGACTTTATTTCAATTTGACCCGGAGCTCTTCGTTAGTATAGTCAAGCAGAGACTGACTAGATCTGCTGAAATGAACTCTCCTGTGAAATCTGATGCGTGTTCTCACAGGGACATTCCCCAATAAACATCAGAAATGAGACTCTGAGCCCTCGTGTGATCAGCCGTCTCTACACTGGCGAGTCTGGCTATCACCCAAAGCGTCGCTGCCATCTGACAGTGTAAGCGTGGGGAAAGCTGAAGGAGACGGCACCATCTGGTCAAGCCTTTGGTGGGCTAACCCCCAAATCCTTGTTGTCTGAGTTACTCATCTTGTCCCGCACTGTCACCTGGCCTTGGAATCTTCTTGCTCCTCTGCCAAGCAAGAGAGGAGGCAGTATTTTAGGTACCAGTTTGGTATACTTGGAAAGCATGGTAACCCCATCCAGACTTTGACTCCGGCACATGATGACTGATCCAGAATCTGACCCCAGCATGTGGTGACTGATCCAGAGTGTGACCCTGGTATGCAGTGACAGGTCTAGACTCTGACCCCCATGCACAGTGACCGATCCAGAATGTGACCCTGGCACACGGTGACTGCTCCAGAATCAGGCCCTGGTGCGCAGCGGCTGATCTAGCATCCCACAGTGTCTGCAGGCCTCTTTCTCCCCAGGGGATGGCAATGCGCTCTATCAACTCTGTACTGAGGCCATCACAGGTTCTACAGACACTTGGAGTGGAGCGACTTGGTAGCGATCTTTCCTTTCAAATATTGTTGTCTTTGTGAACATGATTTTATTTCACTTATCAGCAGTTCATGTAAATTTCTCTGGATTTCTTATTTTTGCCTTTCTTACAACATGACATTTATGTATGAGAGTTTGTTAACCATTCCCCAAATGGCAGACACCTGTTTGTTTCCAGCTCTTTGCTCCTGCTGTTCCCACCTTCTCCAGGGGGCCTTTCCTGGACCCCGCGACCTTCCCTCTACGTGGCATACATTTCGTATGATG
This sequence comes from Phalanger gymnotis, assembly GCA_028646595.1. NCBI lineage: Eukaryota > Metazoa > Chordata > Mammalia > Diprotodontia > Phalangeridae > Phalanger > Phalanger gymnotis. The sequence goes on along the minus strand of CM053623.1, from coordinate 446,161,519 downwards.
TAGTTGTCTCTCTCATTGGATTGAGACTTCCTGGAGCTCAGGACAGTGTTTTTGCCTTTATTTTTATCCCCAGCCCTTAGTGCTCTGCTTGGCATAGTATAAGTGCTTGGCATAGTAACAAATGCTTATTAGCTGGCTGACATACCCCAAGGAGTACCACTATGAATATTTTGGTATCTCTTGGCCCATAAATGCTTTTTGAGAATGATAAGGAAAAGGCCTGTGTCTTCTTAGGTCCACATAGTGGGTATTTGAGGAAAGTTAGATGTTATTTCCAAAGGTCCCTTTTGATCCACTGCATCTGTGAATGTCGCTTGCTACCCACTACATCGCTCAGCTGCCTTGATGCCAGATGAGAACTTTCAGAACTAATTTTTAAGATCTGGGCAACTGGAAAGGAAAAAGGGCAGTGAAGCCATGGTTGCAGCAGCTGACTTCAAAGAATCTATGGGGTCAAGGCAATAGCAGCCAACTGGGTGCGACTAGCTGCTCCCTAGAGCCACAGCCAAAGAAAGAAGATGGAGAGCAGGAAATCAAGGGGATTCTTGAAGGAGCTTCTCCAGAGGAATCTGAACCGCACCCAGTCCCCTCATCATGACAAAAAAATCTCAAAGATCTCAAATGGGCTCAGCTGGAACTCCAGGGAGCCCTCTCCTACCAAATGGGGGATCCTCACTCCAACTCTAGGTGCTCCCCAAAGCCAGGCCTACGGTGCCTCCAAGGCAAATGTGTGCTCTTCCCCAGTCATAGCATGTACATCCCTAAGTGAACAAACAATGGAGCAGCAAACAGCTCCCGGAGGGCTTTCCCCTGCTGCCTGGTGGCAGAGGAGAGCAGCTGTCACCCAGGTAAGCTGGGGATTCCACCTCCAGGGAGCTGTTAAAGTTTGTAACAGACCTCGCTTCCTGCCCATAATGAATGGTAGTCTTGACCTGTGAACTTCAAGACCCCCCCACAAGCTGAGCTGGATGAAAATTTAGCAAACCTACATTTGATCCTCAAGCACATACCAAGTACCCAGAAATGTCCAAGACACCGGGTATGGTGGGTGCCATGGCAAGGGGGTATATACAGAAATGAGGAAGACACTATCCTGCCTGAGCAGAGCCAGCAGTCTGGGAGAAGAGGCCCACCATGTATTGTCTAATAACTACCGTACAGGGTATGTGTTAACGAACAGGAAGAAGGGAAGTGAGGACGGATCATTTCCAACACAAAATATATACAAGGTCATTTTAAAAGGAGACCCTAGGCAGCTGAAGGCATCAAGAAAGGCTTGGGTTCAAATCCTGCCTCAGACACTTACTGGCAAGTGGCTTAACCTCTCAAGGCTTCAGTTTCCCTAAGTGTAAAAGAGAGAAATTCGCCTCAGGTTGTCTGAGGCTCCAGGGAGATCATGCATATAAAATGCTATACAAATGTTGTGATTATATAATCAGCTGCATCTTTTATGATGGTCCTTCAGTGTTTGGGGAAGAGGGACAAGGACTTTTTGCTGTGAGAGGAGGAAAACAGGGCTGAGGGCACCAGCTCGATTTCCTGACCTCCTTTAGCCCAGTCTCTATCCGCTCCCCCCTCCTTGTCACTAAGGCCTAGAAGGCCATTTTCTGGGCTGGCGGCTGTCAGGAGGGATGATTGGAGTGAAAAGTGGAACTGAAGAATGGTGTAAGTATTTATCCCTAGTCCCTACTAAGGCTCAGAGAAACCTACAGGGTACATAGCGTGAACTGTGGGAAGGAAAGTAAAAGGAATTTATTTGCCCTGACATAAGCAGTAATAAGAACTAGGGCCTTCTCTGGGCTGGTAGTGGTGAGAAGAAGCTACTGTTTGGCATGTCAGCTGGATGTGATGAAGCCTCTTTAACAAAGATGTTGGGAAGAATGTGTTGATTATTCCCTCAGACTTGCTAGTCCAAGAAGTCTGATGAGAAAGGTGATCAACCTCCCCAAGAAAGATCCCCAGGCCTCGCTCCTAGCTAGGTAGGGGCAAGTGAATTCCTTTTACCGTCACCCCAGTGGAACGTAGGCCTTTTGTGTATGCAGCAGAACAGGAGAATCTATAACTTCCTCTGAGTCTTTCTGGGGCTAGAGATAAAGACACACACCATTTTTAAGTCGCCAATTCAGCTCTTACTGAGACATCTAGAAACCAGAATCTAGTAAGGGCAAATCATCACCTCGAACAACTGTTTAGAACTCTCAGAGTCTCAAAGAGGCACTTAACAACCCTGAAGATGTCCGAAGGCTGAAGGGTAGAAACTGAGTTGGTGCCCTTTGACCTTTGCCCCAAGTATCCACAAAACCCTCTGTCCACCTAGCCTTTTCCATGTCAAGCATCTTCAAACTCCTTCCTTGAAAAAAGTATCCATGATATACAGGTGAGAATCTTCAGAATAAGCTACTAGCTTTGACTCCTTTATTTTCTTAATGCTGAGCCATATACTTTTCGCTTGCACACACCTTTGACTGAAATCACAAAGTATCCAAGACGATTTGGCAAATCACAATATAAAAAACATTTTTAAACTTTAAAATAAGCAGTGGCCAAAGTGTAGTCTGAGTCATTGCATATAAGCAGAGTTTAGTGTCATCCTGAGCCTTTCTTTGTGCCCGTTGTCCTCCACCATGCCTAGAATACGCTCCATCATTATGTATATACTTATATGGATACACATTTTCTCTCCTGATATCTCAAAGGCAACTCGAGCCTGGGAGTGGTTTCATTTTTGTCTATATGCTTTAGGTAACAGTGTTTGACACCTAGTTTGGCACTTAATAAATGTCTGAATGCTTGATATTATGACTGAGCAGAGGAGGGGGATCCCAAAGAGTCAATCAACAATGATTTATTCAACACTCATTTATTATGTGCCTACTGGGCTAAATGCTTTGCGAAATGTAAGGTTTAGATATGACATTATCTCCACCCTCATAGACTTGAAAATCTTATGTGGAGATCTGATAGAAATGGGAAATAAATGTGATGCTCAACCTCACGGAACAGGTGAGACCAAAAACCAAGTGCATTTTCACTGCAATGTGACTTTGACCCAACTTAGAAAAGAAATACAGCAAAACACAAGCAAAACCAGCATCTTTCATTGGCCCCCACTTTTGAACTCTTAAGAAGCTTTAGTCTTGCAGCAGAAAGGGACAGGCTTGTAACTAGTATTCCTGGGATTACAGAAATATGAAAAGCCGGTGGCTCAGACTATGTAGAAATGACACGTGGACCACTGCACATATGAGACTGAATCAGAAACCTGGGTCGAGCGATTTCTGCCAACAGGCTGCTTCCTTCTTCTGATCTCCACAGTCAGCTTTATGCTTCAGAGCTGTGCTTTTCCTTGGGTTTCTTTCTCCAAATAAGTTAGTTTCTTTCTGAGATCTAACACCTTCATATCAGGTGTTCCTGGCAAAGGCCACATCCAGGAAAACAGTGGTAGCATCTCCTCCACAGAGAGGCCTGGGATCAGCAGGCCTAAGTGGGAACGTATTAAGCTGGCGACTCTTTTTTCAGGACCCTGGCACTCCTGAAGTGTCAACAGATTCTGGCTCAGAATTCAGAACTAACATATTTGTGATTGAAAGATGTTTGGAAAGCTTCTCAAAAGAGTAAAAACGTTTTGACTGTGGAGGTCTGGCTCACCTAGCTACGAATGCTGCATCTGGTCCCAAGGAATTCCTGGGTTGTCTGATTAAGAAGTATCACAATAAATATTGAGCATATAATTCAAGACAGCTGACAGCACAGGGAAAATGAAGAGCTCGGAGTAAATCCCTCTCAGCAGCTGGATGGATCACTGGCAGCAGATCTGTCTGGCTGGGGCTAGTACATTAGCGATAAAAGAACTCACATCTGCTCAGAGGCAGAAAGCTATATGGGTCACTTGTGGCACTAGCTGGAGAAGAAATAGTGAGCACTTACGGAGTGCCTTGCAAACCTAATCTTATTGGATCCTCACAGCAACCCTTGGAGGGAGGTGCTGCTATTCTTCCCACTTTACAGATGAGGAAACTGAGGCAGAAGTTAAGTGACTCATCCAGAGTCACAAAGCTAGGATGTATCTAAGGTCAGACCTGAACTCAGGTCTTCCTGAGCTCCGCCACCCTATCTGGTAGATGAGTTGGGTGTTACACTAGAAAAAGCCCTGGGCTAGGCACATGAGTTCTAGTCCAAGCTGCGTCACTAACTTACTAAGTCAGCTCCAGCCAATCTCTTAGAGTTGCTAGCCTTCACTTTGTTCATCTGTAAAATGGGTAATACTGCCTTGCTTCCCAGAGTAGTTCAAGGAATTAAATGAGATCATACATAAGAAAGTTTTCATTTTGAAAGGCCCATATTGTGTAAAGAGGTAATAGGAGAGACAGTGTGGCGTAATGGGGCCAGGCCTAGATTTGGAGCCTGAGGCCTTAGGTTAAAGATCAATACTTCTCTACATCCCAGCTTACGAAATGTGGGGGCTGAGCCAAAGTTGGGGGAGACTCTGGGTCCCTTTCCAGCTCTAAATCTATGATCCTATTTCTACAAAGTTGGGGGGCTGTCTTTTTGTTTTATTTAAAGCTAGAGGACTTTTGTGACTCACGCAGCAGATGCTCCATAAATACATGTGAATGAATGACATGGGAAGAAGAAATTGACCATGGCCAACAGGTGCATAAGAAAAGACTTACATCCAAAGCCAATATGTCTTGTAGTATGTTCACCTATCCTAGGATCTTGTGCTGAAATATCTGGCTCTATTTCTGACAAGGAGCCACTAGAGAAGATGGTTTCACAAGCTCCCTCTAAATGAATTTCCAATGAAAGACCTTTCCTGATATTTGCTCACTTCAGGGTTTGTTCATGAGGTCAGCTCAAAAGACATGGTCATGCATGTGCAGGTACTCCTGTTTTTCCTGCTTTAAAATGCATTTATACATCTTTCATCCCAGAACTTAAGGTGCTTTGCAAATCCTGACTTTATTCTCTTCATGTCACCTCTACAAGGTAGACATCAATCCTATTCCACTGAAAGGAATCATGAAATTCAGCAGTTAGTGAATTAACCCACAAGGGTATTTAGTGGTTTGGTCTGGGAAAGAATTTTATTGACACCCTTTATCACCACATCTCAAAAGAGATGGGAAATAGCCAATGAATAATAATATGTGCTGTGCTATTCGTAGCTATACAAAAGTGCTTTTCGGCTTCAGATCTCTACGAACAAGTTTGAGAAGACTTACCTCCATTCTTGCCCACAGTTCGGAAGCATCTCCAGAAAGCCCGTAAGAAGGATGCCCTGTTATGGGGGGTGGCCTGGATGAAGCTAAACTCTCGGAAGAGAATATGTGTCCCCTGACACACGCTGTTAAAGCTGCAAAGGTAAAAATCAAGAGGTCACTGTTTGATGGCTCTTCCAGAAGGCGGGAAATAGAATGGAAAACAGAGGCCACTCAGAAGAGTTGCCAAGAAATGAGGGAAGTGGCCCGTTTGCCTCACATTTCTAAGATGCAGCCCCACTTGGGTCTATCCCCTGGCTCACCAGAGCGAAATCTATGTGCACAAGCACCTCCCTCTAACAAACTCTGGAATCCCTCTTGTCTTAGCCCCCCACCTCCACCTCAGGAAGTTCTAACCAGTCACTAGAGAATTTTATACAGAGAGAAAATGACCCATACTTAACTGGATGATACTGGCAGCTGTCTGTTTTTGGAGAATACCTCTCTCTCTACCTCATCAGGATTTACATTTCCTTAAATATATTGTCTCTGGGTTCTTCCCCAATGTATACCAGCTGCCACAAGAAAAACACAGTTGCTTACAGGTGACCTCTATAGATCTGGCCTTTTCGGTTTGGAGTGTGGAGCAATAGGGGATCTGTCACATACCCTGACAACAAGCCCAGGAAGAACACCTCCCATCTGTCTAAAGGGCAGACAAATGGTTCCACGAGGAGATTGGTGGAGAGAAAAGAGGATCTATGGTAAAGGAAGGGGTAAAAAGTGGCCCCTAAAATGAGAGGATGAGGCAAAGCCCAAGGGCTCAAGTGAGTCATTGCTTAAGTTGGGCCCCAGGAAGGGAGGAAAATATGCTTCAGTCTTTGGGTTCTCTTGCCAAAGTGGGGGAAAAGGCTGGGAAGCGCTGAAGCTATCTCAGAAGGGAAATTCCACTAGAAAGTAGGCAGTAATAACCCAGGCACGGACACGATCAAGCACAAACTCCAGGCTCCAGAAAGTTCTTAAGCTTGCGGGCAAAGTCCAGGGAGAGGACGTGTTTGTCTTTAGGCTGAAGACAGTCACCAATGGAGCAATGGGGAATGCTCCTTGGGTCAGGGATTTACAGCTGGAAGGAGCTTAGTCCAGAGCCCTTGTTTTTCTGACCAGGAAACCGAGGCCCAGAGAAAGGCAGCAGCCACACAAGAGCGAAGAGCAAGCAAAGCTGGGTCCTCTACCTTCGGATCCACTTCCTGTCCAACTACACCACAGCTGCCACCAGTCTGGGACATGAATTCCAAATGGCAGCTCCAACCTGACCTGGAGAACTAGGAGAGACTCTACTGGACGTCTCTTGTTCCCTTCAGACTGAACCACATGAAAGATGTCCATTCTTCTGTTTAAAAGAGAAGACAAAGACTGTCCTTTATGCGGAGGATAGGAACTGGGCCAGGATTGTGTCAGCGTCAAGGCTCAGATTTGGAACGATCTTGTGAATGCTATGTGAGCTCCACAAACACAATCACAGCTAACTATACTATGTTCAAAAGCAGCTGCAAACTATTCTTCTCCCATGGAAAACTGGCAGAGAACTATAATTCGATGACAACGTGAAGCAAACAGAAGGTCAGTAGGTGAAGGCCAAGAAGTAAGTTAGAAAAATGATTTTAAAAAAAAGGCAATAGGAACAAAGATGCAGCTCCATGCAGTGTGGATCAATACTACTGTCTTAAGAAAAGGAGAATGGACTTTAGTATTCTGGAGCGTGGTGTCATAGGCCCAAACCCTTTTTGGGATCCATCCTTCACTACCCACCATTGAGGGCAGTCTATAGTCTGTAGCATCTCTTAGATATCAAGTTGGTTGGTGAGCTCCCATGCATTCCTCTGGGTCTCTTTTAAACAACTCTTTTTTTCTTGCTCATTGGAATTATTTCTCCTTATGTCTTCAGAATTATGTTTCTGAAAGCTTCCCATCCCTTCTGTACAATTTATATGGGGTCCTCCCTATCTTTGTAACTAAAAATACTGGAGATGTCGACAATGGCAAGCTTACAACTTTCTTTCAAGGCCAGGCAATGTTGAATTGTAGGTGTGATTAAGTACCAAACAGACTTTTCAGCCAACTAAGATACACGTTTACACAGTCATACAGTTTGTATTACATCTATCGATCAATATTTATTCAACTTTTCTATGTACATATGTGCCACACGTTGCCCAGCTTTTCAATAAACTCTTCTCCCTAAATAACTGGTTAATAATAATAGCAGATCACGTTAAAACAGCTCATCACCTGCTCTTTCCTCGAGTTGTTGTGAGGCAGGTGATGCCTATTTTTACAGATGATGAAACTGACGTTTGGGGTATGTAAGTGATTTGGCCACCGTGATCCAGCCAGCGCCCACATCCAGGACACTCCACTTTACTGTCCTGCCTCTGACAGACACTGTGGGAAGCTGCCGTCACCCTCATGGGCCCCGGTGGGCAGATGTGTCAGAATTCAAGTTTTGTAGCCACAGTCAAACTCCACAAGTTCTCATAATTCTTCAGGCTTTTTTCCTTCCTTTATGGGTAGGTTGACAGTCGGAATGCTGAACTACAGATTAATGTCATATGGGAGAAATTCAACAAATCTCCGGAGGGGTTCCCTGTTCACAAGACAGTTAGAGACACCAAAACTTGTGTTTCTTTGTGATTTATGTTTTAATTCGTTACTTAACATATTAATTTAAAAGTTCAGCTTTGAAGGTGACAGTCTTTTAAAGTTAATTTTGAAAAGAAATTAAAATAAAAGCTCACTAATTCTGTTTTGTCATGTTAGTAAATAAATATTTATTAAGTATGCACTATGTTCCAGGCACTGTTCTGAGCACTAGGGACATGAAAAGAGGCAGAAGACAAACAAAGTGCACGGGAAAAATAGGGAATAATTAAAAGAGGAAGGGCAGCAGAATTAGGAGGGACTGGGAAAGGCTTCCTCTAGAAGATGGGATCTTATGTGAGACTTGAAGGAAGCCAGGGAAGCCAGAGATGGGAAGGCAGAGATTTCTAAACATGAAGAACAGCAAGAGAAAATGCCCAGAGGGGAGAAGCGGAGGGACAGAAAGGAGGCTAGGGTCAGGGAGTAAGGTGGGAAAAAGGCTTCTATTACAAAGGGTTTTGAACACCAAACAGAATTTTGCATTTGATCCCGGAGGTGATAGGGAGCCATTAGAGGTTATTGAGCAGGGAAGTGACATGATTAGACCTGTGCTTTAGGAAAATGACTGACAGCTAAATGGCGGATGGATTGAAGTAGAGAGAGATAGAGGCAGGCAGACCTACCAGTAGGCTATTAAAATAGCCCAAGTGTGAGGTGACCAGGGGCTGTACTGTAGAGCAGTGGTGGGGTCAGAGGAGAGAAAGGGGTACATTTGAGCAATGTTGTAAAGGTGAAACTGGAAGGCCTTGGCAACAGCTCAGATGTGGGGGGTGAGAGATAGTGAGGTGTCCTGTATGACTGCTAGGTTGTGAACCTAAGAGACTCGGAGGCAAGTCAGTGAGGGTGGGAGTGGGGATTTGGAGGAAAGAGAATTAGTTTAGTTTTGGACATGTTGGATTTAAAATGTCTACTGGACATCCAGTTTGAGAAAGACAATTGGAAATGTGAGATTGCGGATCAGCTAAGAGGCTGGGGCAGGTGAAGGAGATCTGAGCATAATTAGCATAGGGATGGTAATTAAATCCATATGCTCTCCTGGGATCAGCAAGTAAAGTAGCACAGAAGAAGAAAGGAAGAGGGTCCAGGACATGAGACACCTGTGGTTAGACGATCCGGCAAAGGATACTGAGAAGGAGAAGTCTGATAGGTAGGAGGAAAACCAGGGACAATGGTATCCTGAAAACCTAGCAAGGGCGAGAAGGTGATCAGCAATGTTACAGGCTTCAGAAAGGTTGAAGACAATGAGGACCAAGAAAAGGCCATTGGACTGGACAAACCCAATCACTAGTAACTTTGCAGAAATGATAAGGTTGAAAGCCAGATCTTAAGAGGCTAGAAAGTGAGTGAGAAGAAAGGCACCTACTGTAGATAGTCTTTTTTTTTTTTTGAGGCAATCAGGGTTAAGTGACTTGTCCTGGGTCACACAGGCCAGATTTGAACTCAGGTCCTCCTGGCTCTGGTGCTCTAACCACTGTACCACCTAGATGCCCCATTGTTAGTCTTTTCAAAGAATTTGGCCACAAAGGGCAGAAGAGATATGGGGTGATAGTAAGCAGAGATAGAAGTAATCAAGGGAGGGTTTCTTGGAGGATCGGGGAGACATAGGTATGTTTACAGGCATTGAGGAAGGAACCAGAAGAGAGGAAGAGATTGAGGATAAGTAATAGAGTGGGGATGATTGAAGGAGCAATCTGTTGGAAGAGACAGGATGGGATGGGATCAACTGTGGAGGTGGGAGGGTAGACCTTGCTAAGGAGGAAGACAGGGTGAAGGAGGAGATAGTGGCAGGAGGTACATAAGTGATATGATATGAGGAATTGGGAAGAAGAAAGAGCTCATGGCAAACGGCTTCAATTTTTCATGTAAAATATAAGGCCAGGTTCTCAGCTGCGGTGGGGCGAAGGGGAGCCATGGGAAGTTTAAGGAAGGATGAAAAGGTTTGGAAGAGCTGCTGTGGACAGTGAGAGAGTGAGTGGATAAGGGAAGTATGGTAGAACTGCGTAGAGGCAGTGAGGGCCCAGTTGAGGTCATGTACCATGAATTTGTAGTGGACCGTGTTAGAATGGCTCCATGACTTTCTCCACCTACTTTTAGCAGCACACATGTAGGAGAGAAGGCAGAAGATGGTGGGAGTGATCCAAGGCTGAGACTTGCAAATGTGCATAATAAGAGGGCCCAGGACTCAAGAGAACAGAACAATGTTGAGTTGAACTGGTTCACCAACAGGTCAAGATAGGGGAAAGAGGAGTAGTGGGTGTAGGGAAGATGGCCTAGGAGAGGATTAAGAGGTTAAGGGTTTGGAGGCCATAGTATAGATGAAAAGTATAATTTGGTAAGAAAAGGCAGAAGCAGAGGTGGAAGGCCAGTAGAATGTGGTCAGAAAGGGGGATTTAGGAATTCTTGGACACAGAGGTGGTACATTGGTGGGTGATGATAGGATCAAAGGTATCTTTGTATGTGGCTGAGGTAAAGTGGAGGAATAGGTTGAGGAACTGAGTGGTTAGGGTGTCTGAGCGACGGTCAATTTGTATGTTGAAGTCTCCAAGAATGAAGGCAAGAGTTGGGGAGAAGAGAAAAACTGTGGGCCATGTGCTGAACTCACTGTGGAAGGTCTGTAGACAACGACTTCCAGGATTTTGATGGGGTGACAGGCATTACTGTTTATCCTTCATTCTCAAACAGGACCAACGACATCACGGGGCGATGTCTTGACTTAACCTGAATTGGATTTAAGCGCAGCAGAGCCGTGCACAGTCATTGGCCTCTCGCTGTTTCCTCCAGCCATCAAAATACAGTGGCAAGATAAAAGTCAAGATGACTGGCAATGGCCCGGGATGCACTGGATAGCAGGGACCTCAAAGGAGGAGAGGTTATTGAATGATGGAGGGAAGTGGAGAACCTGGAAGTGGCATTTTCCACTCAATGATGAACATTCTCACACCTGGTGGTACCCTACACATCCAGTGATTTTGAACCTCTGTAGGTCATCATCCAAACCCTATACCCTATCCTCCCACCTCCTGATTCCTTATTCTCAATGCCCTCGACCCACCCCAAAGTCCCAGCTTAATACCTCTCCTTTGTTCCACTGTGTCCTCTGGAATGCCTGTTCCATAGGCAACGACCTTCCCTTTATCCTAAATCATTTCCTGTCCCACTCCTTCCATCTTCTAGCAATCACTGAAACCTGGATCCTCCCTGATGACATGCTTTCCTAGAACCCTTTCCAATCCTGGCTCCGCCTTCATTCATTCCCTTTAGCTCACTGGTGGAGGTGGGAAGTTGGAATATTCCTTGATCCTTTCTGTCCCAGCAGCACAGCAGTTTAAGTCAAAGTTCAACAGGGCTGCAGTCTTCTCCTGTCTTAGAATGGGCTCTGTCACAAGGGCTCCTGAACAGAGTTGGCTCAGAGGATGAAAATGGGCCGCACTATGCAAGTCAAATTCAACACGCAGAAGTGTATGTTCCACTGGCATAGGATCACAGATCTAGACCAGGAAGGGACCTCAGGGGTCCTCCAGCAGCACCCCTCTGCTCCTTCCTTTGACAGATGAGGAAACCGAGGTGACATGACTTGCTCAGGCAGGCTTTCCATCCAGTAGTGCTAACTCTGGAGCCAGTGCCTTTCCACTGTGCTGCACTGCCTCTCCTGCCCTATGCCGCAGTTAGCCTTTGAAAATTATATCAAACTAGTGGATAAAGCATCACTGGAAATCAGATTTTAAAACAGTCTGTGAAACTGACCAGATACAGAATAAAGAGTGGGGAGGGGAACTTTGGCAGAGAAAACATCTGATGGCATGGGAACCTGTATGTTCAGACCTTAGGTATGAAGTACCTTGTCTAATGTTAAACAAAACAAAACAAACTGCACCATTTGTGTCTTCTGATGAAGCAAATACATGACTTGGAGAGGGAGATGTGTGCCAACTCTGGTTTTTGCTCCATGGTCCACAGCCCCTGGATTTGGACTTGCAGGACTCAGCTTTGGGTGCAGCTTTACTGAGCATACCCTCTGTGACCTTGGGGGAGGGCCTGAACCTCTCTGGGCCTCAGTTCCCTCATCTACAATAGAAGATAGTTTTACTAGAAGATTTCTAAGGCTCCCTCCAGTTCTCCATCATACCCTAGATCTCTCGACTAACAAAGATGGAGAAGAAACTCAATCTCTCCCCTCTGATTCTAAAGGCATTTTCCAGATAGCAACATTTCCTTGAAGGAGTCAATATGGTAACTGTTATTTAATTCCTTGTGTAATAAACCTGAGATTTTTGAGGTTTTTCATTATATTTCTTATTTAGTACCCTAAACAAATCAATGGGTCGTGTTGCAAAACTCTGTTTTGCAAAACAATGATGGAGTAGATTAAATAACTTATTTGAAATGAAGTCATTTCAGACCAACCAAAATACTTATTGCTGTAAATTAAGTTCTACAAAAAGCTGTGTAATTGGTATCCCAGAATGCAAAGTTCTGAGCTTAAATAGACTAGGTTTGATCTGGGAGACGTTCCACAAAATACTCTTTAGCAGTGTTTTTTTCTGGGGGCTCCAGATTCGGCTTGTTCTTGCTCCCGCCCAAGTTCTTCCCTAGAAATATCAGAATAGAGCTTATTGTCTAGGTCCCATGAAAGCACTCAAACTAACAGTATATTTTGGTGCAGGTCAGCCTTTTATTACGTGTCTCCACAGATGTGGGAGTCCCCATGAAAGCACTCAAGCTTACACACAATTATCCCTTCCACATCGTGATTTGCCCCATTGCGGTCGTGATACATCGCGGGTTGGCATCAGAAATTAAATGGGAATTTTGGGGGGGAGTTTGTGGAAGCCACAGATGACATGTGAAGGTCAGCAGATGACACAGAGAAAGTTTAGAAACTCAGAAATGCATAAAATATATGTATAGTATTGCATAATATCAATATATTTCATCTTTTAATGTCATAAATTTTACAATAAAGTATTGTAACACACCATAAAAGAAAACATTAAGGATTCTTATCTGGTATGAAGGGAGAGCCAAAAATTTTTATGCAGATTTTCCAGATCACTAGGCACTGGGCTTCTAATCCCCACAATGTGGAAGGGCTAACTGTATTTTGATACAGTGCAGCCTTTAATTCAACCCACAGAAAGACTGCCATAACACAAAAGAGCCCATAACCATGTGTAACCCCTGTCCCAAAGCCCATTGATATGGGATTCTCTTCTTACTGGTGGAGATGAATGCTCTGCCCTGGGTGAGGGGTGGTCTGGGAGAACTACAACCTTCTTCAGTTCTCCTGGGGACTCTTCAAGCTTCAAGTGCACTTCAGGACTCTTCAAGTGTCTAGTTGCTTCGGGCACTTTCAGCTCTGAGAGGGAAGATGGAAAAGGCCAACCCCATTTTAGTTTGCTCTGGGAAGACATGAGAGGAGCAGATAAACTCTATCATGTCTCTATCCCTAGCTTGCTACACTAGAAACTTTGGGGTAAGGGATAAGATCTATGATAACTCTGACTTAATCAAATCATCCTCATATTCTAGGTGTGAGTGGGTTAATAAGTACTCAGGACAAAGCTGAGATCAAAGTCCCAAATGAAGCGTCAATGGGGATATTTCCACCCCTCAAAGAGACATAATCCAAAGCCCAAACATAGGCTCACTCATCCTTTCACTTTGCTAAACTGCCCAGGTTTACAACTAGTCCCACCCTCTATAGCTAGATGCAGAATTTCCAGGAATTCATCCTAATCCTCTGTTGTGCCCTAGGTTGAATTACATCATACATTGTCCTTTATTTGCTATGACAAAAAACAGCTTTATAATGTATCCATTACAGGAAAAACTGGAAAAAAATAAATCCCTAAATCCAAGAAGAGACTGAGAAAACCTAATTTTAACATATATTTTAACAACACATTCATACCGAGTCAGTTACAGCTGGTCTGCAGAGATGAAAGGTGATGCCCTGTAGCTTAGCTGGTTTATGCAATTCCTTCTCAACATCCATTTCTAGTTATTTTTATCCATTTAGATAAAGACATTAGAAGCATGCTTCATCAGACTGGTAGATGACACAACGCTGGGAAGGATAGCTAACACACTGGAAGGCAGAGTCAGGATCCAAAAAGACCTTGACAGGCCAGACCCTGGGCTGAACTGAGTAAGATGGCACTTTGTAGGGATAAATGAAGTGTATTACAATTAGGTCCCAAAAATTGCCTTCACCATTGTGAGCTCTCAAATAAGTGAAATGGGCACCAGAGGAGGTAGCGAGTGTCCTCGCATTGAAACAATTCAAGCAAAGGCTGGCTATTCCAGAGAAGGGAGTCTTCAGATGCAGGCTGAACTTTCTGCTATCTCAAAATCTGCTATTGCTCTCAATGGAGTATTACTCTGCCCGAGGAGAAAATCAGGATCTTGCTCCCACTGTCAACACAGACAGCCTAGAAGTGAGGGCTGTAATAATGCCCTTTGCTCCCCCAATACATACACACAATGACATTCTGTTCCTGGAAGGCCATCCCTCTGAACTTCCATCTCCAGGAATCCTACTTTTCTCCAAGGCTCAGCTCTGCTAATTCCCTTTCATCTATCTGACCACTCCTTCTCAAGTCTGCTTTGCTGGACCTTCACCCAGGTCCCATTACCTGCTGAAGGGGAAGGTGGTTCCCCAGGGCTCTGAGGTGGGCTCTCCTCTCTTCCTCTATGCTACTTCACTCCCTAATCTCATTAGGTCCCATGGATTCAATAAATGGTGTCATGTTCCAAAAACCTAACCTTTCTGCTGACCTTCTCACATCTCCAACCACCTATTAGACATCTCAAAGTGGATGTCCTGTAGACTTCTTAAATTCAACACATGCAAAACTAAATTCATTATCTTTCCCCCCAAACCTTCTCTTCTTTCTATCTTTCCTATTACCATGGAGGGTCCTATCTTCCCAGTCACCCAGGTTCACAACCTATGTGTCGTCCTCATTCTCTTTCACCCCCCCCATTTCCAATCTATTGCCAAATATCACCTATTTTATCTTAAAGACTTCTCTCATATATGCCGCTTTCTCTCCTCATGCTGCTACCACCACTCTACTGCAGGCCCTGCTCATCTCAGGCCTGGATTACTACAATAGCTGTTTGGTCTTACTGCCACAAGTGTCTCCTCACTTCAGTCCTTCCTTCACTTTGCTGTCAAAGTCATCTTTCTTAAGCACAGGTCCAACCATGACACACACACCCCTCTCCATTGAATAAATTCCAGCAGCTCTCTATCGCCTCCAAGATCAAATATAAAATGGTTTTAGTTTCCAAAGCCCTTCGAAGTCTCCTCTGTCCACACACAACTTTCCCATCTTCTTTGGCCTCTGTCCTCCCCCATATGCTCTTTCATCCAGTGACACTAGGTCTTTGTTATTTCTCAAACAGAACACTCCATTTCTGACCTGGGTCCTTGTCAATGGCTATCCCTCAGGTCTGCAAGACTCCACCTCCTCATCCCCACTTACCAGCTGCCCTGGCTTCCTTCAAGCCCAAGAGAAAATCTCACCTTCTACAAGAAGCCTCTCCTGCTCCCTCTTACTTCTAGTGCCTTCCCTTTGAGGATGACTCCCCTTTAGACTGTGTACATTTCTTCTCTACACAGCTGTTTGCATGTTGTCTCCCCCACTAGACAGTGAGTTCTTTGAGGACACTGTCTTTTCTTGGCATCTCTAGAGCTTAGTCCAGTACCTGGTACACAGGAGATGCTGAAGTGATATTTATTGACTGACTGACAGAACTCCATCAGGATGTCTTTCTAGATCTACCAGCAATTAGCGAGCACCCCTGCACACATACACACACACCCACACACACACACCCATATATTTGTTTGGTATGTAGCTTATTTGCTCAACTGTGAACATGTATCACTCCAGGAGAACACAGGGTCTTTAAGGCAAGGATAGTCTCCTTGTATCCTCAGAAACCAGCAGGAGATCTGGCACATGGTAAATACTTAATGGTTCCTGAGTGACTGCTAAGGTCCCTTCTAACACTGAAATTCTAGGATTTGTGATCATTTTGGGGATGCAGCGGGTAGGAAAAATCACCTGAAATCACCTGCCTCGGTCAGACCACAAATAGACCATGGCTAGAAAGCATTAAGAGAAGGGCAATAGGCAGGGTCAAGATCATGTCACACCAGTTTTAGATGAAGGAAATGGGGAAGCTTGGCTTAAAGAAGAAGAGACTTAGGAAGGATGTGACAGTGTCTGTAGGTATTAGAGAAATATCATTTGGAAGACACTTTAGACTCGCTCTGCTGGGTTCCAAAGGACAGAGATGGGAGCCACGGATATCAGGGAAAGCTTCCTGAAAATTAGGGCTCTCCCACAGTAGAATGGACTTTTTTGGGAGGTGGTGGGGTCCCCATTACTAGAGATCTCCCAGAAAAGACTGGATGGCCACTTGCCATGGGTGTTGTAAAGGCAATTACATTGGATGGCCTCTGAATTCCCTTTTGGCCCTGAGATTCTTAGTGACTCTGGAGAGATAACGAGGGCTTCAAAATCACATCTTTGGCAAAGAACTTGTAGAGGATTAGTCCTAGTCACTGTCTAGGGAGATAAACAGAGATCTTACAATAAAATACCCGGTCTCTGGTTCCTACTACGGTCACAGCAACAAAAACAAAAAGTCCTCATTAGATTACTCCAATAATGCCTTAAGCGTTGCTGTTTCATGCTAAGGTTTTTCTGCTTGACTGAGTCATCTTGTGTAGCAGGGCTGGTTTTTGAACATGACATCAATGAGATCGAATTCTACTCCATGAAAGAAAGAAGAGGAGAAACCACGAGATGTCCTGACAGGCCCCTAAAATTGTGGCAAGGTGGGAGGAAACTTCTATAATGGGAGCACAGCAGCAGATTTACTTTTGTTTCCTCTACCTTACTCTTTGCTATCCTACTACAGCAAACTCTGTAAAGGAATCTCATGAGAATACCAATGTTCAGCATATGAGAACATGCTAGTGTCAAGATAACTAGAGGAAAAAGAAGCTTGTATCCAGCCACAGAGGGTGATAACAAGGTAGACACTACATGAAAAGGTGTACAGGGGACTCAGGTCTCAGGTGCGGCTTCTCTGGAAACACCATGCTCCCTATGAGTGGATGCTGGTCTGTTGGTAATTCCAACATTTAGGAACCTCATCAGAGTAAGGAAATGTTTCAAGCTCTCTTTCCAAACCCTGAATCTTCCAAGCCATTTGCTCAGGTGCTGGGATGCTATGGTAACACCTCAAGAGTAACTCTACCAGTTGGTGACTGCCTCAAAGTAAGAAAGCAGAGTAACAAGAGGATGAATTTCCATCTAACAAACATCCTCTTATCACTGATGCTCTAAATCACTAATGATTAGAGAAATGCAAATTAAAACAATTGTCAGGTACTACCTCTCACCTATCAGATTGGCTAATATGATAGAAAAGGAAAATGACAGATGTTGGAAGGGATGTAGAAAAATTGGGACGCTGATGATTGATAGAGTTGTGAATGAATTCAACCATTCTGGAGACCAATTTGGAACTATGCCCAAAGAACTATAAAACTGTGCATTCCAGCAATACCACTATGAAGTCTTATCCTGAAGCGATACTCAGGGAAAAGACCTATATGTACAAAAATATTTACAGCAGCTCTTTTTGTGGTGACAAAGAAGTGGAAATTGAGGGGATGCCCATCAAACGAACAAATTGCAGTATATATGACTGTGATGGTATTGTGCTGTAAGAAAAGATGAGTAGGATGCTTTCAGAAAAACCTGGAAAGACTTCCATGAACTGATGCAAAGTGAAGTGAGCAGAACCGGGAGAACATTGTACATGGTAACAGCAATATTGGATGATGACCAACTCTGAATGACTTAGCTATTCTCAGCAATACAAAGATCCAAGACAATTCTGAAGGTCTTTTGCTGAAAAATGTGATCTACCTCCGGAGAATTCTCTGTTGGGAGTCTGAATGAAAATAGAAACATACTATTTTTTACTTTCTTTATTTTTTGTGTATTTTTGTTGGGTTTCTTTTTTGGGGGGGGTCTGTGTCTTCTTTCACAACATGACTAATATGGAAATATGTTTTGCATGACTGGACATACATAATGTATATCAAATGGCTTGTCATCTCAGGAAGGAGTAAGGGGTGAGATGAAGAGAGAAAGTTTGGAACTCAAAATTAAAAAAAAAAACAAATGTTAAAAATTGTTTTTACCTGTAATTGGAAAAAATAAAATATTAAAAAATGAAAAAAAGAGGAATAAAAGGCAATTCAGCAAAACTAACCAACGTATCAATCAGGTCCACTGGTCTATGTACAGGGTGTTCCTAAAGTTTGGATACACAGGCAAAAATGCATATTTTCAAGAAATGAAATGAATGAAATTTTCAACAACATTTATTTAATTGGAATATTAACAAATAACATCTTCAATGTGATTTCCCTCATTTGTGATACAAAGGTTGATGCATTTTTCAAGATTCACATGAACTCGATGCAATAACTCCACATTTCCTATGTGTCCAGACCTTAGGAACACCCTGTAGTAGCCCATGCCCATAATCCTCCTCCTCTGTAGAACAGGGCACACCAAGCATCAAACCTGGTAGTTATAACTGCATAACGTTCAATTTCAATTTGTTGTTCAAGTTTTTCTTTCCATTGACATTGCTGAAGTCATCGTGCACATCGTTCAGCTGGTTCTGCTTGCTTCCCTTTTCATCAGTTCATATATTTTCCCATGCTTCCCTGTAGTCTTCTTATTTACAATTTCTTCAGCTCAGTAATATTCCAATGGTGTGATTCTTTTCTGTCTTTATGTGTCATAACAGCTTTTATCTCCTTTTCTGTCACATTGTTTCACACTTCCTTCTAATGTCTTGTCAATTTTCCAGCTTAGCTTCTTTCAGTCACTGCTGATGATTGCATTTCAGATTTTTCCCATCCTCTGTATAACTGTGTTTTACATTATTTTTTCCCAGCTGTGCTAGCTAACATTTTTTCAAGCTAAATTTTTCTTTTATTTTTTGCCCACTGAGTGTGCTATGTCTTCTTGTGTCTTCCTTTGTCCTTATGGGGATCCCTAAACTTTCCTATTAGTATCACCTGCAAATTTCATTAAAAATTCGACACTTCCTTTCCTGGCCCCCACAAAAGCGTATGAACCCACAGCCTGCTCATCGCACAGCAGGAAAAGGCAACTGATTCTCAGGCCACAGGACTGTTCTTATTCAACATAATTTAGACTCTTGGCAAAAAAGTTTCCAGAGGAGTCATATCAAATGCTGTATCCAGAGGCTAAGCACAGAACAATTATTATCCTCTATTATTTGTTCAAAAAAAAGAAAACTCAAATTCAAAAGTTTGATGTTGGGGGATACACACCAGAATTCCCTCATACATTCATTTCTATGCCCATTCTTCCTTAGACATTCCCTAACTTCGCATCTTGTAGCATTTGGCTATGTAATTTTGAGTGTTTCTAAAATTTATGTCCAAAGTCTGCCCCAATTTTTATTCAATAAGCAAATTTTCCTTCAATAACTTAGCAAATTCATCTTTTTGGTTTACTTAGTTAAAAGTGTGCTTACATTCCAGCTATACTTGTCAACAAAATCTAGGATCATAGAATAATACATTTAGAGTTGAAAGAAACCTTAGAAGTCATGTAGTCTAACTCACTTTGCAGATGATGAAACTGAGACTCAAAGCAGTTAAAAGACTTGCCCAGGGCTACACAGGTAGTAACGTTCAGAGGCAGGAATGGAACCCAGGCCCTCTAACTCCAAATCCAAATGGAACCACAAAAGCAACAAATGTTTACCAAGTGATAACTATAAACCAGGCATTGGACTAAACCAGGGGTGGGGAACCTGTGGCCTTGAGGACACATGTGGCCTTCTAGAACCTTAAGTGCGGCCTTTTGACCGAATCCAAATTTTATAGAACAAATCTTTAATAAAATAAATATAGATAATATTATACAAATAATTATAAATAAAATAAAATCCCTTAATAAAAGGATTTGTTCTATAAAATTTGGATTCAGTCAAAAGGCTACATTTAAGGAACTAGAAGGCCACACGTGGCCTCAAGGCTGAAGGTTCTCCACCCCTGGAAATGACAGAGAAACAAGGAAAAGCAAAAGCAATGTCTGCCCTCAAGGAGTTTACAGTGTAATGGGAGAGACAATACTGATACAACTATGTACATGCAAGATACCTGCTGAGCAAAATGGAGGTTACCTCAGAGGACAGGCACTTGTAAGAGAGAGGGAACAAGAAAAGTAAGACTGAACTGGGAGGTCCTATTATGTTTTGATGATCTAAAAAGAAGAATGAAAAGAGAGGGGAAGAGGAATACACTGTCAGGGGAAAGGCAGAAAGAGTGGGGAAAATTATCTCACCTAATGAGTGTACAAATAGAATTCTATACAAGAAGAAAGAGGGAGTGGGGGACACTTGAACCTCAGTCTCATCTGAATTTGTCAAAGAATATTATATATACACAGAGCTAGGTACAGAAATATATTTCTCCTAACAGGGAAATGAGAGCAAAAATGCCTAGGAAAAGGGAGGAATAAGAGAGAGAGCAGATGAAGGGAGGAATTAGAAGCAAAACAAACTCTTAAACAGGGGGTAAGAAACAAAGAGAAGTAAAAGTATAAGAGAATAAGATAAAGGGTTACATAATTAATAATCATAACAGTGAGTGTGAATGGAGCAAACCTACCCATAAAATAGAAAAGGATATCATAATGAATTAGAAATCCGAATTCAATATATTGTTGATAAGAGACACACTTGAAGCAGAAAGGTATACACAGTTAAAACCAGGGGCTGGAGCAGACTCTATTATGCTTCAGCTGAAATAAAAAAGGCAGAAGTAACAATCATGAGCTCAGAAAAACCGATAACAAAAATAAACCTAATTTAAAGAGGTAAATGGGGAAATTAAATTTTGATAAGACATGCGAGAAACAACGAATTAATACCAATACTAAGCATATATGTACCAAATAACATAGCAGTTAAATTCTTAAAGGAAAAGTTAAATGAGTTACAATGAGAAATACTAAAACTATAAAAATGGGGAACCTCAACTTAGCCCCTCAGACCTAGATAAATCTAACCAAAAAATAAACTAAAAAGAAATGAAAGGCATAAATAGAATTTTAGAAAAGTTGTATTTGATAGACCCCTGGAGAATACTTATTTCTCATTTGTGCATAGCACTTTTATAAAAATCAACCACGTATTTGGGCATAAAAACCTCACAAACAAGTACAGAAAAGCTGAAATATTAAACATGTCTTTCTATGGACCACAATGATTATATTCAAAAAAGGGCCTGTGAACCAAAGAATAAAAATTAATTGGCAACTAAATAACTTAAAGAACTGGTGGATTTGAACAAATCATAGAAACAATCAATTATTTTATTAGGGATAATGACAACAGTGAGACAACATACCAAAATTTGGGGGGTACATCAAAAGTACCTAGAGGAAAATTTATATCTCTAAACACTTTCACCAATAAAAGATTCAAAGAATAGATCAATGAATTGGTCATGCAACAACAACAAAACAAAACAGAAAACCAACAAATTCAAAACTCCCAATTAAATACCAAAATAGAAATTCCGAAAATCAAAAAAAGAGATAAACAAAATGGAAATCAAAAATCCAATTGAATTAATAAATAAAATCAGAAAGAAGTTTTAAAATGAAATAAGAAAATATATAAATCATTAGCTGACAATTAAAAAATGAAAAGAAAATTATCAATATCAAAAATGAAAAAGATGAATTCACAACCAACATGGAAAAAATTTTTTAAAAAAATTATTAGGAGCTCTTTTGCCCAATTATATGCCAATGGAAACTGACAACCTAAATGAAATGGTTGAATAGTTACAAAAATACAAATTACCCTGATGAAGAGAATGGGAAACAAAAGACTTAAATAATCTAATGTCAGAAAAATAAATTAAACAAGTCATAAATTAACTCCCAAATTAAAAAAAAAATCCTAAAACCAAATTTTAATGAGAGTCCTATCAAACATTTAAAGAATAATTCATTCCAAAACTACATAAAATGTTTGGAAAAAATAGGAAAATAATAAATCCTACCAAATTCCTGCTATGACACAAATATGGTTTTGTTACCTAAACCAGGGATAGTAAAAACAGAGAAAGGAAACTATAGACTAATACTTCTAATGCATATTTGTGTAAAAATTATCAATAAAATATTAATAAGGAGAATAGAGCAACCTATCTCAAAGATTCTATGCTATGATGAGGTTGAATTTATACAAGGAATACATAAGACTGGTACAATATTATGAACACATATTTAAACATAATTGACCATAATAACAAGAACAACAAAAATCACATGATTGTATTAACACATGTTTTTGACAAAATATAATGTCCACTGCTGTAGAAAGCATAGGAATAATCTTATATTTATTTAATATAAGTGACATTTATACTATACCTCTAAAAGAGAGGGTGGAACAGACTGCAAAAACTTCCAGAGTGACTTAGAAACACACACGTGCACATGTACACACACATACAAACACACACACACAAATAAATAAATGACATCTTTAAGATTGAAATAATATTGCTGAAGGAAGAATTCAGGAAGAGACACCAGTTGAGTCTCTAGGGAGAGTGGTAGCTAGAGCAGAACAAAGAAATACAGAGATGGAAGGACAAACAACAGAACACAATTTTTTAAATGGTAAAAACTAGCATACTTCAGTTCTCTACAAACCAAAGCAATAGAGCTAGAGGTAAGAACTGGGTAAGACAATCTGAAAACTACTGGTTTTCCAGAAGAATTTTTCTTAAAGTGCCTGAGTGTTTTAGGAAATCATTCAAGAAAATTGCCTGGAAATATTGGAAACAGTGCAAATTTATAGACTCCACAGAACACTGAGACTAATCCTATTTACCTCACCAGAAATATAGTAATCTCCAAGTTCTAAAGCGTCAATATCAGGGGGAAAAGTCAAGAAGGTAGCAATTTTACATATGAACAAATACCAATTTGAACTTCACAAGACTACTTACTAAAGGAAGATGATAAATGAAAGAAGAGACTAGAAAGTGATATGCCAAAAAGCAAGGAAAATTGGCCTCTATCCCAATATTACTTTTTCCTATAAAACTGAGCATAATCTATCAAAAGAGAAAATGGTTCTTTAACAAGGTCAAGTATTTTAATTAATTTCCTAATGAAAAAATCCA
Organism: Phalanger gymnotis; assembly: GCA_028646595.1. Classification (NCBI taxonomy): domain Eukaryota; kingdom Metazoa; phylum Chordata; class Mammalia; order Diprotodontia; family Phalangeridae; genus Phalanger; species Phalanger gymnotis. The sequence continues at coordinate 446,138,332 of CM053623.1, read as the reverse complement.
GGACAAGGCAGGAATTTGAACCTATATATTGGCTAAGCAGATGAAACTGAGATAAGGTAATTGAGAATTTGATGAAAGTAAGGGATAAAGGATGATAAATATGTTGTAAATACATGCTGAAACTATTCTAGCTTTTATTCAACATCTATTACAAAAGGAATTTTATATATTCTAATTTATAAAAGTCAGAAACTTGAGTTAAGAAACGCTAGAAAAGGAAATACAAAGAAATAGATCATATGAAGTACTAGGGGGAAGGAGTGGGTACAGAAGTAAAATCCTATTTTGTGAAATCAGATACTACAAATGAAGGTTAACCAAACGGGGAGGTGAGAGTAAAACGAGAGGGTATCTTCTAAACTGCATTCTTGATGGGGCTACAAGGGGAAGGTTAAGCAATTTTAAAAAAAGATTTTATCATAAAATTAAAATCCCAATATCTTTTCTTGACGTGGATAGGAAAGAGGGAGATTGAGATTGGATTGTTATAAAGAAAAATTATTTTATCTGTGTTGGATGTGAGCAAGGGAAGGACCTGGCTGTGTATTAAAGCAGAGAAGAAGATCAGACTTTTAAAACAAAACAGATAGTGTTACAATATGACAAAAATATGATGGAAGGAAAATTTCTTTCTCCAGCTCATTTTACAGATAAAGAAACTGAGGCGAACAGGGTTAAATGACTTGCCCAGGATTGCTAGTAAGTGTCTGAGGACACATCTGAACACAGATCTTCCTGACTCTAGGCCTGGTACTCTATCCGCTGCACCACCTAGCTACCCCATCTGAAATTGAGGGAGTCAGTTAAGTCAGCATAAAGGCTGAAAAAAATTCTATTATACTTCAGTAAAATCCAAAAAGGCAGTCATTACATTTTTTCAGATAAGGCAATAGAAAGTATAGTACTATTAAGAGAGATAAGTCAGGAAACAACATTATGATTTTAAAAAAGGCACCATGTATGCTGAAACAACATCAGTATTCAATATAGATGTACTGAATGACATAACTACCAAGTTCATAAAAGAAAAGATAACTGAAATGGAAAAAGTCTAGATGATTAATTTTAGGTGACCTTAATATTCCTACTTGAGAGCCTGACAAATCCAACAGAAAGACAAACAAAAAGGAAGTTACACATTTGAACAGATTGTTTGAAAAACTAGATCTGATAAACTTTTGAAAACTTTTTATTTTTACTATTTAATTTATTGATACTTTCCCCCTTCATACAAAAATACTTTCTCACAAGCACCTAAACACATCCCCTTACAAAATATATTACCTAAAGGATTATTAATTTATCAATTGCTAACAGAAAAGGGGAAGAGAAAGGAATGTGTCTTTTAACTTTGATAGTATGGTGCTAACACTGATCATTATATTTGACTATAACTTTGTTGCCTTCTGGAGACTTCTAAATATTAGATAAAACATATTTCTTAGGCACTTATGGGACTTAAAAAAACTTTAAGAACTCATAAACAAGTACAAAAGGCAAATCTAAAAATGTTAACAAACCATACTAATGATATCCACATCCAGAGAAAGAATTATGGAGTCTGAATGCAGATTGAAGCAAACTATTCGTTCTTTTTTTTGTTTTTGTTTTTGTTTCTGTTTTGTTTCTTCTTTCTCATGGTTCATTCTATTGGTTATAGTTCTTCTTTACAACTTGACTATTGTGAAAATTTTAGTGTGAAGGTTTAGTGTGAAGGTATATGTAGAACCTATATCAGATTGCATGCAGTCTTGGGAAAGGAGGGGGGAGGAGAGGGAAGGGGAGAAAATTTGAAACTCAAAAACGTGAGAAACTGAATGTTGTAAACTAAAAATAAATAAATAAAAATTTAAAAACCATACTAATGCAAAAACCATAATCAATAAAGGAAATATGAACAGAAAATGCAGACCTGACTGGAGATTAAAAATGATTCCCTAAATGAGCAAATCAAAGAACAAATTATAGAAACAATAAAGGAAAGAGAAGAGAATAAGCATTACATAGTACTTACTATATGCCAGGCACAACACTAAGCTCTTTTAAAAATCTTATCTCATTTTATCCTCACAACAACCCCGTGAGGTAGGTGCTATTATGATTCCATTTTATAAATGAGGAAACTGAGACAAACAGAATTACTTGACTGGGGTCACACAGTAAGGGTTTGAGCCTGGATTTGAACTCAAGTCTTCCAGACTCCAAGCTCAGCACTCTATCCACTGTGCCAAGAGGGATAGTAGTGAGACAATATACCAACATTTAAGGACCCTAAATACTTATATTAACAAAGAAGATGAGCTGAGTATACAGCTGAAAAACTAAAAAAAACAAGAAGTAAGCCAAAGGGGAGAAATTTGGAAAATTAAAAAATGAACTAATAAAAAATTGACTTTGGGGGAAAAAACACGACCTAATACAACTGATAAAGCATTAGTTAATTTGACTTAAGGAGAGTGCAACCAAATGAACAGAATACAAAATGAAATAGGAGAATTTATAACAAACACAGAAAGACATAAGGAAAATTATCAGAAATTATTATACTGAATAATGTCAAAAAAGTTGAAAATATAAAATAACAAAAATAGTAGGATGGTAGTTGGCTTAAATAATAATTTCAGAAGAATAACTGAGCAAGTAATAACTGAACTCTCAAGAGGGAAAAATACTTCACACATTTTCAAATAGCTTCTATGAAACATTTAAAAAACAAATAACCCCTGTGACAGATTATTTTCAAAAACAAAGAAAGAACTCTACCAAATTCTATCAATCAATAAACACATGTTAAGCACCTACTATAACATGTCAAGAATGGTGCTAAGCACTAGGGATACAAAAGGAAGCAAAAGACAGTTCCTGCTCTCAAGGAACTTACAATCTAATGGGGAAGACAACATGGAAATAAATATGTAGAAAGCAAACCACATCCCGGATAAATAGGAAATAATTAATAGAAGGAAGGCACTAGAATTAAGAGGGTTTGGGGAAGGCTTCCAGTAAAAGATGAGATTTTAGTTGGGACTTAAAGGAAGCCAGTGAGATCAGTAGTGACATTTGGGCATCTTATTTTCCAGCGCTCATGTTCAATGTTTTCAAAAGATTACCATGAAAATAAGTGCAGCTTATACACCAACATCTATTGCAGAGTGTGAATAAGTTCTATAAAGAATTCAGTAAGGGGGTGGAGCCAAGATGGCGGCTGGGAAGCAGTGACTGGCGTGAGCTCCCCACCAAGTCCCTCCAAAAACCTATAAAAAAATGGCTCTGAACCAATTCTAGAGCTGCAGAACCCACAAAGTGGCAGAGGGAAGCAGGGCTCCAGCCCAGGACAGCCTGGATGGTCTCTGGGTAAGGTCTGTCCCACACGGAGCTCCCA
>CM053623.1:446119064-446134450 GCA_028646595.1 Phalanger gymnotis | reverse complement strand
GGGAATGATATAGAAAATCAATTAAGGAAGAGTAAAAACATTGCCTTGAGGAAGTGAGGGCCCAGTTGAGATTAGGTTACATAAATTTGTATTAGATCCTGTGAAAATGATTGCTGAATTCATCCAGCTCCATTCAGCAGCCCATAAAGAGCCAAGGAGAGAGATGACAGGAACAAGCCAGGGCCTGAGTAGTGTAGGAAAAGGGACTCCAGAATAGATGACAGTGTAGACTCAGATAGGAACCAGGTAGCAACTGTGTCTTTCTCCAAGTTCTGTATATTACATCTCAAACAACCACAAGATAATGACTAGGAAGAAAGGAAAATGAAATACACAAAAACACAAAATGGGAGTTCTCATTACCATCATTACCATCACAACCATTTAGTCACCCTTGTCATTTGTGGAGTAAGATCGATCCAGATTCAGTTCCTTTTGTGTCAGCATATACCTCTCCTGATCCCAGGAGTAATTACTGACATTTACATACACAGTACGCTATGATTTACAAACCACTTTACATGAATCATTTAATTTGATCCCTACAACTCTGCAAAATAGAGAGCGTAATTATTACCTCTACTTTGCAGATAAGGAAATTGAGACATAGAGAGATTAAGTTATCTGCCCAAGGTCACATAGCTATTAAATATCAGAACCAGGACTTGAACTCAGTTCTATCTAATAATAACAATAATAACAGATTCATAAAGTGCTTTAAGATTTATAAAGTGCTTGACATATGTTATCTCATTTGATCCTCACACAACCTGTTGAGGTAGTGACCCTATGAGGTAGGTCTCCATTTTACAGATGAGGAAACTGAGACAACCAGAAGTTAAGTGACTCGTCCAGGATTATGCAGCTACTAAGTGTTGGAGGCTGGATTGGAAGTCAGGTCCTGACTCCAAGTTCAGCATTCTGTTCTTCTTGCCTATCTGTTTCGAATCTAAGCGTCCTTCCACTGTTTCATAGCTGTCTTCCCATGAAGGATACAGACTGTGAAAGAAGATGATTTTTTTCATCCACAATTATTGAAAGTCAGCCATTCAGTCAACAAGCATTTATTTAGTTACCCACTATGTGCCAGGCACTGTGCTATGTGCTAGTGATACAAAGAAAAGGGAGGACATAATCTATTCTAAATTTCCCCAGAATAAGTGATGGCGATAGATCAGAAATGATTAATAACTCCATAATACTGTAGCAGGTGTGAATGATCATTGATCAGAACAAGAAACTCAGCCCCTCTTCAAGTTTCTTGCATCTTATCAATCTTACTCAGAGAGCAAGCCAGCCACCACAGTGTCTTTCTCTGTGTTCTGTGTATTACCTCTCTCTCACACAACTACTGTTGCCTGGTTGTTATCAGCATGAAAAAATGATGTAAAAACAACAAAACAAGCAACTATTCCACAAGAAAGAGCTCTCTGGACCCACAGGTCAAGGCCACAGTTTTCACTTCCTTCCCATAATGGTAGTTAGTGGTTAAGGTTCATGATGAACAGTCATTGTCATTTGGCTTACAGAGAATAGTTTCCAGTCCTGATAGGGATTCTCAGATTTCCTACCTTCTCTCTTTGTAAAAATTCCCTATGTCTGAAAGATAACGTAAGCCCACATTGATACATCATCTTATGGCTTACAAAGCACATCCACCACAACACCACAAAGCACAAGCACACCTGTCTACTGCTATCTGGACACTGGTTTGATGGCTTTTTGCTTTGATAGAAGTGACCCTAGCCCTCACATAAGAACCTGTTCAATGCTGCCTTTCTTAAACCTACAAAAAGGCAGTATGTCACTGAATTAATTATCCATCAAGGGAGTGCAATATCTGACTGACCACTAGCTGATGGTTTTTTTTTAAACTACCGGCCCAGGTCTCTGAAATAGGAACAAGTTAGCCCTTTCCTAAGAGACTGCAGTATCCCCATGGCCACAAGAGGGACCATAGCCTCAAAACACCTAGGATGATCCCTACCACTAAGCCTACTCAACTTTGATTAACCCTTTGCTAGCCAGGTCATAAATTAATCATCAGATTGAAATTGAATACTGGCTACATGTTAAAATAGGAAATTTGATACATATATTCAGCTCAGAGCCCCCACGCCATAATAGTTTTCCACTTTCTCGATTCATTTCCCATTAGATTCATAGATTGAGAAACTCAATATGCTGTGACCACATAGTTTTATTGTGAATCAAATAAAGTAAAAAAGAAACTAAATTGAGTACTCCTATATGGAGACTTTTGCCTCCAATCATCTCTTAGTCTTCTCAGATTTCCCTCTCAGACCTTTGGATGCAGCTTAGGTGATGACTGAATACAACTGAGGCTTCTGGAAAAAGATAATAATCACAGACCAAAAGAGAAAAAAACCTGGGAGACAGAGGGCTTTCATTCTCCATCTCAGACTCATAGACTACAAGGGAAGTCAGTTCACCAGCTCACCAGCTGCATAAGATTTACAAGTGTTGGCAATCTGGGCACCTCTGGCTTTCTTCTCCTCATGGGTCTCAGTGGCTGTATCTGCTGCAGACTCAGACCCTCTACCGGTGTTACTGGTTTCTAGTTGTTCTGTTCTCATGGCACCTCACCTTGCCTCTCCATGTGGTCCCGGTTATCCCTGACTATTCCCATCTCTCTTCCAGAACCCCAAGCCACAGGGATGATGTCTAGTCCAGTGCAAACAGTAGCTCAGCAAGCCCCTGGCTGCAAGCATTCCCATACCAAGGTCATCAGAAAGGACCCTGCCAGCTTCTCCATCCATCAATCATCTTCCATGGCCCCGAAAAAACCACAAATCAAAGAGATGGAACATCACGTCCAGTTCTTCCAGGCCACGATGAGAAGCATCATTTATGCTTATTCTTCATTCTACGTTATTGTTTCCTATGAGGAACGAATTCCTCAAGAAGCAAGCATGGAACACATGCACACATGCGTGCACACACACATGCACATGTAGGCTAGCACAGTAAACACGGGCAGAATGCAGACTAAGCACATACTTCTGCTGCTTGTGTGCTGCTAATTAGCTCTCCTGACATCAGGCAATGACAGGGAACTTCTGGTGTGCTCTATTATTCAGTCCATGTTTACCTGGCTCACTATGGAGCTTCACAAGTCACTCTCAGAACGACTCAGGCCTCACCCCAACAATGACAACCCCGTCTTTTTCTCCTTTTGGTAAATGCTGTTAACTAAGCAATTATTTAAGTGTTTATTAGTTTAGGCATATTTGGGGGAAAAGAAGTTATTTTTAGGCGGTCTATGAATGTTCCCTAATTTTCTCCATTAAAATAAATGGAGGCAGAGTTTTCCTTATATGGATTTTTGCCTACCATTTTCACAGAATGGATTTTGCCATTACAGAAAAGCCTAAGAGTATTATCCCCATTTCCTACATGCCTTAGGACACTAAGGCTTAGAAAAGTTGTGACACAGCCCTGGTCACATAGAGAGTAAATGTTGGGAGATGGGACATGAACCTAGGTCTTCATTCATCAAGACCACCCTCCACGTTATCATTGCCCCAAAAAGCCTGTCTAGATCTGCTGTTGACTCTACCTTACAGATACTTGAACTTCCTCTCTTGGGGCAGGAGGTTCTGGCCCATTTTTGCTCTCTGTATTTCCCAGGCACTAGCTATCTGTTCAGAGTGGCACCTCTAAGCATTCCTTCTGCCTTCCATAGGTTGTGGGGAAACATTCAAAGTTAGAGACTGCGCAGAGCATAAAAGAAAATCCCCTGGGATTTTAGATTCCCCTTTCAAGAGTGTCCAGGGAAATATGATCTAAAGATCACATGGCTTTGCAGACATACACATATCCCAGCTCAGTTACTCATGTATTACAGCTTATCCAGATTTGTAGCAAGAGTTGTGGATTTGTTTGAAAACACCCAAGCCAGGAGAGTGATGGCTCAGTGAGGAATTAGGCAGATCGAGGGCACAGAGTCACCAGCCACCCTTCCACGACTCTCTCAGGGTGATCTCCATCATTGGTGCAAGGTGATGTTGGCCCCTGCTATGCCTGAAGCAGGAGCTAAAAGGATGCTGCTGGTATATTCAGGATCACAGTCCTGTAGTTTAGAGCCCCTCCCATTATACAACCAAAAGAAACAACTGTTGCCCATATTCCTGGCAACACGAGCTCCCAGGCCTCTCGGATGTTGTTCCAACAGAGAATCACAGATTTCCGATCTGGAAGGCACCTCAAGAGGCTGCCTGGCTCAACTCCAGGTCTCTAAGAAGGTGAGGTATTACTATCTACACCCAATGTATGGGAGAAGTGAGGCTCCTGAGACCCCCAAATAGGGGACTGGGGACTGAAGCACCCATGTCCTCATCATGGCTCACACTGATAACAGCACTTCAAGGGTTACTCAAGGCTTCGCTTACAGCTGCTTGGAGTGGAAGGTCATACAATTATTATTAAGATCCTTCTTTTGGCAAATGAAGGAAAAACTCAGAGAGGTAAAGGGATGGAGCAAGGCAGTGTGACCCAGAACAGCAAACACTGGACTTTGGAATGAGGAAAACCTGGATTCCAAACCCCTGTACACACTGAGCAAACCCCAGGAAAATCACTTCCCCTCTCCTCCACATCTTCGAAACGAGGAGTCAGACTCAGTAAGCTTAGGGTCCCTTCCAGCTCAGAATGAAGAGGGCAGTGATTAGAGCAGGGCCACTGAGTTAGAGGATGTCAGTAGCACTTAGAGTTAAGAGTTATTCAGCAGCACAGAAAAAAACAGGCCTTAGCACCTGGTGGGTCAACCAGTCAGTCAACAAGCATTTATTAGGCACCTGCAGCGTGCTGGGAATTGGGCTAAAGCTGAAGGAATAATGAGTGAACCAAGGCTGGAGGTCCCAGAGGTCAGAAGAGGCAGAACGGTGTGTACACTGTCAGGGGCCATCACTGACCTGGGTGTTTTCATTTAACTGCATCTCCTCATTACAAGGGAGGCTTATCTGGAGAAAAGATCCAAAGCTGCCCACAGTGCCAGCTCTTGGTTACTACCTGTGTAACCAGGGCCGTGTCACAACTTTCCTAAGCCTTAATGTCTTCATCTAGGAAACGGGGATAATACTCCTAGGCCTTTCTATAATGCCAAAACCCATTCTGTGAAAACTGTAAGCAAAAGTCCACATAAAGAAAACCCTGCCTCCATTCATTTTAATGGAAAAAATTAGGGAACATTTGTGGACCTCCTAAAAACAACTTCTTTTTCACCCAAATATCCTAAAGGAGGGGATTTTTTCCAGAAATGACTATGACACAAATACAAATGGTATCAATAAAATGTACATTTAAAAATAAATACATTCCTCAGTGTTAGACTAAAAAAGGGGAGAATCAGTTAAACGAGGAAGCCCTGGGCACCTACTATTTCCAGGTCTCTGTCTCTAGCCCCTCCCCCAACAGTCCAGAATCCTCCTTTCCCTCCAACCAGCACCGTTTTATGCCACTTTTTGCAAGGCAAAAAAGTCTGTGATGCTTGCCTAGCACTGAGGGTCCTAGTTAGGGCTCCAGAGGGGAACCCAGGTGTCTCCTGCCTCTAAGCCTAGCATCCCACCCCGCCCCGCCACGCCACGAGGCTTTCCCTATACATAGTACAGCACTCCTTCTACAATACCCAATTAAGATAAATGGTGTCCAGGAAGAATGCTTAAGGAGATGACACAGCAAATAAGAACCAAACTAAAATTAAGTAGCAGCACCTACAATTCAAGCCAACCCTCCAGAATTGAACACCTAGTGAGTGCACCCAGGCTCAAAGCCCAGCTCCAATTCTTACTATCTGTGTCACCTTGAATAAGGTGGTGCATTAGGAGAATCACAGGATCATCTCTGGGTCTCAATTTCCTTCTTTGTAAAATGAGGGGGTTGAATTGGGTGATCTCTAACATATCTTCCAACCATCAATCATATGATCCCATGAACTTTATACATTGAAGTCTTAAGTCTTGTTCAAAAACAGGTTTTTGGAGCTTTGATGCTGGCTTCTTCCCACTCTGTGCCTTAATCAGGCCCTAGGCAAATAGAGTTTCCTAGATCTGAGGAGGTGTAGGGCATGTGTTCCCTCCACTACATTGTGCAATTTTTAATTTCATGGACAGGCAGCAGTTTGCATGACAAATGCAACAAGATGTAGTGGAATGAACACTAGATTTGTAATTTGTAACCTGAGCTCTGCAGTCTCAGCCCTGTTGTTGTCTGTGTTGCCTTAACTGGACCTCGTTTCCACATTTGTAAGATGAGGAATGAGGACTAAGTATTCTCTAAGCTCCTTTCCACCTCTAAGTCTTTGATTTGGATTTTTTTTTTAATTAGCACAAAGGAGAGTTTTTAGTCCCTTTCCACGCCCAAATCCCAATGCCCCAAAGACTATGCCAGTATCACTGGAATTATCAGAAGTGATTATTATTGGTGATTATCCTATTAATGTTATGACCAGTATTATAGAAGCTCAACCAGGGAATCATTCACATAGACTAACTGTGTCTCAGATTTAGCCAAAGGGTTCTACACAGTTGCATGAAATGTTTCTTGCACAGCAGAATGTGGAGCATTACCAAAGAGAATCCCACAGAATGGGAACGAGATCAACTCAATGATTAGGATTACTATTACAAAACAAAGGAGAACCCATTTGTAAAGACTACTGGGGAAGTGAACAGGGTTTGGAGAAGAGAAGAATGAAGAGAGCCTAAAAGAAGCACTGCCTTCATGGAGAAACACCTACTGGAGAGAGCCGAGTCAACACCAAATGTGAAATACACTAAAAGGCCTAAGAAACCCAGAAGCCCAACTTGTCAGTTTTCCATTTCCCTGGCCCGTTTGCTTCAGACCACACCATGAGAACAGGCAAGACACTTTTCTCCACCTTATCCTCCTTTAGAGAAATGAGAGAAAGACTTGGCTGTGTTCCCAGAAATCCCACTCCTCCCAGGAACAGGGAATTCCACCCCGCTATGGATTCTGACTTTATTTACAAGACCAGCAGCTTTGCCTAAGATCCAGGGAGAATCAGGAACCCCCTAAGAACAACCCAACTGTAGGCCATTAAGTCAGTTGGCAACTTTCCAAAGAGACAATGAGCAGCTTCAGAAGAAAATCTATTTTCAAGGAAGATGGCCTGTGAAAATGGAACTCATACTAAAGTTCAAACCAGTGTCAGATGGCGGTATCTAAGAGTCAGCTCTGTTTCCTCAGAAAGCTCCCTATAAACCAGAAAACAGGAAAGTGGAAAATAGAAACCAAATGACTGTTTAAAGATGTGTGGGTAAAGTTATATCAAAACATATCAGCAATATAGCAGTCACATCTATCACTCGTTTCAGCAACAACAATAATAATAATTCTTTCTATTGTTTAACATCCACTGTTCTTAGAACTCAAGATGCTTTAAAGACATCACTGCCATTTTGGGAGGCAACATCACATAGTGGGAATGGCACTGAATTTGGAGCCAAAAAATCTGAGTTTGAATCTTTGCTCCGGTACAGAGTGCCAATGTGACCCACATTTCACAAAGGAAACATAGTAATCATTGGGACTCATATTCCCGAGCATAGTTTGCAAGGCCCGACAAGCTTTGAATGGGAGAGAACACTTCTTGCTAAGGCAAAGCCTCACATATACCTTTCCTCCCATCCCATCCTGTGTACTCCAGCAGAATGCCCTTTCTATTGTCCCAATTATCTTGCCAATCTTCAGTCTCCTCAGCTCCTGGCTCATTCTCTGCTGACCACAGCTACATCTGCGCCTTCATATACTTAGAAATGCCCTCACTTGATCCTACCCTCCTTAGGAGTGCTCTCTCTCTAGCTCTCAGCACCTCCTGTTAATCGCCTTGAGAAAGCCTTCTGCATTCGGTGTCTCCGCTTTTCCTCTCACTAGATTCTAAACCCTCTGCAATCTGGCTTCTGATCTCATCAGTTACCTGAAAGTGTTCTATCCAAAGTCCCCAGTGGTGTCTGCCAAGTCTATCAGCCTCTTCTCAAGCCTTGTCCTTCCTGACCTTTCTTCTCCAGATACTCATTCCTTCCTACCTGTCTTACTGTCTCCGTCTGCTCCACTGCATCTCCTCTGGGCTGAACTCACTCACCACGGTATCTTCCCAGCACCTGTCTTGGGCCCCCTTCTCTTCTTCCTCTGTACTATCTCACTTAGTAACATCATCAGCTCTTGCGGACTCAATGAACATCTCTATGGAATGGATTCCTAGATTTCAGTATCCAGCCCTAGACTTCCTCTTGAGCTCCAGGCTGGACTCTCCAAGTGCTTTTTGGACATCTTGAATTGAGTGAGGTTCTCTCAGATTTGTACCTCCAAAGGAGAACTCGTTATCATTCCCCTTCAACATGCCCCCTTCCCCTAACTTCCCTCTTAATGTGGAGGGTGCCGCCGCTCCCCCAGACATCCCTGCTCACAAGCTCTGCGTCATTCTTGACCCCCCTTTCACACTCAGCCCCCAGAGCCAACCACTGCCAGATCTTCCTGTTTCTGTCTAACTGCACCGAGTCTCTCCACACATGCAGCTGCCATGCATCACTTGGGGCCTCACTCGATGCTCACTCATCCTCCATCCAGCTGCCAAAACGCAGCTCTGGCCATTTCATTCCATGGCTCAGCAAGCCCCAGGAGCCCCTTAATACCTCCTGGATCAAGTCTAAAATTGTCTGTTTTCATCTAAAGCCCTTCACAGCCTGGCCCCTTTCTATATTTTCATCTTTCCAGGCCTCTCTCTACCATCCAGCGACACTGGCCCACTCGCTTTCTGAGGCAGTGAGCCGGCACAGCCTGGCCCTTTCTATATTTTCATCTCTCCAGGCCTCCCTCTACAACCCAGCAACGCCGGCCCTTGTGCTTTCTGAGGCCGTGAGCCGGCACAGCAGATGCCAGGCAGGAGTCAGGAAGATTTAGTTCAAATTTGGCTTCAGATACTTCTTGGCCATGCGATCCTGGACAAGTCACTTAATTTATTTGCCTCAGTTTCCTCACCTGTAAAATGGGAAAAAAAGAGCATTTACCCCCACCCCCACCCCCACCCCCGGTGGTTGTGAATATCAAATGATATCATCTTTGCAAAGCACCGCATAATATATATCACTCCTCTTGCATGACTCCAACTGCCACCTCCAGGTCCTTCCTCTGGCTGTCCCTCATACCCAGAATGCCCTGCCCCCTCACCCTAAGGCCTTTGGCTCAACTCTCCCCTTCCCAAAGTAGACGTTAGCACCTCCCTGCAAACATGGGCCTCGTATTTTCATAACTTCACACAGTCTTCCCATTAGCCTGTGAGCTCTTTGAGGGCAGGGACTGCGTCTTTGGCCTTTCTTTGTATCCCCAGTGCTTTTTACAGAATCTGGCATTTAGTGGGGCCTCAAAAGAGGCCTGTCAGTTGATTTAAAACATTACTCAGCAGCCAATAAATGACAGAGCAAAGGAGCTTCACTGAAAATAGTCACGCGGGAAGGCCACACACAAAACAACACTAAGAGATGCACTGGCTGACGGACTTAAAATAGAACCAGAAGCGTCGTCTCCAACACGGCCAAAAGAAAAGCTACAAATGAGAAGAGGAAGCTGATCAGGTGTGTCTCTAGTATAACTAATGGCCCCTGGTGGGGATCAGTCATGGAATGAAGGCCCAAAGGCACGGTCACAAGAACCGCAGTCTAGCAGCCCTTGGCTAACCTCCTAAAACAGAGCATTCCCAGGCACTCCATAATCAGAATGTGCCCCGCTCAATTCTTCGTGTACCCTGGCCACATCCAAGCACCTCCTCTGGGGTGGCCCCGCCCCACTGGCAGAGCAGAGCGGTACTTACTATTCAGTGAAGAACCTGGCAATGCCGTACTGGCTAATGTCCTCTCTGTTCTCCAGCAGCTGGCTCACTGCGTCCTCCATGTACGTGAGGACATGTCGCTGAGCTGCAAACCAAAAGAAAGAGGGAGAGAAAGAGATTAAAACACAAAATCCTGCACAGGATAGCAGTCAGTCCCCAGGGCTCCTCTATGTGTCCAGAGGAGCACAGAACAAGTCCGCTACCCGATATATGGTAGAACCACAGTGCATGCCCCAAGTGGAACAAGGGAGGGAACTGTCTCAAAGTGTCACCCTCTCTTTCTTCTCTTTGGGTTTTAAAGACAGACTGAGATGGGAACTGGAGCTGTGTTGTAGCGGGGCAGAAAGGCCTGAGAGTTGTTCTCAAAGCCCCCAACTCCCTCACCCCCCACACCTCTATTCTTGTGCCTGTCAGAATAATTCACTCCAGGGAGTTACTCCTACAATTGATTCCATGCCTAGAAAGTAGATGTTTCAGGATGGTGTAGAAAAAAAGAAAAATAAAGGCTTTTTTTTTCTAATCACCGGAAGCATTTACTGGTCTTAAATAGCATCTGAGGGAGGCAGACGTTGGAATCAGAAAGTCTTTGTTTAAATCCTGCCTGTGTGACCATAGACAAATTACTGAACATCTCAGTGCCCTAGACAGCTCTCTCGGATCTGAATTGGTGGAGGGAGTTTCCACACCAGGAAGTTACAGCAATTAAAACACAGGTCTGAAGAGAGAAAAAAGCGTCTGAACTGTTTGTACATGTATGGGTCACTGATCACGGTAAGTCACAATATCATTAAATCTCAGTGTAATTCACATGATGAAAAACCATATTTTTCACATTGGTTGTGACTGAGAAAGTAAAGATTATACATAAGTCTGAGAGTCGAGAACTGTCCACTTCTGTCAACATTACAAAGGCACCATACAGAGAAATGAAGAAGAAAGGATGTTAGGAGTGGTATCAAAGAGATTAGATTTAATATGTCTCAATCACTTATTACCTGTGTGACCTCAGCCGAGTTACTTGATCTCCCTGGGCCTCAGTTTCACCATCTGTAAAATGAGGGGGTGACTTGGTTCTTTTTTAGCTCTAATCCAAGAGCCTATGATCCCTCTGTAGTTTGTGTAAGTGTGGGGGGTGGGGGAGAATTTGTCAGAACAGCCCTGATTAACTGATTTCTTCCCCAATCCAGTTGATGAAATCACAGAAGGAGCAGGTAACTGAGATAAACCAGGCATGAGCTACTAAGACACAGTCTGAACTCCCGCTGTTACCTCTTTATGAAATATAAAGTTCTCTTTAATAGAATTAGAGGGGCAGATGATTGGCCATGTCCTGTCGGCTTTTAAAAAGCTAGCTTGCCAGTTCTGGGGTCAGTAGAGGCAGGAGAACTTTGTGGAGTGTGACCCCTGGTAGGAGAGAAGAGAGTCACCTATGGAGGAAGAACTCAGCTCTTAAGAGGGGATCACTCTTTGCTTTTCTCTCTGCACAACCAGAAGGTAGTCAAGTGAGGAGATTTCTCTCTTCTATTCCCCAATTGGCCAATCATCTCACATGTGATGCAATAAAACTATCCAAACAGTAGAAGAAATCACACTCTGTAGCTACAGAGTCAGTCAGTAGAGGCAGCTGTGAGGAAAACCTGGCAGCAGAGAAGAGAGCCATCTACAGATTTAAGAGAAAATTAGGACTCAAGACTCATGCTTCAGAGAATAACAGGCCTAAGATGCCCAGTTGAGCAAGCTATCCAGCATAAATGTTATGCCCAGGGAACAGCAGTGGGAGGACACTCTTAGAAGAAAAAGAGCATCATGGCCCTACCATGCAAGAGGTATGAATTGCCTTGGTCATGTGTATTCCTTATATTATGTACCTTACTACCAGTGAACTCTATGAACATTCCCATTGGGGGAATGTTTTGTGACTATCCTTCCTACTCTGCTATCTTAGCTAAGCTAATTTTATCTTTTGGGCTGACAAAAGCACCTGTGAGCTTGGAGGTTTGTCAATTATAGTTTCTGGAAGGATAACCAATGGAGTACCTCTGAAACTCTGAGGGAGCGGTCACCCCTTGGACATGAAAGCCTGAGAGGGACAAGTTGGGAAAGTAGCTCAGAGGAGGGGTTACACCTTATTTTTAATTTTTTTCTCCATTTCAATGGCACCTTGTGGTTTACAAAGTGTTTTCCTTACCACAGCCCTCTCAGGTAGGGAATACGAGCATTGTTTATCCCCATTTCACAGATGAAGAATCTTTCCAGCATCACAGATACAGTGAGTAGAGAGCAGGGATTCAAATTCAAGACTTCTGAGTCCAAGATTTATGAGTAACCCTTCCATTATGCCAATCTACCTTTGCCTCAGTGCCTCAGTTTTTCAACCTATGAAATGGGAACAGCAATTCTTTCTGTAGTAGTAAGAATAAAAAGCAATATACTAAAATGATGAGCATGCTGCCAGTCGCAAACAACCAAAATTCTTATTTGTCCTTTGGTCACAGTCTCTTCACTCAAGAAAATACAGGGGTATCACTTGATATATCTACGTAGTGGGTGGGCATCAAGAACTGTCCCTGACACTCTGATCACACACAGCAGACACTTAGTAAATTCTTGTTCATTTACTGGTTGACTAGGAATAAAAATATTCTACTGAAGGTCTATAAAATAAATGAGCTTAGCCATCAGAACTACGATTAAGTCTGCAGGTGATGGTACTGACTAGAGATTTCACAAGTTGGTACCTGGCCAAAGTCCAGACAAATAACATTTACTTTTTGTGACTCGTTCTCCATAAGGGTTTTCCAAAGTTAACAATCGACCTTCACAAACACAAAAAAATGAATTTCAACAAATCTGATTTTGTGTTTATGTGCTTTAACCAACAATGTGTTTTTATTCTTTGGAAGTCTTTTAAAGATTATCCAAACTAGGAATGAAGCTTTGAGCCACTACTCCCTTGGATCTGTGACCAGGGAGCTAGTCATCCAACAGTACAGAGGGCAATCCGTTATTGCCTTCTCATCCCATGTAATTCTTGTCCATGTTCTCCTAGAAATCTGCCACAAAGAGGCCCACCCAGCATGCTATGGGATCTTGTGGAGCTCCTGACATTGCATCAGTACTAATGGATCACAATGTCTGTTCACCAGTTATCCTTCACTCTTGCTACATGACTGGCCCACCTACATTTCTTTGATAATATCTTTACACTGCTTTTCCTGTGCAATTCTTTATTCTTTGAAGTAATACATGACATTAGTGGTTTGCAAGATAGCAATCACTAAAGTAAAAACAGATACTTAAATGGGAAGAAAAAAATAGCAAAATAATTTGAAACTATAATCATCTTTTACTTGGCATCTTCAATTAATGATATGCTTTAATTGCATAGATGAAATAGAAATGCCAATTGGTTTTCCAATGGTCAACACTTTGTACTTTCAGATAAGCTGATTGACAGTGTATTTGGAACTTACTGAAGGACTGCTCCCTGGGGCTATTTGAAATTTTCTACTTTTTATTCAAATAGGGTTGGTATGACTTTTTTTTTAAACTTTCAGTTTGTAGAAGTGGAAGGTCTAGACTAAGTGTCTTCTGCTTATGTATCAAAGGTAGATCCTGAACCCAGGTCTTCCAAACTCCAAGGGCAGCTCTCCAGTCATTATACCATGATGCCTCATTTTTTGTTTCTCTGTTTAACTTATAAACATGTAATCTTGATTAATAGAAAAGGTTTTTTTAAAATATGTAGAGACTTCTGGATTATGTGAGCAACAAGATGGTGGACTAGACATTTTTTCTGATCCCCACGATCTCTCACACCTTTCCAAAAAAGAAATTATACACCAAAGATAAGCAATTTCAAGAGTCTCTGTGGTCTAGGGACAAGGGTGTGGAACCTACAAAGGGATTTGTTCTGTGAAGTTTGGATTCAGTCAAAGGGGCACACTTGAGGACTTAAGAGGGCCACCTTGAGGCCACAGGTTCATCACCCCTGGTAGGTTAACGAGAATCCAAAAGAAGAGGGAAAAAATCCAGAAACTTAGGCTTACTGACCCAGAACTCACTCAGCACCTACCTCCCACCTCCCACGCTACCAGCAATAGGCTACACTAGCAGACCCAATGCAAGCTTACATCAAAATCCACCCCTATACCCTGGTACCACTCCCATCTCTTTTCAGTGCCATGGAGATTCTAGCTCCAGGCTGTGGAGGTTTGCTTGGGTGACAGTCAGGTTGGCCACAGCCCTTCAGAGCAAAAGTCTATCTGGGGGTGCAACCCAGAAGCACCAGTGCTGCAAAGCCGAGATCTGTTGGGGCAGGGCCAGAGAAGTGAGGAAGAGAGGGAGTGGAATAAGTCACCAGGATGAGACACCATCCATCTGGAGGGCTATGCAGCACTGTACACTAAGCCTAGGGAAAAAGTACAACACCTAGCTAGGGCCAGTTCTGGCCACCCAAAAGTCAGTTGAGGCAAGGTCCTAATCTGCTGAACTGTGAAGTAATTGCTCAGTGATAGAAAAGGCTAAGACACTTTGAGATCTAGTCCCCAAGCAAGCCATAATCAGAAAGGGAGGGAGCCAGGAAGTGAGTGATAAGGAAAATCAGGAGGAAAAAAAGACTGAAAGTACCAAAAATTTCATGAAGAAAAAAAATATCTTGAACATAAACAGATAAATCAATGGGAAAAAACAATAACAACAGAAGGAAATATGGCCTCTACTTCTAGTAAATGAGTACAGGCATCTTTGAAAAAATACTGCAAAACAAAAGAAAATGAGCCAACACTTAATGAGACAAAAGATCCTGTGGAATCTGAGGACAACATGGAACTACAACATGCTGTTTCTAAGTGGTTTAAAAGAGGAATGAGAATCATGAGAGTAGAATTTATGTCCAAGACAGCAAAAAATAATGAACAGAATAAAAAAACAAAGAAACAAAGGAGAAAACAATGGACTGGGATTGTAAAAACACAGAAGTTAAGGACAATCTAAAAGAAGAGAAACAAAAAGCAATAACATTTTTTAAAAAGAAATATGCTCTCTATATAAGCAAAACATACTGATCTTGAAGACAAGATATACAAAGACAACCTAAGGATCGTAAGTCTCCCAGAAGAACATGACAGGACAAAAACAAAATAAAATAAAACTTGACACTGCAATGAAGGAAATAATATAAGGGAACTGCCCAGAACTTCTGAATATAGATAATGAAATTCCACTTGAAAGAATTCACAGATTGCCTTCAGAAAAAAAACAAAACCCAAGGCTACAAACTCCAAGACACATAGTGGTTAAATTTAAGAATTCAATTCAGGATACCCAGCAAAACTGAGTATCATGCTCCAAGGCAAAATATGGATTTTCAATAAAATAGAGGACTTTCAAGCTTTCTCAGTGAAAAGACCAGAGCTGAATAGAAAATTTGACTTTCAAACACAAGAATCAAGAGAAGCATGAAAAGGTAATCAAGAAAAAGAAATTGCAAGGGACTTACTAAAGTTGAACTGTTTTGTTT
>CM053623.1:445938167-446118564 GCA_028646595.1 Phalanger gymnotis | reverse complement strand
AAAAGCAACAGAGTGACCACAGAAAGACCATTAAGAACTTCTTTCTAAATATACACAAAGAGACAGGAGTGAAGGTTGGAGTCCAGTAGAAGTAATAGCGAAGAGGTAGACAGGCGGCATTATGGACGGAACCTGGTGACAGAAGCCTTTGGGTGAATCAATGCTTCTTTTGTGGTACTATATAACAACATGAAAGGGTACATAAAAGGGTGGGAGGGGAACAGGGGAGTAGACAGACATATGTGATGTACCAGGGTCAAATCTAGAGCTACCAATGAGGGGACAGTGACCTCTGTGGTCTCAGAAAAAGAAGAGCCTTCAGAGTAGTGGGTAAGGAAGAAGAGGGAAAGATTGAAAAATAGGGAGATAAAAGACTTACTTTGGAGGTAGGAGGGGGTTCTACTAGTGAATGCTCCTATGGGTAAAGGGAGATGATGACCTTACATTGGATGAAGCCTGGAGGATTTGGTGCCTGAAAGGTCTACTTGTCCTGTGATGAGGGGAGGTGGAACCCTTGGGTGCAACTGGTGTCTGGAGGAATGGGAAAGCATGGACATGGGGAAAAGATTTCCAGCCAAAATTAGGGCGAAAAAAGGTCAACAAGAGAAAGTATAAATCAGTGGTGGAGGAGGCCTACCATGGGGCAGTGTTCTCTCTAAC
Source organism: Phalanger gymnotis (assembly GCA_028646595.1). NCBI lineage: Eukaryota > Metazoa > Chordata > Mammalia > Diprotodontia > Phalangeridae > Phalanger > Phalanger gymnotis. Next base: position 446,117,904 of record CM053623.1, on the reverse strand, counting down.
ATCTGCAATAACTGGCAATGTACTGGGAATGAGGCCCAATGGAAAAGGGGAATCCATGAAGTAAGCCCTACAAGGTAGTGGCAGAAAGCACCTAGAGAGAAGCTTCTAGAACGGGTCCCATGGAAGCTTCGATTGTATGAAGAATATAGAGAAAAGAAGGAGACTAGTAACTATAGGGGTCATGAATCAGGGAATGAGGGTATAGAGTAAACAGCAAGAAAAGATGGATAACAAAGAGAGAAAAATCCTTTTTGGAAAGGGATGCCAAGAAATGAAATTTTAAAAACTAATGAATAGGACTAGCTGAAGAGGAAAGGGAATCTACTTAACTAAGAGGAAAAAAAGAGGGGGAAGAAATACATAGTGAGATAAAAGCAGGAGAGTTCTAAAGTGAAATGTGTAACAAATAAGAAGAGGAGATCATGGGTAAGGGGAAGAGAACCAGTAGGAACAGGGCCACCTTTAAAAAAAAAAAAAAAGATTAAAGCAACTGAAAGAACAAAATACTGTGTTCAGAGCTGAAGAGGGGAAAAAAATCACAACTTTAATAAAAAAACTATTTTAGAGACAGAAGGAAGAAAATATAAATCTAACTCTTACAACTTTAAATATAAATGTATTAAACAAGCCAAAAAAATGAAAAAGGAATTAAAGACTAGAGTAGTAGATCCAGGGAACAGATTAGATAAAGGATATTCAGAGACAATAAAACTCAATAACTCGGTGGTTGATAAAGTAAGATTACCTAGGGAATTACCTAGGGAAATTACCTAGAGTAAAACATCCTATTTGATAAACACTGCTGGGAGAACTAGTCTGGGAAAGTAATCTGGCAGAAATTAAGCTTAGACCAATATCTTATACCACACTCCACGATACGTTCTAAACGGATATATGACTTTAATATTAAAGATCATACTATTAAAGAGAAGAGAAATAAATCTTATACCTCCCACAGCTATGGGGAGGAAATGTATTCTTAACTAAGCAAGAGATAGAGGCAATTACAAAAGATAAGATAAGCAACTTTGATTATTCAAAACTGAAAAGCTTTTGTTCAGACATTAATGCATCTAAGATAAGAAGGGAAGTGCTAGAATATGTGTGGAGGGGGGGATGTGTCAAATTTCTCTGATAAATATTTGGTATCCAAAATATATAAACAATTAATAATATATATGCCTCATAGCCATTCCCCAATAGATAAATGGCCAAAGGACACAAATAAACCATTCTCAAAAGAAGAACTACAAAGTATTCAAGACCATATGAAAAAAGCTCCAAATCAGTAATAACAAAGGAAATATAAATCACAACAATCCCGAGGTTGACAAATGACCAAAAAATGTCAATAGTCAGTGTTGGAGAGAGTGTGGAAAGATAGGCACATTAATACATTGTTGGTGGAGCTGTACAACCATTTTGGAAAGCAATTTGAAATTATACAAATAAGAGTGACAAAAATGTCTATGTCCTCTGAACCAGAAACTCCATTATTGGGCCTATACCTCAAGAAGGTTATCAGTAAGAAAAAAGTCCCTATACACTCCAAAACTCTGTGGCCTCCTTTGGGCCACTGAGATTCAGTCACTATTGCTGACCTTTCCACTAAAGCCAGAAGCCAACGGTACAGTAGAAAGGAGGCTCTTGAGTCATAGGACCAGAGTTCAAATCCTGTTTCTGCCATTTATTACTTATATGACTGTGGGTTCTCAGTTTCCTCATCTGTAAAATGAAGACATTGGCCTAGATGGCCTCTGAAATTCCTTCTAGTCAGTCAGTTAATAAACATTTATTAAGCACCTGTTATGTGTCCAGCACTGTGCTAAGAGCCAGGGATACAAAAACAGGTTAAGGCAATCTCTGTCCTCAAGGGGTTTATAATCTAATGGGGAAGACACCAAGCAAACAAATATGAAAAAATAAGTTATATATAGGAAAAATAGGAATTAACTAAAAGAGAGAAGGCACTAGAATTAGGAGAGATTGGGAAAGACTTTGATTTAAGTTGGGACTGAAAGGAAGTCCAGGGAGCCAGAATGCAGAGATAAGGAGAGAGAACATTCCAGGCATGGAAAATGCCTAGGGCTGTGAGATGGAGTGTTTTGTTCCAGGAACAGCCAGGAGGCCAGTGCCACTGGATCCAAGCGTATGTGGCAGAGAGTAAGGGAAAAGAAGACTGGAAAGGCAGGAGGTGGCTAGGTTATCAAGGACTTTGAATACCAAACAAAGGATTTTGTATTTGCTCCGGCAGGCAATAGGAAGCCACTGGAATTTATTAAGTAGGGGAATGATGTGGTCAGACCTGCATTTTAGGGAAATCACTTTGGCAGCTGAATGGAGGATGGATTGGAGTGGGGAGAGACTATGGCAAACCCATAAGCAACAGAGCAGGCGTTCTGTGACAAGGGCCTGCAGTGGAGTGGTGGGTGATGGGGTGGGGGTGGGTGGTGATATCTGAGAGATGTCTTTGAGATGAAATCTTATTGCCCCTTCTTCCAGTGTACTTCAGTGTGAAAGACCCCTCTTAAATGCTTTTTGAGCTGTAAAAATCAAAGTGCTCCTGTCACCCTGGATGAGAAGAGACAATGTGATGGGGTGGAAAGAGCCTTGGGCTTGAGTCCTGGCCCCACCCCTTCTGGGAGGACTTGGTCCTCCACTTCACTTCCCTGGGTGAGGGACACCCTTGATGTCCCCTTCTGTACAACAAGAAGGTGAGGCTTCATCGCCCTGCCAGCTCTAGATTGAGTATCCTGTGATCTTAAGTCGATTTAGACTTTAATAGCTGAGAACCAGACTGAGACTTTGGGGATGCCTTGTATTATCTTGCATGGGTTCAGGTATTTGCCCAAAAGCGAACTCTAAAGTCAGGGAGGGACAAGGCTCATTCAGGGACTGAAGAGTCCTGGCCTACCCTGTACATATAAATGCACAGGCACCTGCCTGTGAGGGTATGTGAAGTTACAACTTGTCCCCACATTTCAAAGTCCCTTGTAAAGACCCATTTGCACCCCACCCACTCCTGGGATACACTGTGGAAGTAGAGCCCCATGCTGCTCAATCAATCCCTCCTTAGGGGTGGGGGAGGAGGGAAGAACGTGGAATCAGCTTCGGGCAGTATGGAAGCCAAGGTCACTGCTGGAACCCTCACATTGTTCTCCAGTGGTTTCCTCCACCTGTAACCCTTATCAGCCTCATGTTCTTGCTGTGGTTAAGGGCACCACCCTAACCTGGAAAATCCTCTCGTTTATCACCCTTCAATGAAGCAGACGTTCAAAGCCATTGCCTGGCAATAAAACATGTAGGGTGGAGCTGTATTTTTTTTTAATGCAAAGGAATAGGTTTTAATTTACGTGAATGATTAAAGAAAAATAACTCCACACCTGCAACCCCTGAGGGAGAAGATATCTGGGCACCTTAGTTGCCCTCTTAAAAAGGCAGTAACTGTGTCAGAGATAGTGTCTTTTCCTCCTCTACCTTCATGCTAACTCCACTAGCCAACAAGGATTAAAAGCTCTAATGGGCACCAATGGGGATGTGCCCATTGAGCCCCAGAGAGCAGGCCCCTGGTCTGGGAGCAGCTTTTAGGCCTTGAGCAGCTGGGCTGGACACCTAGAAGGAAGGTCAGTAAAGCTGATCAGACACTCCCAGCATTCTTCCCATGTGGCCATGCCCAGGGACACACCCTCAGATACACTGTCAGCCTAGCAACTCAACAGGACCACAGGTTGAAAACTTTGTAGTTTGTCGATTCACCTCACACCAATCATTTAATCTCTTCATGTCATGGTTATGCTTGTATGATCGTGAGGATGATAAAACTAATGATACTCAGAAGAGGGATCAAAGGATCATAGGATTTAGACTTGAAAGGGCCTTGGAGATCACCTAGTCCAATCTCTTCACTTGAAAGATGAGGAAATCGAAATCCAAAGAAGCTGATTTGCCCAAGATCACACAGGTCGTAAGTACATAACACAGCAGGTATGTTTGAGTATGAATTAGTGCTTTAGAAAGTCCTTGATGTGGATGAAAGTTAACAAAACAACATTCATATTAGCATTGCCTAATACTTGGCCTACAGGTCGGAGGAGCAGATGTAGCCATTACCATGGTGACATCCAAACAGCTCCGGTAAGGCCTTGGAAGTCCAGGGTAGGGCCCCAAGGAATCAATATATTAATATAGCTTCCTACCTACTAATTTAAGCCTCTACTAATTTAATGAGGGGGATTTACAAAATGTTATTATATTTTATGTTAGGCCTTGGCTTTTAGGTACTTGGGTCAGAGAGGCCAGCAGTAAGGGAGGGATTTTCCAACAGGGGCTGAAGTCATCACGTGCTGAGCCTCAGTGCACGATGATATTGAGAGAGTGAGGAGCAACAGTTGCTTATGGGTTCTTGGACACCAGAAGCTGAATGGTATTTTTTTTTTTGCCTTATTTCAAACTCTAACATTTTCCTTATCTGTAAAATGATCTTACAATTTGCTCTGTCATCTCTGTGATTCAAAGTATCTAGGAAGGTAAAAACTTCCCCTCCTCCCACTCCTCACAGTCTTATTCCTATCTTCCTCAGCCCTACCCCTTTTCACCCCATATCTTCCTTTGCCCTCCTATTCCATATTGTCCCCTGGAATCCCCTGTTTATTAAACTCTCCTTTATTCTAATTCTCTTCATTTCATTTCAGTCTTCTTACACTGAAGGAAACATGGCTCTCCTCAGGAAACACTGCATCCCTGGTCACCCTCCCCCCCATTTCTAAACTCAATCATTCAGAACCTCTCTTCCTTTGGGATTTAACACATACACCTTTATCCTGGGGTCCAATTTCTTGTAGTTACCTACTGGCCTCCAGGTCATTCTCTCATTTTTCAGAATATCAAGTACTTGGCTTAGTCTGTCTTTCCATACCAACTTCTGCCCTTATTCTTGGGTACTTCAATACACACATCAATATGCCCTCTAATATCCACTTCACCAACCTCCCAAATTCCCTCAGTACCCATCTTCCCTCCATCTTAGCCCCACACACTGATGGTAATACACTTGATCTGACCATCTCCTATAAAAATATTCACTTCCGTTATCCAGAACTCTGAAATTCTACAGCCTATGGCCTTCTGTCCTTCCATCTTTCTCTCCACTTCAGAACCCTATTTGATAACATTTCCTAAATCCCTCTCATTAAGTTAATAGAGACTTAAACTTAGTAGGCAGGGGACTATACCAGTAGGTCCCCAGTTCCTTGGGGACCTACCCTGGACTTCCAAACCTTCTTCTTCACAGTGACTGCCAATCTCTCTTCCCTCCTTGTTTTTCTAGTCTGTCTCTCCTCTCTAGGTTCATTTTCCTCTCTTCACAGTCTGATAATTCAACCATATACTATTAATTACATTTGAATTCATTATCCCTTTGTCCTACCACCAGTCAAGTCTGGCCAAACCTCAATGTTGGAGTCTCTTCATCATCTACCTTCCTGGTTCCTATTTATGAGCTGCTGAATACTCCAGGAGAAAATCACACAACCCTGCTTACCTGGAAACTTATCGTATCTGGACTAGACTCGATTGCTCCAGGGCAATTCTTTTCTTGGTCATTGACTCTCCACAGCAGCAGCTCCAAACTTTCACCTCTCCTCAAACTTCTTACACCACCTCCTCTCCCCACTATCTCAGCAAGCTTTGCTTCTCCACTGAGAAGCATTCATCTCACAATCCCTTCTGCCATTCTGTACTGCCAAGTCCTTCTTTCTCATTCCCCCTTGTCCCCTTTGCTCCAGGTTCTAGTGCAAAATGGTGACTGTTTCTACCTCTTGCTCTCGATCCCATCCTGACTCATCTCAACCAGAAACTTCCCTCCTCAATTATTCCCTGTTTCTTTCAGCCTCAATTTCTCCTTATCCACTGGCTTTATACTCACCAACTCCAAATATTCTGAAGCCTCTAAAAACAATGTCACTTGACTCAGTAATCTTCTCAATCTATAATCTTCTATTTCATTCATAGTCAAACTCCTAAAAAGGGTCATTTATTAATGTTACCCCCATTTCTCAACAGCCCTTTGCAGCCTGGCTTCTGAGTTTGTCTTCCAACTCAAACTTCTCTCTTCAGGGTAACAATAATCTCTCTTTCTAAAATTTTTTGTTGTTTTTATATCACCTTTATTTCTGAATATATCCTTCCCACATCTTCTATGAAGGAAGTCTTCCCTAGTAACATCTAGTTCCAATTTTTTTTTGTCCTGTTAGGGTTAGGAGCTAGGTGGCCTAGTGGATAGTGCTGGACCTGGAGTCAGGAAGATCCAAATTCAAATCTGACCTCAAGCATTTACTAGCTGTGTGACCATGGGCAAGTCATTTAACCTCTGTCTGCCTCAGTTTTCTCAACCGTAAATGGGGATTAGAACAGCACCTACTGTCTAGGATATTATCTCAACTGAGATATCTATACAGTGCTGAACACAGTGCCTGGTACATAGTAGGTACTCAATAAATACATATTTTCTTCCCCTCTGACAAGGAAAAAAATGTAATTTAACACTGAGCATAATGTTATTTTAGATTTGTTAAGTGGTTATAATAATTGCAATGATAACTTTTGCCCAAAAGAGTTCCACATTAAATTTATATTACATAAGAAAACATAAAATTATATTCTATCTATAATTATGAACGCTAAATATTAGCTTCAAATTCTAATTATAAAATAATTATTAACATTTGAGGGACATTGTATAAGAAGTGAGAGAAGTAATCCAGCAAGACCTCATATGTTTACTATTAATTGTAAGACTTCATAAAAATTCTTTAATTTATAAATTTTGTTGAATATAAATATTTCATTAAGTAAATTATAACTTGGAAGAGTCTTCAAATAATATAATAATCACACAGTAACTTAATTTTGATGTCGGACTTTTTTATTTGAACAAAGGTTTATAGCATTTGGCTCAACTCCAGACATATACAGTCTTAAATGTGGTTCTTTATTGAGTTTATGCCAGTATTTTGATTTAAATCAAGAATAAAGTGAAAATGTTCGCTCACACAAAGATATGTCGGAAAATGAAAAGAGAATATTACAAGCTCTCTTGCTGAAAGATGGAAATTTATTTTTTATTTTTAGCCACCAGATTAATCAGCCAAAATGAATAGCTAGTTCCAGTATAGATTTTGTTTTTCTACTAGCTAATGACAAATGTTGTACTAAACGATTGTTGTTGTGGTTCAATTGTTTCAGTTGTGTCCAACTTTTCATGACCCCATTTGGGGTGTTCTTGGCAAGGACGCTGGAGTGGTCTGCCATTTCCTTCTCCAGCTCATTTTATAGATGAGGAAATCGAGGCACATAGCCCTGGGTCACATGTGCCCAGGGTCACATAGCTAGTAAGTATCTGAAGTCAGATTTGAATTCAGGTCTTCCTAACTCTGGGTCTGGCATTCTATCCGCTGTGCCACCTAGCTGCCCCTGTATTAAATGATAAATATATTTAAATACAATTTCATATGTTGCTTTGTTTTTAACAATGATTATATATAAACTAACCTTCATAAGGGGAAAAAAAACCTCTTCAAATGTAACTTACTTCTCTTCTGCCAATGGCATATGAGATCTTCTATCAAAGAAATTCTATTGAAAGACTGACCGCCAGTGTTGCCAGCCAGTTTATTTGAAAATTCACCGGACAGAATAGTAACATAAATAAGCAGAAGACAAGTTTAAATTGGAAAACAGTCTTAATACTCAATGAGAGGCCAGATAAGGGTTATTTCTGCAGGCAATCTGTAATGGTCCAAGATGGTTTCAAGACACATGGTGAGTGATGATAGTGATCAAGCCAGCTGATGTTTATACTGCTAACATCTCGATTATTCGATTACACAGCTGATGAGGGGAATGAGGGGCCACTCTGGCTCCAAGTACAAAACACAAGTAGGGGTATGCACATGTATCTGACCATCTCTAGAGAATCAGGCTCTAATGCCAAACCCTTGAAGCAGTTTAGAAAAACAATTTGATGATGGCTGAGAAACTGCAAAAGCACATTGTACTTAGAAGAGACAGGAGTTTGATTGCTGCATGAACACCAAAACGGTGTGCACATGACCATGAGGGTTTCAAACTGCTATGCTTTAAATATGCACATGCTTGTTGTCACAGAGGAAAAATATATTTGCAACATAATTGGCCAATTATTTAATGCTTAAGGTGTCATTAAAGAATTTTTAGAGTAAACCCCTCTGACCATTGCCTGAGATGAGCACTACAGTCTTGTAACAAAGAATAAGGGGAAAAGGGGCAAAGTCAGTTCAGTCAAACCCACGAAGAGGCCAACCATGCCTGACAATATTTGTAGATCATCCTCACTCCTACAGAGAAGGTCTCAGTTCTTCCCTTTCACACAATCTCTTAAGTGATAAATACAATGGGCTTTTCTCAGTCTTCACCCTACCTGATTTCTCCAGGAGCTTTTCATACTATGGACCCATCTTCTAAATAGTTTCTCCTACTTTGACTTCAATGACACCTCTTTCTCTCTCTCTCTCCCTCTCTCTCTCTCTTCTCTGTCTCTCTCTCCCTCTTACTCCTATCTATTTGACTGTTCCTTCTTAGTCTCCTTTACTGGATCTTCCTTTCTCTCACCAACAAAGCCTGAGTGGACACCCATCAAAACTCTTAACTCTTCTGGTGATCTTATCAACTCTAATGGGCTCAATTATTATCTCCATGCAGATTAACTCCTAAATCCTACCTATCTTTTCCTTATTTTTGTAAATGTTCATCCATTTCATTTAGATTGTCAGCATTATTGGCATATAATTGTGTAAAAGAATTCCTAATCATTTATTTCTTCATTGGTTATGAATTCACTTTTGATATTTTTAATACTGGTAATTGGATTTTCTTCTTTTTAAAACAATTTAAGTTAATGACAGTTCGTTTTTTTAAAAAAGCTCCAAGTTTTATTTATTAATTTAATGATTGTTTTGCTTTCAATTTTGTTAATCTCTTCTTGGATATTCAGGATTTCTATTTTAGTATTTTATTGGTGGTTTTGAATTTGTTGATTTTCTTGGTTTTTTTAGTTGCATGCCCAATTTGTTGACCTGCACTTTCTTTTACTAATGAAAGTACTTAGGGATATAATTTCCCCATTGGACTATTTTGGCTACATCCTCAAAATTCTGATAGGTTGTCTTATTGTTGTCATTATTTTTAATGAAATTATTGTTTCTATGATTTGTTCTTTGACAAACCCATTCCTTAGGATTAAATTATTTAGTCTTTGATTTTTAATAGTTACATTAGTGCCCATTTAACAGAATTTTATTGTAATGTGTCCTTTAAGATATAGGTCTAATATTTCCTCATTTTTTGTATTTGTGGGTGAGATTTTTATGCCCTGATATATGGTCAACTTTTGTGAAAGTGCCACTCACAAATGAGAAATAGGTATACTCTTTTCTCTCTTCATTCAGACTCTGGATAAAGTCCAAAGTAGTCCTTTTTTCTCCCTTCAGAGGCCTAAGTGCCACCAAAGGACATCTGTTTGTTTTGCATCGAAGGAAAGGTAAGGAGGAAGGGAGGACTTTGGGAATGTTTTTCTTAGGGGTACAAACTTTCTCTGGATGGCACTGGATTACTACATCTTCTTCATCTTCCTAATTAATAAAGTCTTAGCTTCAAAGATTTGGAGCTGGCAGGCACCTCTAAGTCCAACTCCCTCATTTTACATATGAGGAAACCGAAGCCCAGAGATATCTATGCGACCTGCTCAGTGTCCTCAGGTAAGTAGTTAAGCCTTGATCCAGGCCCAGGTCCTGGGTCTCTAACACCAGAGTTCTTTTCACTAAACCTTCACTTTTACCTTACGAGGAGCATAACTTGCTTAGGATCACAGATTTCCAATTAGAAGATGTTTTAGAGATCATCCACTCTTGGGATTCTTATCCTGCCTCCATGGATAGGTTTCAGGATATCCATGAAACTGGATGGGAAAAAAAAAAATTTCCTTTTTTTTTTTTTACTAACCTCTAACTTAATTTTAAAATTTCCTTTAAATTATGAATTTTTTTTTAAAAAACCCAACATTATTTTGAGGAGGGGTCCATGGGCTGCAGCAGCCTGCCAAAAGAACATCTGACACAAAAAGATTATGAACCCCTCATCAAATCAACCCCATGATTTTCCAAATAAGAAAAGTGATGGCCAGACAACTAAAAACCATTAGCCTAAGGTCACACAGGTAGAATGAGGCAGAGGTCGAATCTGCATCCAGGTACTCTGGCTGCAAGCCCAGTGATGAGAACCCTAGAATCTCAGAGTTGGCAGGACCTCAGAGGTGATCTAATTCAACCCAGTCCAAAACAAAAATCATTTCTACAACACACCCAACAAACATCAGCAAGGTTTTGTTTGCAGAGCTCTAGTGAGGGGGAACCTGTGACCCACTGAGGCAGCAGCATCTGCACTTGGGTCTCACTATTAAACTCATTTGTTCTTTACAACAAACCAGAATTTGTTCCTTTGCAGCTTTCCCCAGCTCTTTCCAGTTCTGTCCTATGGGAGCATGCAGAAAAAGCCTGATCCTTCTTTCACAGGGCAGCCGTTCAAATACTTGACGGCAGCAATTGTGGTCCCACCAAGTCTTCTCTTCTCTAGACAAACATAGATAATTCCTTCTCTGATATTCATCGCATGACCTTAGGACCTTGGCCATCCTGACTGCCCTCCCCTGGACATTCTCTAGTTCAACAGTGTTTTTCTTAAATTGAGTGCCTGGAACTGAACACAAAGCTCCAGAAGTTGCACAACCAGGGCAGAGTGAAGGATTATCACCTCCTTGTTTTAGGAAACAATGCTGCTCTCAATTCATTCTACTACATCATGCTGCCATAATTAATGTTTGTGTATGAGTGTGCGTGTGCGTGTGTAGATATGTGGATCATATGTGTACTATGAAAATAAAATGACAGTGCCCTTAACAGAATAACTCACATTTATACATATTTCCTCTACTAAACTCCTACATCAAATACCTTATTGTGGCATGAAGGTGACCTGGGGTACTCATAATCCATGCCCACACAAGCTTTGGCAGGTCCCACCAGAATATAGTCCCAGTGACAGATTGCATCTGCTGCCCAGGGACCAGTTTATCCAAATAGGGAGTTCATCACCAGGGTGGTTCCAGAATGACAAATCTTTGGCCATCTTGAAAACCATCTCCCAAGTTACAGATGGGTTTCCATCTGCTTCAGTGAGATTATCCAAACCAATGAAAGGGCAGATCCTCAAAGCATTAAGGTATACAGCAACTTTTTTTTTTTTACGGTGCATTTACTCCAACAATGTGATGGAGGTAGTGCAGGAGCTATTTTTTTTTCCATTTTACAGATAAGGAAACTGAGGAGTCTTAAGTGACTTGCACAGAGTCACACAGCTAGTGAGGGTCAGAGACCAAAGCCAGAGGGTAATTTCACTACATGCTTTGTTGCCTCTCACGTTAGACTTCACGCTTACAGAAAAATGGTTTTCTTTTGTGTTTGAGAAGGTTCCTAGCCTCTGACAACTCCATATTTTAAGAAAACTTCCCCTGTGCTAATAGAAGAAACCTGACCCCGGCATGAATAAAAAGCTGTGAATTGTTTAGAATATGAAAGTTCAGTACCACCACTATGCTAATACGTAGCAATAATTTGCTAATAAACAGGAAGTGATTAATGTACCTCGACAAGGGCACTTGATGGGGTCCTATCTCTGGTGTGGCCCCAGGTTACAGTGTACTATGTCATGGCTTCTCCGTCCACCCAGCCAAACCAGCCTGGATTGAACTTCCCTACCCACCCCTTTGGCAGTCCAATGGAAGCCAGCCTTTCCTGAGCCCCCAGGTTCCATCTTCCTTCTCAAATAATCATGCATATAGTGGTCTGTTTTCAGGCTGGAGCCACCTAAGTAGAATGTAAGTTCCCTGAGGGCCAGGCCTTTTTATTTTCTCTCTGTATCCCCAACATCCATCACATTGCCTTACAAAGAGTGGATCCCACACGTTTGTTGGATTCAATTTTATTGTACTGAAGCTATCGAAATCCACAGTGATGAGCTCTTCCCTTTTATTCACACCAGAGTATCTATGTCTTCCTTTGCCCCCTCCCCAACTAAAAGCACTTTTCTAGCCTTTTGCCCTGAGCACAAAAATTCCTTGTTATGGCTCTGGCCAAATATTAAAATTCTCTCCTTCCTTCTGTTTCCCAAATAATCTTGGCTTTAAATATTTGCTTAAAGTTTGATACAGTGATGGAAGACCATCACTCAAGTATTTCCAACCTGGATTTTTTTGACATAGGTTAGAATCTTGAAGTATTAAGATCTTTTCTCTTAAAGAGGTATTTGACAGTGACCATAACAAAAGGTATTATGCCAACATCTGAAAGCTCTAAAATGGTACTTAAACTATGACCTACACAGTTGTTCAGAGATACAAATTCAAAGCCAAAGTAACCATGAGTTTGACAAGATCTATGTGTAAAAATAGTTACATGGAGAACAAGACTGGTTATAAAATTATTCTCTCGTCTTAATATTCACAATAATGTCCTCTAGGAAATATAGGGTAAGACTCATTCAATGCAATTCAACAAACATTTATTAAGCCTCCGATATGTGTAAAGCCCTGTGCTGGGTTCTGGGGATAGAAAAATCAGTCCGTGCCAAGGAATCAGTGAATGCCAAGGAGCTTACATTCGACTAGGACATACAAAATGTACACAGATAAGTCAACAGAAGGCAAAAAACACCAACAAATGAGGGAACTGGGAAAGGCTTCCACAGAAGCAGACACTTGTGTTAAGCCTGGGAGGAAGACAAAGGTTCTTCAAGGTGGAGATGAGGAGGAAACACATTCTAGACACAGGGAATAGCCTAGAGGAATATATGGAGGAAGAAGTTGAAAAGGGAATTGGAGGAAGAGCTAGCTACTAGTCCAGTCCTGAGGGATTATTAAGTGAAAGGGAGTAGTTCCAAATAAGGTGGGGGAGGTAGAGAAGCCAGACTGGGGAGGGCCTTAAATGCCACGTTAATTGGTGTCTGGTTTATTCTGAAGGGAACAGGGAGCCACTGAAGGTTTTTGAGCAGGATAGGGCAGCTAAACGGTACAGTGGATAGAGCTGGGTCTGGAGTCAGGAAGACCTCAGTTCAAATCTAGCTTCAGACATTAACTAGCTGTGAGAACTTGGACAAGTCATTAAACTTCAGTTTGCCTCAGCATCCTATTCTGTAAAATAGGGGTCATAATAGCACCTGCCTTCCATGGCTGTTGTGAGGATCAAATGAAATATTGCCAGTGCCTAGCAAATAGGAGGTGCTTAATAGATACTTGTTCTCTCCATCCTCCCTCTCGTGGTCAGAAGCAAAAGGCCTTGGCATGTTGGATGTAGCCTCTGTGGCAGATCTGCCGAGGTCACACAAAAAACGACAACGCACTCAACAGACAGTTTTGCTATCGGCATCACTGGAGGAAATGCCCTCTTCAAGAGGAATCACGAGTGTCTAGTATAAGCTTGAAAGAATACTGGCTGTGGAGTCATAAAACCTTGGTGGAGATTCCACCTCTGATACTACTTGTGTTTCCTTGGAAAACTCACTTAACCTCCATGGGCCTCAGTTTCCTCATCTGTAAAATGAGGAGACTGGCTTAAATGACCTCTGAAGTCCCTTTGGGTTTAAAAGCCATGACATTTTGACCTACAATCCATAGATGTATTGTAGAAGTAACATAGTCATATCTGTGGTAGAAAGATTATTTTAGCAGCCAAGTGGATGATAGATTGGAAAGGGGGGACTGTAGGCTGGTAGAATAATGACAAGACTTTTATAATAGTCCAGATGAGTAATCACGAGAACTTGAATGGGCATGGTATCTATATGTGTGCAGCAAAGGGGATAAATACTGGAGATGCTATGGAGATAGAATAGAGCAAACATGGCAGACAACTGGGGTGAGAGAGAGGGAAGTGTCAGCTGAGTCCGCGTTTATGAGCCTCAGTGACTGAAAAACAGGCAAGTGTGGTGAGGGGCAGAGCCGAATGGAAAAGGGTTCTGTGTGGGACATGCTGAGTTTCAAACCACACCTCTAGGATGATGATCCAGAGAAGAATGTGCCCAAGCGATTGGCAGCATGGGGATGGCATTTTCTGTATAGATACTTGAGCCCATGAAAGCGGAGATCATTGAGAGAAAGGGTAGAGAAAGAACAAGTACAACGGGAAAAGGCTGAAGGAGAACAAGACTACCTATCCCAGAGCTGAATAATGATCCAGCAAGGGAGATTGACAAGTAACAGTCATGCAGGTAGGATGAGAAACAGGAGATAACGGTATTAGAAAAGCCAAGAGAGGAAGTTGTATCCAGGAGAAGAGGGTCATCGTGGAAAAAAGGAATGAGGACCAATTATTTAGGTGGCTTTATTTCCGTGAAGAGTGTTTTGTAGTTGGATTCATATAATTGCTGTATCTTGGTAGGTGGACTCCCAAATATTTTATACATTCTAGTTATTTTGAAAGGAATTTCTCTACCTCTTCCTGCAGTGCTTTGTGTAGTAATATATAGAAAGGTTGATTATTTATATGGCTTTATTTTGTATCCTGCTGTCCTGTTGAAGTTACTGTTCCAATTAATTTTCAGTTGAATCTCTAGACTTCTCTAATTAAATTGTCATAACATCTGTAAAAAGCAGTATTTTTTGTTATCTCTTTGTCTGCGCTTCTCATTTATTTTTTCTTTCCTTATTCCTATAGTTAGCATTTCTAGTACTAAATAAAATATTATTGGTGACAATGGATAGCCTTGTTTTAACCTTGATCATACTAGAAAAGTGTCTAGCATTTCTCCATTACACATAACGTTAGTTATTGCTTTTAGATAGATACTATTCAGCATTTTAAGGAATGGTACATTTATTCCTATGCTTTTTTACTTTTTTAATGAAAAAGGATGTATTTTGTCAAAAACTTTTTTCTGCATCTCTTGATATAATCATGTGATTCTTATGGTCTATTATGTTCACAGTTTTCTCATAACGGACAATCCCCATAATTCTGTCATAACTACAACCTAGTGATATTGTATCATCTTTGTGACGTATTGTTGCAGTTTCTTTGGTAAAATTTTATTGAATATTTTTGCAATGACATTCATTACAGATATTTGTCTATATGTTATCTCTCCATGGTTTAGATATCAGAACTATATATTTTCAGAGAAGTTTGGAAGGATTCCTTTTTTCCTTTTTTTGCAAAAAAATTATGTAATATTAGAATTGTTCTTTGAATATTTGGTAAAATTCACTTTTAAACCCATCATCTAGTGATCTTGAGGAGAGCAGTCTCTCTGTTTGTAGGTACCAGAACAATATTTATCTCATGAAAGTTGATAGGATCCCTTTCCCTGTTTTTGCAAACAATTTATGTAATATTGGAATTAATTGTTCTTTGAATGTTCAACAGAATTCACTTGTAAATCCATCTAGTGACCTTGGGGAGCAGTTTCAGTTGAGTAGAGTCATACTGAAAGGGGTTAAGAAATGAGTGGTGGGTAAGAAGGTAAATGCAGCAAATATTTATTATTCTAGAAGTTTGGTAAAGAAGCGGGGGAGTTTGAAGGGACAGGAAAGTCAAGTGAAAGTTGTTTTTTTTTTTTTTTAATGGGATAGGTGGTTGGTTGCTATCCTTTGTTCTCGAAGAGGACCAAAATGACATTGCTATGTTAGAGTCAAGCTACAGTGTGTCTGACTATGGCTGATCAGGCCAAAAAGAGCTCAGAAGGCTCTACCACAAGTCGAACACAAATAGGCCATGTGAACATTTGGGGTGGATTCTCTAAATTTGCATATGTCATGTTTCTTTCTTTTTTCTTTTCTTATCAAATGTATTTTCACGTTAGCCATGTTGTACAGAAGAATAGAAACAAATGGGAGGAACCATGAGAAAGAAAAAAACAAAACAAAACAAAAAAAGAGGAAATAGTCTGCTTCTGTCTGCATTCAGATTCCATAGTTCTTTCTCTGGGTGTGGATCGCATTTTCCCCCATGAGTCTTTTGGCGTTCTTTAGATCCTTGCATTGCTGAGAAGAGCCAAGTCTATGAAAGTTAGTCATCACAGAAGTAATATGTCTGTGGTTGTGTACAGTGTTCTCCTGGTTCTGCTCCCCTCGCTCAGTATCAGTTCATATAAGTCTTTCCAGGTTATAACGAAGTCCATCTGCTCCTCATTTCTTACAGCACAATAGTATTCCATTACATTCATATACCACAACTTGTTCAGCCATTCCCTAATTGATGGACATCTCAATTTCTGGTGCTTGGCTACCACAAAAAGAGCTACTATAAATATTTTTGTACATGTGAGTCCTTTTCCCATGTTTATGATCTCTTTGGCATACAGCCCTAGAAGTGGTATTGCTAGGTCAAAGGATATGCACAGTTTTGTAGTCTTTTGGGCATAGTTCCAAATTGCTCTCTAGAATGGTTGGATCAGTTCACAACTCTACCAACAATGCATGAGTGTTCCAATTTTCCCATATCTTCTCCAGCATTTATCATTTTCCTGTTTTGTCATTTTAGCCAATCTGACAGGAGAGATATAGTACCTCGGAGCTGTTTTGATTTGCATTTCTCTAATCAACGGTGTAGTCATATGAACATTTGTTCATATGACTACAGATAGCTTTAATTTCTTCTTCTGAAAATTGCCCATTCATATCCTTTGACCATTTATCAAATGGGAAATGACTTGTATTCTTATCAATTTGACCCGGTTTTCAATATATTTTAGAAATGAGGCCTTTATCAGAGACACTGGATGTAAAAATTTCCACTTTTCTGCTTCCCTCCTAATCTTGGATGTATTGGCTTTGTTTGTGCAAAAACTTTTCAATTTAATGTAATCAAAATCATCCATTTTGCATTTCATAATGTTCTCTATCTCTTGTTTGGTCATAAATTCCTCCATTCTCCATAAATCTGACAGGTAAACTATTCCTTGCTCTCCTAATCTGCTTATATTATCAGCCTTTATATCTAAATAGTGTTCCCATTTGGACTTTATTTTGGTATAGGGTATAAGATGTTGGTCTGTGCCCAATTTCTGCCATACCATTTTCTAGTTTTCCCAGCAGTTTTTGTCAAATAGTAAATTCTTATCCCAGAAGCTGGATTTTTTTTTTGATTTATCAAAGAGTAGATTGCTGTAGTCCTTGACTATTGCGTCTTCAGTACCTAACCTGTTCCACTGATCTACCACTCTATTTCTTAGCCAGTACCAAGTAGTTTGGATGACTACTGCTTTATAATAGAATTTAAGATCTGGCATGGCTAGGCCACCTTCCCTAGAATTCCTTTCCATTAATTCCCTTGGCATTCTGGACTTTTGTTCTTCCAGATGAATTTTGTTATTATTTTTTCTAGCTCTGTAAAATAATTTTTGGTAGTTTGATTGGTATGGCACTGAATAAGTAAATTAATTTAGGCAGAACTGTTATTTTATTAGCTCAGCCTACCCACAAGCAACTGATGTTTTTCCAATTATTTACATCTGACTTTAATTGTGTGAAAAGTGTTTTGTAACTGTGTTCATGTAGTTCCTGGGTTTGTTTTGGCAGATAGAGTCCCAAATATTTTATAATATCTACAGTAACTCTAAATGGAATTTCTCTATCTTTTGCTGTTGGGCTTTGTTAGTAATATACAGAAACGCCAATGATTTATGTGGGCTTATTTTATATCCTGCGACTTTGCTAAAGTTGTTTATTATTTCAAGTAATTTTTACTTGATTCTCTAGGAATCACATGTTTCTTTTGAGCTACTTCAATTCTGTTTTGCTCATAGAGCACAGCACCTTCTTTGATGAGGGCACACCATGTTGGGCAGTCCCATGCCAGTGTCTCCCATGTCATGTAATCAATTCCAAAGTTCTTCAGAGAGAACTTAAGAGTGTCCTTCAATTGCATCTTCTGGCCATCATGTGAGTGCTTGTCTTATGTAAGTTCTCCATAAAACAGTCTTTTGGGCAAGCATATGCTTGGCATTCGAACATGGCCAGCTCATCAGAGCTGTGCTCTCTGCAGTAGAGTTTGAATGCTTGGCAGTTTAGTTCAAGAAAGGCCCTTGGTGTCCAAATACCTTATCCTTCCAGGTGATCTTCAGGATTTTCCCAGAACGATTCAAATGGAAGTGATTCTGTTTCCTGGCATGGCACTGGTATACTGTCCAGGTTTCATAGGCATACAACAATGAGGTCAGCACAACAGCTCTATAGACCTTCAGTTTGGTAGTCAGTCTAATACCTCTTCTTTCCCACACTTTTCCTTCGGAGCCTCCCAAACACTGAGCTAGCTCTGGCAATGCATGTGTCAACCTCATTATCAATGGCTACATCCCTGGAAAGTACACTACCAAGGAAAATGAATTTATAGTATTCAAAACTCTATTTGCTGTAACCGATGGTTTCACATATAGATAGGAAGATACAGAAGATGAAAGGAAAATGGCATTGGGGAAACTCTTAGAGATAGGAAAAGATAAAATTTGGGATATAAATAGAGGAGCTGGCCTTAGCAAAGAGAAGGGCCATTTTTTTCAGGGCTCTGAGGGAAAGTAGAAAAGCAAGAGAGGATGGGTAAAGATGATATATAGTGGACTTTTGATGCATGGAGAAGGGGAAGGAGAGATTTTACAAGAGATGGTAAGATACCTGGTAAGGGAGGAAGGAATGTCATTGAGAGCTTGAAGAAAAGAAAGTCTGCAACAGCTGCTAAAGGGAGTGGGTCAGAGATTCAATCAAGGAAAAATAAAAGGACTGCCAATTGAAAAAAAAAGTCACATGAATTTATAATGGAAAGTCACTATGATTGAATGAATTCTTTCAGTTGGCATTAGCTGCTCAGAGTTAATGACTGGAAGCACAGCCATTCATGTTGGAGTTAATTGTTCTCTGTCTGATAGAATTCACTTGTAAATCATTTAGTAACTTTGGATTTATGACCAGAATGCAGAGCTGATTCAATATTAGGAAAACTAATGGGCAATGTTAATTTTTTTAAAGCAGAGGCATGCAGAGATAGGCATGTAGAAGACTGTCATTCTACCTCCAGCCAGCACCTCATTTATTTACACGCATCTCATCTAAACTAACAGCCTAAGGGAAACGATAAAATATATTTTTGGAATTCATTCTACCAGACAAACACAACTTATGGGTCTTCTATTTTAGGAATGTCAGGATGACAAGTTTCTCTTATGCTGCACCTGATGCTGGTGCTTGCTTACAAATGGTGGGCTGTTCAATTTTACGACTGCCACCCCTCAGGTGCAAATTAGGAGATGCCGGAGAAACACAATACTAGAGTATGTAGACTTCTGGCACAAAGTCACTGGAGTCCTCTTCCCCACCACTCTACTGCCCTCTTGACATTCCAATCAGACTTACTCTTTCCCTTGTTGGTAAGAGCCTTATTATGTTCAAGGGAAAGAGGAGAAACACATTAGATGCAATTACCAGTTCTGAGCAAGTTTGGGAGCTATTTGTCATTTCAAAGTCCAGCACTTGAAAAACAGAAAGTCCAAATTCTTTCACTTGGAAGGACTATTTTTTTTTTTTTAGGCAGAGTGGAAGCATACAGCACAGGAAGCAGTCCTCAGTAAGCCACCGTTCATAAACAGCTTTGCTGAGAGCATAACAAAGGTTCTGTTGTGCTCTTGCATGGCAGGGCCAGTGAGCAGCAGGAGGAGCAGATGAACTCTTTTAGGAGACAAAGATTCTGTCTTCATGCAAATGTTTGCATTAATAAAAATGAAGAAAAAGATACAGAAAATGCAGGACTGCTGGACATAATGGGTCTCTAAACAGGAGGGTTTTTTTCACATTTTCTAGGAGGAGTCAGCGGGTCTTTTAAAGAACTTTTCTCACTCTGAACACTTCACAGACATCACAAGAAAGACATGCAAATAACAGAAGCAAATCAAAGGACATCCCGCTGCTCTGCTGGCGCCTCTCTCGTCCATGCCTGGTTTGTCATTTTCTGTTAACCCTGGTGCTGGCTGCTGTTTTTGTTGAGGAATGAAGGCCCCAGCCCATGTGGCAGGACACGTCCAGCCAGCTGGCCCCAGCACTGAGAACATTACAATGCGTGGCATGTGCGACCACTTGGGGACACGTGCTGCCAGGCAACACAGTCCAGTGTGGGATTTTTTACACACCCAGTTTGCAAATCTGTTTGGGGAAAAGGCTTTAAATTAAGTACTAAATACATGATCTCAAGTACAAATAGGAAGGCAGCATGGTGTCCTGAGAGTGCTGAATCTGGAGTCGGGGACCTAGGTTTGAATCTGGCTCTGGTAGCTTGCTACCTGGGAGATGCTGGATGGATCCCCTGATCTTTCTGGATCTCAAGTTTCTTCAACTATAAAATGAAGGGGCAAGACTAAATGAGTGATTCTTAACCTTCTTTGTCACAGGCCCTTTAGTGGTCTGGTAAAGCTTGTGGAGCCCTTCTCAGAATAAGAGTTTTAAATAACTGAAGAAAATTAATGGGAGAGTTTAATGAAAATGAGGATGCACTTTTTTTCCCTTGACCCCAAGTTCCATGGACTCCATGGACACCACTACACTCATGGACACCAGGTTAAGCATCTCTGGACCAAAACTAAGCCAAAAGGAACCTGTGGTATAAATGATCTCCACAGCTCCTCCCAGCTCTAAACTGACACCCCTTAAATTGAATGGGGAGCTGATAATGGACCCATCTAGGAAAGTCCAATTCTCCACCTTGAAATAGTGACATCTCAAACTACTGATACTGTTATTTAGATAGGCAGATTTTCCTTTATTGCTGACTTTTTTTTCTCGTTTCTTCACCCTAATAGAAATCTGTTTGCTTTGTATTTATGATACATGGCAGGTTTGCTTTATTGAACATTATTGGTTGTGTTGTAAAATAATCTGGCTCCTTAAAAAAAAAATCAGGTTTCGAAGTCATGGTGAATCATTCTCAGAGACAGCCTGAGTGGGTTAATTAGAAACAGCTGAGGGAAACACAATGCCATCACATGCCTCCAGTATATAAGGCAAAGGAAAGAGCTGTTCCAGAAGATCCCCAAAGGGGAGGTTATTCCACAGGATGGGACAAAGCTCTGAAGATACCAAACTCAGACCAAAAGAATTTAAGAGATCTGCTCACAGTTCCTAGCAGGTAATGAGGTAATAACCATGTGGGGTTCATAACTCACCCCAGGCAGAGGTTTGGTAGGACTGGGACTGATTGCCCATCAGCTGAGAGGCTAAGGCAGTAGCAGAGAGACCAGAAGAAATGTGGAGCCAGCAGTTATATTAGATAACATAGCACACACTCCCCATTTTACACATAAAGAAACTGAAGTCTGAAAGGTGAAGAAATACATTCACAACTAGTAAGTTCTATCTGTTCATCCTTCATTTTGGAAGAGGATCAATTACATCATGGGATGATGTCTTGACTTGTATATGAACCGGATTTAAGTGAAGCAGAGTTGTGCAAAGTCATTAGCCTCTCTCTAACAGAGTCATCGAAGTCCAGTGGCAAGACACAAGTCAGGATGACTGGTGATGGCTGCAGTGGATAAGCTTGGCATCTTTGATGTCTGAACAAGCTCTCAACATTTCACAGCACCTGCTTCAGCCACCTTCCTGGCTATTGTTCTCATCTTCCCATTCTCTGGGAGAAGTCTTCACATGCTAGGGGTAGACATCCCCCTAACTCACCCATGGGTTTAAGGCCTGTCAGTTACTCTCCACCTGTTTTAACCCATCTGCCAAGACAGTTTACTAGGGTGTGGCTGCTGCATATGCTACAGCTTCTTGGAGCCACAGGTGAGAGTTGGGTGACTGGTGGACACCAAAGATGGATGAGCAGCCCTGAAATGGCACTAGTCCTCCCTGAACACCCATATGCCCCAAGTTCTACTTATTAATTATGTGGCATATTTATCTACATATAAAACTGAATTAACTCATTTCTGCTTTGCTATAACTATCTCCATGTAAACGCTAGCATGTATAATAATAGTCTATTCCTCAGTTTCTCATTTGTAAACAACTGTGCTTCTAATGCTAATCAAGATTCACTAGGCACCCCCACACTCACAGTGCATCACAATCTGTGCCTGGTGGTGAAGCCTCCTTCTCTCCCTGGGGCCAGCCCACAAAAGGAATGTCACCCTCATTGCAGTCTGTTTTCTCCCTCTGATACTCAGCTGCTAGGTGCTCTGAGAAGAAATTAAAGAAGCGCAATCTACACACTTCACCTGGCACAGAATCACACAATCTGAACTCAGCTGGGCTTTGGGCATCTGTCCTGTTCTTCACGTTTCAATGACACAGGGTCCTCACCTCCAACTTTATGCCATCAGTGAGGCTGCCAGATGTGCGTTCTCCTACTAGACCTTTACCTTCCCTTCTACACTGATGGTAAGTCTATCTTCTCAACCAGTGCACCTACTTATACTCTCTCATGCCCATAACTATCCCCTCCCCAAGCAGCTTCAGTCTTTCGCCACAGGTTTCTGTCTTTCTATCACCAAATATACAAATAGCCTTAAAAAAAAGAAAAACCTTTGCCCCTTCTACCTTAGCAAGAGAGGAATCTCTCTTCATTGGCCCCTAAGATCATCTTGATGCTATTTATAGGAATGAGGAAGAACCTCAGGAAGAGGGGAACCCATTCTGGAGGAGAAGGATCAGAAATGCAGAGCTTGAAGGGACCTAAGCCACCTCGCCCAACCTCCTTTACAGCTGAGGAGCAAAGGCCCAGAAAGGTAAGAGGAACTGCCCTCGCTGGAATTCAAACCCAGGTTCCAAATCCAAATCCATGCTTCTTCCATTGACCCGTGCTGCTTTGCTTTGGGCACGCTGAGTTTGAAGTGATGAGGGATTGTCCACACGGATATGCACTGCAGACAGTTAGAAATAGGGAACTAAAGCCCATGTGAGGTGCCCAAGGATGTATGTTCATCATCATGGATTTAGCTATTAAAGACTTGAGAAAAAAGTAATCTCCTTGAGGGAGTGAACTTTCTAGAAAGATTCTCAGTCCTGGATCTCTAGCTCAGACACTTGGTCAAGTGACTCGTACAGTAGGTATATGACCTGATGTGATCTAGTGAAAGAATCACCCCAAGGAGGAGAGGTGACCAGCCCATCCAGCAAGGGGGATCAGATGTTTGCCCATTGAAATTTCAGGCCATATTGCCTCCTTAGGCTGCTTGGACACGTTACACATGTAATACATAATCCATATTTGTTTGAGTGAAAAGAAACTATGGCTTTTCTCTTTCAGTTCATGATTTCAATGGGTGCTTTCCCAAAGCTGAAATCAACAATCACAGATTGCCAGTGAAAGATTCTCCAGCATCAGACTGAGAAGGTAAGCTAATTCATCCAGGAAACAGGACAAGGAGGTAGTACTTGGTAAACAGCCATCCATCTGCTTCGGCAGGACCTGTGTCAATCGTTCCAGAGTATGATGACAGTGAAACCAACAGAACCATTAACTGACTGATCAATCTACTTAAGTCTTATTCTTCTGTTAAACAAATTCACCCTACCTTCATTCACTAAGTGCTTATGATATGCTAGGTTCTGGCTGTTAAAGGGAGGTGGGTGGGCAGGGAGGAGACTAAAGAGTTTCCCAGAGAAAGTGAAGCTAGCACCAGAGGTAAGCCTTGTAGGAAAAGGATTCTTCCACACAAATGAGGAGGGATTGCATTCCGAAGATTGGAGGGTGGGGCGGGGGGAATGTCAGCCCAAAGGAATACAAAAAAGGTAGGAGAAAAGATGTCAAGTTTGGGGAGTAGCTAGCAGCTCAACTGGAACACAGAGCGAAAGGGAACAATAGGAAATAAAGCTGGAAAAGTAGGTCAAAGCCCAATTGTGGAAGCACTTAAATGCCCAGCTAATGAATTTGCATCCTAACCTAAGAGTCACAGGAAGCCACTAAAGGTTTCTGAGCAGGGGAAGTGATATGGATTAGACCTGGCCTCAGCAAGATGATTATGATCTTGGCAGGACTGGAGAGTGGGGGAGAGACAGGAAGCCAGGGGACCAAGGAGGAGGATGTGACAGTAGCCTGAGAGAAAAGGGATGAAGGGGGAGGGGGAGGCTGGGTGAGTGAGCAGAGAGAAAGGAGGCCAGGATCTTTATATCTACAGGGATCATGTAGCACTGGAGAGAATCCTCTCGAACCCCAGTGTTCTGAACACTACAAAGTAAATGAATGATTTCATCACAGCTCGCAAGAGATTTGGGCATTGGACGTTTTGAAGTGATTCTGCAGGTGACCGGAAACCCACAGGAAACACACTCTTTATGAACTACTCTCTCAGGTTCCAGGGGGAGGGCTTGTGCTGGGCCCTGGCTCCGCACTGGCACAGGGAGCTCTCAGGAAGGGATTTCTTCTATGTTAAGGCCACTTGGCCCCTCTTTGCAACCTGTGGTCATAGAGCAATTCCTGGAGCTCAGATGGCTTCTGTGAGCCAGCATGTCTGGGGAGGGACTGGACCCCAAGTGCCACTGGCTTTCGGGCCGGCTCTTTATCCATTGCGCCGGGCCACCTCTTGTTTTACAGAAGTTAACATAATTTTTAAGTGAAAATTTCTATTTAGTTGAAAAGTGAAGAAAATTACACTTATTGTTTAGCATATAAAAAGTTGTCTTTTTGATACTAAGGTTAACACCACTTCTCCTTTACTTTACTACCGAAAACAAAGAAACAAGCACAGGGTGAGAGAAAGGAAAGCAGAGAAAAGTGTTCTTTACCCAGGAAGGACCATAGAACGGGCACAATGGAAGGGCTGGATGTAGGTAGACTCGGAAGGCTGGATGCAGACTCCAGTTCTGCTACTCCCTCCCTGCCCACTTTGTCCTCGGACAAGTCACTCAGCCCGGCTTGTCTGGGGCACACAGCCTTGAGGCCTTTAGGACTCCGGAGCATGTGACTCCAAGGTGCACTTCTGTCTTCTATCTGTCCTCTTTGTAAAATGAAGGGGTTGGATTGGATGATCTCTAAGGTCTGTTCCAAATCAAAATCTATGACCTGGCTTCACCACTCAGTGGTACAAGACCTTCTACATTCCCCTAGAAATCTCTAGAGACTCTGCTCAGAAAGTATATACTCAATGAGTAAGTAGCCTTACACAGTGTTCAATTGCTGCTCTCCTAGTTCCCAGAGTGGGCCAGGCATCCATCCCCCAGCAGCCTCAGTGCCAGTGCATCTCCTAAACTGAGAGTTTACAAGAACGCTGGAGTGATCCCACAGAAAGGCAGCTTCCTTCGGTAGTCTAAGCAAAAGGTTCCAGATACAAAAGGTCTGGTTTATAATCCCAGCTCTGCTGCTAACCCAATAGGACATTATATAAGACATTTAACCCTACAACTCAATTTCCTCACAAGTCGATCAATTACTATTTATTGCCATTACCATTTATTAAGCACCTACCATATGCAAGGCACTGTGGAGATAAGGAAGAAGAGCATTCTGGGAATGGAGCACAGCCAGGGAAGGGTTAAGGGGGTGACGGTGGATAAAAGAAGCAAGAAGGAAGAAAAGTGGATGTGGAAACAGCATGGCAGAGCTCAGCAGGGATGGAGTGGAGAGCCAGGGGGGCACTGCAGAGCAGATGGTCCAACTACAAAGAAGGATGGAGCCAGCCTCTAAAAGACAAGAGACAGGCCCTCTACCATCTGGGAGATAACCATCGTACATCTCAATACAGTGACATGTGGAGTCTTCAGACAGGTATGGGACAGAAGCTCACCCTCACCTAAGCACCATGCCCAAGAGTTCTTGAAGACCTCAACATGGTATGCTCAAGGAAAACCTTTTAATACAAGCTGGCAGTCTTGGGGTCATCTCCACTGTATACATTGCAGCTGCATGTAAAGCCAGAGCTAAAGCACATCACAATAACTCATTTTTCATTTAATTCAATCCGTGATTATTAAGCTGCCTACTATGTGCAAGACACTATGCTAGGAACTAGAGGATACAAAAGGAACAATGAAATGATCCCTACCCTCAAGAAGCTTACATTCTACTGGGGCATGGAAGTCGTGACATATAATACAAGTATAATACAAATAAATTTGATGCAAAGTAACTTAAGAATGCCAGTTCTAACTGGAGAGGCTGGAACATGCCATCACCATCACTGTGAAGCTCGTCTTTCAATGGGTTTCATTCATAACGCCCTATCGCTTGGCCTTTTGTGAATGGCAATTTATAAAGACTGTCACTAGGAAAAAGAAACACATTCCCAATAATGTACACAAATCAACGCACAAGTGTCTAGGAGACAGCCAAAATGCCTCCTTAACAAACACTACCTATTTCTATAACTATAACCAGCAGAGCTATATGTGTAACTTCATTTCACTTTCCCCCAAGGAAAATATTCGTTTCCAAGGCTACTCTATTTAATTTTTTAATCTGCTAAGTATCATCATAGTCCAAATTTCCCGACGTGTCATGTTTAACTTGGGCTTTTTCTGTCCACTTTTTGCAAAGTCTTCATTCACTAGGGCCAATCTATATACTATTCTTTTTAATCTCTTCGCACAGTCGAAATAAAGTCCTCAGGTCACCAAGAAAAGGTTAAATTATGTGTGATACACTCCATTTAAAAAGTCATGGAAATACATAGTGATTTTTAGAAATGTGTCCACTTAAGAACAATTTTAAAAGATCTAACAGTTAAAAAGTGAATACTCAGCTCTCTGGAGATGTTGGTCATCTAGACTGACTCACTCTGGGAGAACTATGTTTCTGCTGGGCTTCTGTGTAGAAACCCAGAGGAAGTCTGGTATCAACAAACACGGATTTTAACCAGGACAGGTCAGGACTATGGCTACAAGGCTGGCAACCAGGAGATGTTTTTTTTTTTCCTCAGTAACAACTCATCCAAACCACCTAATAAGGCCCTGGAGGGTAAACTGCCTTGGTGGAGAGGCAGCCCATACCCATTAAATCATAGTTCCTTGAAGTATTTGAAGCCTGGTCTACTGTATATAGTACTAACCACAATGCTGGATGAAGAGGAGCTAGAGACCATCCAAACACAGAAGGTTATTTATTGAGGTTTTGTTTTTGTTTTTTAGCATTAGGGGAAAAGCAATACAGAATGTACCAAGTTAAATGAACAATGAACAACAAATCAAGTAATTCTGGGGACGAAAATGGTCATTCACGGTCATCTCAGGACCTGTATCTGATGATTCCTCTCCCCTACATTAGCGGGAATTTAAACATGGTTCTTTAAGCATCATGATTAGTCCATTTGGATCATGGAACAGGGAAGAAAAGGAAAAAGTGAGCCCTGGATTGCCCAACAATAACTGTCAGATCGAGAAGTTTCACTGAGATACACTAAAAGAAGAAAGAACCCTGTGACAGAGTCACTGGGCATCTGAGAGATGCCAGAATAGAATAACTTGAAGCGATAACCACTTAATTTCTGAAGAAGAGAGGAAAGTGTAAGTGAATGACAGGCTGGAGAAGGCCAGTCCATAAAGTCAGAGGTAAAGCCTTACCTATCGATCTGATTTTGAGGTGAGAAGATAGGTAACTCTGGACTTGAGAATCCTACTGACATCAGTGGACATAAGTAACATGGTAAGTACATGTGTGAAGGTAAGAGAAATGTAGACCTTCCTCAAGGTTATTAAAAGAGGCTGTTGGACATCCTGAGTACTTTAATTCTCTAGGCATCCATTAACTCATGTGCAAAATAAAGAATTGCAATAGGTCTGAGAGGCTTTTCCGTGTCATGACCCCTTGGGCAGTCTGTTGAAGACTATAGGCTGCTTCTCAGAAAAATGTCTTTAAATACACGAAATAAAATACATCAGATTACCAAGGAAACCAATTACAGTGAAATATTATCAAAATATTTTTAAAAATCAACTTCACAGACTCTAGGTTAAGAACTCCCGAGCTACATAATCTCTAGGGTACTTTCATCTCTGAAACATTCTGTTCCTATGACTCTCTGGCTCTAAGACACAAATGATCCATCCTAATACACCTCAGAGATTACCTATGCAACAAAGACCAAAATTCTATCTGTACAGAAAAAGAGAGACATACATAATCTCTGAGTAGGTGATTGTAGTCAGAATTTTCTAGAGCTTTCCACTTAAGGGAGATGAAGCAAAAGAAACAAAGTTGCAAAAAGGAAGGATTCATACACTTCCACTTCTAATCAGATCAAATTTGGAATGTATGAAGCTGTTGTAGAAGCTCTGTCTCAGGATCTGCTGCCTATCAGGCAGAAGAAAGCAACAACAGAGATGGAAAGACAAATGTTAATCTGTCATTATCTTCAAATCTAAATAGTCTACTGTTTCCTTATTAAAGGAAGTCTTCCCTTATAACTCTCAAAACAAAGTGAATTGGTTCTGCCGCTATGCTGAGGTGGGGGCTTCCTACTTAGTGACTGGTCAGTTCATTAATAGCACCTCCCTCCCAGTGTTGTTGTCCTGAGATAATATTATAAATCACGTGCTTAGCGCTGTGCCTGGCACATAGTAGGCACTTAATCAATGCTTGTTCTCTTTATCTTCCCTTTATTAATAATTATTTCCTATTACTGTAATGCACTAGGAAAGTCACAGAAGTCTCTCTCAGTATGAATGTTCTGGAAGGTTAAGCCTGCCAGAGCTGCACAAGTTTTGGCCAAGCCCTACCCAGTTGGAAAGGCTATGGGTAAGGGTTAGATGATGGACTGATATCTGTCCTCCGAGAACCAGATGAGCTAAATCGAAGGTGATCATCACCAGGCTGGCCACAGGGTGATGAATGTTTTGGCCACAGTGATTCTTGAAGACCATATCCTAAATCATTAAAGGGTTGTAATCTATGCTGGCAGAGGGAGTCCCTGTACTGACCAAATCACATACAAACAGGTGTTTAAAGTACTGAAATAAGTCCTGTAAAAGTGGAAATTTAATTCAACAAAGACAAAAAAGGAACATTCTATGACAGGTCAACTACTTTTTTCTCTTTACATTTGTTTGTTTTCCCCTTGGAAATATGAGAAGAAAAATAAAGATTTACTGACTGAACAAAGACTTAAATAGCTACTAAGCCAGGATATGGTAACAGAGATTATCAAGACCAAAAGTGTTCCTTTCAAATGCAGTCTTGAGAAGAACAAAGCCATTCTATCTGGAAGGAATGAACGTCGACAATCATCCTGGTCGTTCACTCTTCTCTATCATGTCATACCAGGGTCTATGCGGTGGTCAGGGAAGATTAGCACCTTTGGTATGAAGGCTTGCTGAGCCCTTTTCAGGGCTGCTCATCCACCTTTGGTGTCCACCTATCACCCACCTCTCATCTTTGGCTCCAAGAAGCTGTAGCATGCACAGTGACCATATACCTGTAAACGGTCTTGGCAGATAGGCTAAACCAAGTTGAGGGCAACTCATGGGCCTCAAATCCATCAGTGAGTTAGCGGAATGTCTACCCAAGCATGTGAAGCTTCCCCCAGTGGAACAGGTAGATGACGACAATCTGTTCCAATGGCCAAAGCAGATACTATGGAGCACTTAGAGCTTAGTCAGACAACAAAGATGCCAAGGTGATCCGCTGCACAGTGGCCATCACCAGTCAGTCTGATTTTTGTCTTGCCACTGGACTTCGATGACTCTGGAAGAGAGAGCAGGGCTGACAACTTTACACAATTCTGTTTCACTTAAATCGGATTCACATACATGCCAAGACGTCGCCCCGTGACGTCACTGGTCCTCTTTGAAAACGAAGGATGAACAACAATCATGGCGTCCCTCAAAGACAAGGCTACTCTCCCTGAAGGACTGAACTTCCACAGTTCATCCTGGCCATCCACCGTTCTCTCTCATGTCATCCTTCAAAGCCAAGGTCACTCCCCTGTGGGGGGTGCCAGGAATGAATTTCCACAATTCATCCTGGTCATTCACGCATCCCTGGAAGGCAAGGTAGAAGAGTAGGTATACCAGTAAACGGAATGTACACAGCCCTTGGGGTTGGTAGTTTACAGACTGTCAAGGCAGGCTCGCTTACATTTTTTTAGTTCTCATAAAGCATTAAAAAAATATACTTGACAGATATTAACTAATCCAACTGCACAACAACCCCCTCCCCCAGGATGCTTTTATCAATGGGGAAATTGAGGCAAGGGGAATAACATTTTGTGTTTACATAACACTTTCTCTATAAAGAACTTCCAACTGTGTTTGTTATCTCAATAATCCTCATAACATTCCTGTGAGGTAGGTGGCAAATACTGGTTTTTTTTTTTCACTTTATAGATGGAATGAAGAATACCTGTCATACAGAGAAGTGTATGTTTACGTGACATAGAGATCTAGGGGTCTATTTACTAACTAGACAGCACTATGTTTCTTGGGACTTGCCCCCAGTCAGGGAATCTCAGGGTTTTGAACTGTGCAGAATAATTCATGAGTTTCTGTCTCCCGGTGTTCAACCTTCTCCCAACACATCACATTCCATGAAGGACTGGGGTCATGCCTGGTGTTTATTAGAGCTGACTGTTATCATTTCTCTAAATTGGCCTATTTAAGTTTTGTCAAGGTGCCCAAACATTAAATTGTTATTTGTTTACTGTCTGTGCCCTAGCATTGTAAATGATGTCATCAGGAATGTACAAAGCTAACAACAGACACAAGCGTTGGGCCGACAAAAGCAGTTCATGCTCGAGAAGTGGGAGCATTTCTTAGAGCAGGCACTGCACAAAAAAGGATGACTCACTAAGCACCAAGTACAGCAGCGTAAGGCCTAGTCTGTGCATTTTCCTCTAGGCAGAATGTGCACTTGTGTGGCTTCATGCACGATTATAATCTCTCCTGAAAGGCAATTTCTTCCATATGACAGGCTGAACCACTCATGGCCTGAGAGTCAGCCTCACATTGATTGAGCAGCTAACATACTGAATTACCAGACATGTTAATCCTTTCTGAAGACTAGGATGGGCCAAAAGATGTGAATCTGGTCAAGATTCCTCTAAAAAAAGGCCGGAGCTCAAGCGCCAGAACTCCCTTGCTCAGGGGTTAAATGACTTTTTGTCTCTACTTACATGTCAATTTGCAGGACTGTGGGGCACGAGAACCATGGAGCCAAGCGGTTCTGGCAGTCTCTCTATGTGACAAGCAAAGCCAAAGACATGTGGCCATCGGTACGTCTCCTCCAAAACTGTTATTGTCTTTAACGTGCTTATTTTAAAAGATATAATTTTCCCATTTAGTGCACGTTGTATGCAAGGCTGCCGCAGAAGGACCAGAACAGGCAATGGATCTTGGTGCAGCTGTTAGCTTGCCTCTCCAGATGACTCTGTTTACTGGGGGCCAGGGAGGGGAGTGTGCAGTCCCAGGTGAGAGAAGTCTGAACGAGGTGAACACCTGATATGAAGGCCTGGGGCGGCAAGCAGATTTCTGCCAGAGATTACAGAAACTGAAGCTTGTGTTTCATCACAATTACCTGTAATCTCTGGGCCAGAGAAGAGTATTAACAAGACCTTGAGCTGTACAATAGGACAGCTGGAAAGAGGCTCTTACTCTGTGCAAAGAACAGAGCTTTTCAAAAGCCCAGTTCAATGAAGAAAAAGAAAAGGCCCGGAAAGTGCTTTTTCCAACAATATTTCCTCTTACTGGATTCCTGCTAATCAAACAAAACTTAGTCAATAGCTTTTATGAAAAGTACATTGGATGACTGCAGCCGTAATTGCTTTGTTCCAAGAAAGGTGCTTAGGAGAAAACATAGCTAATGGGATCGGTAATTTGGTTCAGATGTGTTGGGGAAATCCCGACTCTCTTGGATAAATCATTAAAATTCTGCTCAGATAAATGTGTTTTGACTTGAAATTCCACCCAGAGAATAAGCTGCCTCCCAAGGCCCCTGGGGATGCACTGCTGGGGCTGTCCCCATCCTGGTCTGTAACAGAAAGCTCGGTTTACTAGGGCCATTCCCCTTTGGATCAAAACACATCACTCTTCCCTGCTACTGGGAGACTAGGGGGTAGTGCTCAAGGAAAATCCCCGAACTGAATACAACTTCGGTTACTTTCTTTAAATACAGGTTTTTCAAAATTGGTTGAGTTTTGTACTTGTCTGAGCAAAGAAAGAAACTTTAATGTTTACCCAGAAAACTTGAGAATCAAGTATGATCAAGATTAAAAGCCAAAGGAGGTAAGACTAAGCAGGAATTAAACAACCATCACACAAGTGGTTTATATCTCATTTCCTTCAACTGGCCAACAAATAAGCATTGAATCTTGTTCTTAAGCTACCCTAGAATTATTCATTTCCATTCAATTCAACAAATGTTGAAATATTCTGAGCCTAACAAGTGCGAGATGCCAGGCCAGGTACTGGAGATCCAGCAATGGTCTCAAGGAGCTTCCAGTCTTCTGGGAGATGCAATGGGAACAACTAAGGAACGTAACAGCTTCCAGGCTAAGCCGGCCATTTATCTTGTCTGCATTCATTAGAGATAAGGGGGGATTTCTTCTCCTAAGATACAATAGTATCACTCTTTGAAACCTCAGCTGTCTACCCCAATACATGGATAATAGCTACATCCTTTATTGTTGCCAATATAAATGATCCTTTCCTTTGGGACAGCATTTTTAGTGAAAACATTTAAGTTAATTTTTCACACAAAGCAACAGGTGACTTGAAAATTATCCTTGGAGAAGGGCATAAAAACCCTCATTACATTCAGATCAACCTATGTAGTACTTTGCAATCCTTCCGGAGCCAAGAAAGGCCACAGTTAGGCTCTGGAAGCCAGAGCTGACTGGCAATGTGACTCAGAACAAGACACTAAATGTCTGTAGTTTCCTTGCAGGTCAAACAATGCTCCTACTTGCACTAATAAGCTCCCAGGGTTGTAGAGGAAAGACGCTGTAAACCTTCAAGTGTTCTCGAAATGACAGTGGCTACAGTTCCTTCACCAATCCCTTACTGAGCATCCAAGCTGCCTGGCCACTCAGCAAGCATTTCTGAAGTGTTGATCAAGTGCTGGGGAGGATGATGAGTGACTAAGAAGTGATCCTTGTCCTCAAGAAACTTACCATCTAGTAGAATAAGCAAGATGTATACACACATGCTTCTGATACAAAGTTGTAGAAAGTTTTATAGTGCACAGTTCTAAACATTGAGGATTCAAATATGAGCAAAAAGACTACCCCTACCCTCAGGGAGCTCACATTTTAAGTGGGAGAGAATACACAAAAGGAAGCAGAAAAGCCAAAAAAGGGAAGGAGGTGAAGGCTGGCTTGGGTCCCTCCACAAAATGGAGGCCCCAGGAGGAACTCAGCAATGGGAGAAGGGGGTGGGTCTTATGGAGGTAAACTCCAGGTTGTGAAGGCTTCAGGGATGGTTGGATGTTCCAGAGCAATGAAGGAGGCATGTAGGCAGGGTAGGATTTCAATAGGTAGATACAGAGAAGGCTTTCAAGGTGTAGAGATTATAATAGCTAATATCTACATGGGGTTTAAAGGTTCACAAAGCACTTTACATCTGTTAAAAAAGGCAGGAACACAACGGGCATTTCTGGGAGCCTACGAGTAGCTCATTATGGATATGGGTTCAATTTAAAGATAAAGGTGGACCCTGACAGATGCTGTATTGGGAAGGGCTTCAAATGTAAAGCAAAGGATTTGGGAACTTATCCAATGATGATGAGAAGCCACTTGAGTTTTTTGAACAAGTAATTGAGATGGTCTGAGCTAGGCAATTAAGAAGGTTCAGGTCTATGCAATGATGTCTAAGAATGAATGGTAGAAAAAAGAAACTAGAGGTAGAGAAATTAAACAGGGACTTGGAAAAGCTCAGGGAGATTCCTACACATGTCCAACCTTTTAAAGGGAAGAATTTCAGACATTGTAAATCACGTTTTCAAAGCATCAGAGTGAGTCTAAAATAGCTGATTTCATTTCCTTTCTGTAATAACATAAATATTTTAAAGTCCAAAAAAAGCACTGCAACTAATTACTTGGAGCAGTACAATTTCCAAGCAAGAAGCTGACTGAAGAAGAACCAGTAAAAATTTTATAACCAAACAAAAACGTTAGTTCTTGGGATCCAAATTTTAGAGCTGGAAGAAACCCTCCCATCACCTAGTCCAAGACCTTGTTTTCAGATGAGAAAACTAAGGCTGGGATAAGAGAGGTAAACAGCAGTGCCGGGATTCAAACTCAAGCACTATGCTTTCAGATCCCCACACTTTCCACCTCATGACATCCCCTAATTCCATTCCCTCCCAAAGCCACCTTTCCCCACCCTGACTTTGTTTTCTTTTTTTTGGGTGGCCAGGCCAGTAAACAGTAAGGGAAATAGCTGTCACAGCACTCAACCCAAAACATCAGCCTAACACTCTAGGAAAGAGGTGGGGACCCCCATCTGTCAAGAGAAAGGGTCCTCCTAAGTCCCCCTGCCTGAAACCGACAAAGCAGTAGATAGGGTTTTGGCCTTGGAGTTACAAAGGCTTGTATTCAGTTGTTCCCTTAGACACAAACTGTAACCCTAGGCAAATCACTGGACCTCTCTAAGCCTCAGTTCCTCATCTGTAAAATGGGGATAATAATAGCCCCTCCCTCACAGGGCTTTTGTAAAGATTAAATGAGAGAACAAAATATCATACAAGCTTTAAAACACCACATAAACAAAAGCTATTAAATTATTAAAATGAAATTATCTCTGGGCTTAGTGGAACCTTAAAGAGATGAATGTGGTGATGTCTGTTTTGCTCTTAAAAAGTAAAAAAAAAAAAATTAATAAAAGTAGATAAACCACCATGAAGAAATTAGGCTGAACAGCATATGATTTTTAAGAAAACCATTTCTAACTGCCTGCTTCTGGCAGATGTTTTGGGTGACTGCTGGGACGTAGGAGGCTAGTACTGACCCATCTCCACAATGCTCACCCCTAACAAAGTGCCTAGAACCACTGGCTTGCTTGTAGTTCAGGGTCAGCTGGAGCATCTAGATGGGTTGAAAGATTCACTAACATTATAATGATAATAATTGGCATTTATATAGAGCCTACTCCATGCCAGGCACTGTGCTATGTGCTTAACATATATTCTCTCATTAGATCCTCACAACTCTGTGAGGTAGGTGTTTGTTATCCCCATTCCATAATTGAAGAAACTGAGGCAAATAGAAGGTAGAAACAATCTGTTCACACCCACCTAAAGGGAAGACATCTGCCCCACCCCCAGCTCCATTTCCAGAAAACAAACCTAGGAGAGGTAGCAGTGGGAAGCTCCATAAAAGCCATCCAGGTCAACACCTTCATTTCAAAGATGAGAAAACAATGGGCCAGAGAAGTAAAGCCATTTGGCCAAGGTCTGAGGACAGTTTTTTAGAACAGAGACAACCCAACCCCCCAATACAACCACTAAGTCAGGTGGGATAATAACCCAGTATTTAAAAAAAAATCACTCTTGGACACTTCCTCCAACTAAGCTATCCCTTCCTCTCTAAGAACTTCAAACCCATATCAAGAAAGAACATCTGTAGCTTTAGGGGAGACTCTTTTCTTATTCTCAACTAACCCTAAAATGAGAAGAAGTGGACAGCGTGAAATCAGAGCAATTTGGAAGCCACAGTGGAAAAGGGAGTACCCTCCCCAAATGGATGACGCTCAGTCTCATGTTAGCTACTCTTCAGGCTGCTCTATCTGTGAGTGGCGTGTTTTGTA
This sequence comes from Phalanger gymnotis, assembly GCA_028646595.1. Lineage (NCBI taxonomy): Eukaryota > Metazoa > Chordata > Mammalia > Diprotodontia > Phalangeridae > Phalanger > Phalanger gymnotis. Next base: position 446,082,116 of record CM053623.1, on the reverse strand, counting down.
TACTTGGGAACAGAACAAGCTACCCTTGGGCTCCAGAGGAGCCATCCACACCCTACCAGATACAAACACACCTCAGCCTTGGGCAAAGGCTTTCAACGAGCAACTTTCACGAGGCTGGAAATCTTTTTTGCGCTTGACACCAAGGGTTCAAATTGTTCTACCTCCTTAATGGGGTCTTTCTTCTCTTCTGAGATTTCATCCAGATCAACAGCTGGAAGGGCCCTCTGAGCTCAACTTATCCAACACTATTCCAACAAGTGGTCCTCAGGTCTCCACCTGAACATTTTCTGTAACAAAGAACTCATTACTCACCAGCAGGCCAGTCCATTATCATACAGCTCTAATTGTTAGGAAGTCTCCTTATCTAAAGCCAAATCTGCTTCCCCATAAAAGAATTTTATGAAATGATGCCTTTCTTGCTTATTCTATACCTTGCCAGTAAATGTGAGCTGGAAAGGTCAATTAATTTCTAAAAATCAAAAATGGGAACATGACAAAACTTTTCCAAATGGTGCCATTATGAGAGTGAATCACGAATTGTTCATAAAAGGCTGCAGGTCATGAGAACAACTCACCATTTATAGGGAGATGTTTCTTCCTTGGGTTTTTTTTTTCCTAGTTGCTTTTCCTATAACTTCAGTTTCTAAATTGATCACATATCAAGGTCAAAGAAAACCTGCCTACTTATTTCCCAGGCCCTGATTCAATGTTATGACATAAAGGAAGCTATGTGAGCCTTTGGACACCCTCAATATAATGGGGGCAAGGGGGAGAAGGCAATAGCCCAGACAATATAGAATGTTCACTCTACATACACCATAAAGGGTTATCTTTTATGAATTTTGGGGATGATCTATGCATCTGGTTGAATTGTCTTGATTTATTCAGAGGTAATAGGAAGACAGTACTTGCTTTATGGTTTCCTGTTTTTCCCCTTAGTTGAAGAAAAGGGGAAATTAGCAAGTGCCTGGGTAGAAATGTGGATTTAGGGCATGCACAGGGAGGCCTGGAGCTCATCATCCAGATGAGCTAAGAGTGAGCCTTGTAGAAGGGGTCCTAGCCTGAGGCCAGAACACCTAGTAGGTAAATTCCATTTTGGGGGATGAGCTAGAGATGTTGACAACCATGAGACAATCATATTAGACCAATTTAGGGCAGAGGAGATGGCACAGGATCAAAGAGTTAAAGAAGGTTCCCCAGAGATCATCTAATCCAACTCCATCATTCTATAGACACCATGAGGCCCAGAGAGGTTGACTTGCAGAAAATCATCTACTCTACAAGTGAGTCAGGGCACGAACCCTCATTCGCCAACTTCAGATCTAGGACTCCTTCCACTCTGCCAGACTACAGATGGAAAGAATAGCCTAGAAATGAAGTACTATCTACCTGAGGGCCCAGGAGTTCTCTTTTATATGTACTTCTCAAGCCAGCAACACATGAACAAACTATCCCTGTCACTACAGTCTGACCCAGTGGAACAATGAATGCCTGATGCCTTCATCAACGAGATTGCTAATTTTTTTTTTAAACTAACATGGCAATTGTAGATTGCATTGTATCCAGAAGGAGGGATGGTAGCCATCTTGTACATGAGCCTGGTGAGGCCACATCAGCACCCTTTTGTTGTGCTCTGGGCACATCAGAGGAAGGACTGGCTCCAGAGACGGGTAACCAGAATGACTGCAGGACTCAAAACCATGCTGTATGAGGAACAGGTGGAAGAACTGAGGAAGTGTAGCCGAGTGAAGGGAAGATTAAGGGGGAACATGACAGCTGGCTTCAAGTATCTAAAAGGCTGTCATATGGAAGAAGGATTAGACTTGTGAAGCTTGGCCCCAGAGGGCAGAGCTAAGTGTACTGGGAAAAGCTGAAGAAAGATTTCATCTCAATATAAGGAAAAACTTCCTAATCACTAGAGCTGAGCCCATCACAGGAAGTCTTCAAAGGAATGCTGCAGGGATACCGAAGAGATTCCTGTGCAGGTATAGAGGAGACCAGATGACCTTGAGAAGCCTTCCAGTGTTAACAAGGATCAAGCCATAACTCCTAGTCCCAAATCCTCATTGCCTCACTGGGAAAAGGATTGATTTCCAGACCTTGATACGGAACATTGTTAAGGAAAAAAAAAAGCGAATGGTTACCTGGCTAGCTGCTAAAGTAATAAACTACTAATTTCCTGAAGTGTATTCCTGTCATTTACATAGAAACACTAAGTCTGGCCTCAGACATTTAGTAGCTGTGTGACCCTGGGCAGCTCACTTCACCCTGTGTGCCTCAGTTTCCTCATCTGTAAAATAAGCTGGAGAAGGGAACAGCAAACCATTCCAGTGCCTTTGCCAAGAAAACCCCAAGAAAATGGGGTCAGAAAGAGTAGGATATCGCTGAAATGACTGAAGGATGAGAACTAGCCATAAGTACAACCCTTAGAAAGGAGAGGGGCTTTTCCCTGTTATCAGAGGTCCTAGAACATCCATATCTGTGAAATTTTCTTTCTTTACTGTTTATTCCCGTTTCTAGACTACACAGCAGTTTGAAAAGATCATAGATCACAGATTTAGAGTTATAAGGGATCTTGGAGGTCGCAGGGTACAAATCCCTCATTTTACAGAAGAAGAAACTAAGGCTGGGAGATTTTAAGTGACTTGACCAGGATGGCACAGCTACTAGGGGTTTGAAGTTGCATTTGAACTCAGGTTCTAGCACTCTATCCACCACACCACTAGCTGCCCTTAGGGAAGCGTACAGCCCTTTAGAGAAAGATTTCTACTCCAGGTTAGAATGGCTCTGAAAAGTGGTACAAGAGGAAGGCTGGGCTTTCTGCCCCAATCGTGGGGCCAGCGGAAGCCCGGGGCCCTGGGTTTGAACCTCCCCGCTGCCTCAGCTCCCACATGGCCTTGTCCTGGGGCTCGAGAAACCTCTGGGGCCCCTTGGGCTCCCCCTCTGTCCTCGCATAGGCTCGGGCGGCCCCCGGGGACAAGCACCATGGACTCCTCGGAGGGCGTGGGTTGACCCGCGGCAACCATCGAAGCCGGCTCTCTCGAGGGACAAAGGAGGAAACTGAGGCAGCGAGGGAGAAGGCCCCTGACTCCCAAGTCCTGCGAGCTGCCAGGCCCCCAACTGCAACCCCAGGGCTCTCAGAGGCTTCGGCCGGGGAACGGGGAGGGTGGGAAGGGGAGTGAAGGGGGGGCCTTCGGACCCCAAAGAACGCGGAGGCTGACGTCGGGAGAGTGAGAGTCAAACCCTGCCCTTCGAGCCTCTCCTTTCCCGGGGGGCCCCCTCCTCTAGGCTTCAGTTTCCTCCTCTGTCAGAGGCCAGAGTCGAGCCGCCCACACTCGACGCGGGTCGGGGGACCTCAGTTTGCCGATCGGTCCCCGCGTCAGTCCCAGGGCCGGCCCCGCCCTCGCCCCCGCCCCTGCCGACTGCCGCGGCTCCTACCCAGATACTCGTAGTCCGGCAGCGCTAAGCGATCCGGGCTCAGCATCCTCCGGCTGCCTGAGGCTGCTGCCCCCCGCCTTCTCGGCTTCCGTAGCGCGGTCCCCGTTGCCATGGCAATCACCGGGCCGGCGCGGAGGTGGGGGGGGACAGGGAGGAGGGGACGGTTCACACAAAGGGGATCCGGGCAACAACTCGGAGCAGGCCCAGTGAGTTCCGGAGGTCTTCGGGCCCGCCCCTGGGAGAGGGCCGAGGGGCCTAATTAGTTGGGGCGCGCGTCATATATGCAGCTGCCAAGACACCTTCTAGGGAAGGCGCCCCGGGGGAGCGAGGGTACTCCAGGCCCAATCATTTATTAAGCCCCTGCTGTATACCAGAAACTGGGCTAGGAGCCTGGGACCCGAAGACAGAAGTAAAGAGAGGCCCCGCCCCCAAGATGCTAGCATTCTATTGGAGGAGACAGCACGCACACGCATGAATGAACGTTTGTCTTTCACCTATTACCGCCCTGGGGCCTGCCCTCGAGGAGCTTACATTCTTCTGGTGGAGACCGCGGCACGCGTATGAATCCATGAACATTTACCATGCTACTCTCCGTAGCATGTGGGCCCTACGCACGCGTATGGCCACATACATATGTGTCCATGTGTGCCTGGGTATTTGTTAAAAATTAAACCTTCCCCGGACCTCAACAAAGCTTAGATTCTTTTGGAGGAGACGCGTCCATGAGGGAATAAAGGAAGGAAGGGCTGAACATTAAGTATATACCTAGTACTGGCTGGGCACGTGCTGGGCGCAGGGCGTACCAGGACAGGAAGGAAACCGCGCCTGCCCTCGTGGAGTTTGCATTCTATGGAGGAGAGAAGCGACCTATGCACGTAAAATTGAATGCAAAATAAAAACAGGAGAAATACGGGCAGCTGAGGGGCATTAGGAAAGCCTTCGGTAGGATGTGGCCTTTGAGCTGAACTCTGAAGGTAATTGTGGATGCCAAAGACCCAGAGATGAAGAGAGAGTTCCATGCGTGGGAGACAGTTTGGCTCGTTGGTCCTTTCTTTTTTCAAAGAGGACCCAGGATATCACAGGATGATGTCTTGACTCGTGTGTGAATTGGATATAAGTGGGCAGAGTTAAACAAAGTCTTCAGCCTCACTCTTGCAGAGTCTGAAGAGTCCCATGGCAAGACTGTCAAGTCAGGACCGGATGGTAGAGCTTGGTCTGGGCATCTTGGCTGTCTGACCAAGCTATAAGCGCTTCACTGCACCTGCTTCAGCCTTGCAACAAATTGTTCTCATCTGCCTTCTCTGCTTGAGTAGATACCCCCCTAACTCACCATGGGTTTAAAGCCTTTGGGTTACCCTCCACCTGGTTTACCCTTCTGTGAAGATGGTTTACATGCTACAGCTTCTTGGAGACATAGATGAGAGTATATATGTAATAAGCCTCAAAAGAGAGGCTGGGACTAGATTACCAATGTCTTTGAATGCCAGGATGAGAAGTTTGTTTTGTCTGCTAGAGGCAAGCTTCTTAAGCTAAGGAGTAGCGTGGCTGGACCTGTGCTTAATAACTTGATTTTGGCGTTTGTGAGGAAGATGGACTAATAAAGAGGAGGCAAAGGATGTGGGTTCAAATCCTAGCTCTACTCTTTTCGAACTCTGTCCTTGGTTAAGTGATTTAATCTCTCCAAATTTCTTCGTCAGGAAAATGAGCACCAGGTGACCTCTACTTCCTATTCAGCTCTAAATCAGGGACTTGCCCAAGTTCATGAGGAAGTGGTAGCAGATTCAGCATTTGATCCCAGGTGCCTTGACCAAATCTGTCACTTTTTCTCTAGTACCAAACCCAGATCATAAATTATAAACCTGGAGGAGACTTTAAAAATCACCTAATCCAATGCTCCCCATCCACTCCAATTTTACACATGAAGAAATGGAGCCCCAAGGAAGGGAAGTAAGATGCCCAAGATCATGCAGCCTTAAAGGCAAAGCTAAGATTGGAAGCCAGATCCCTGACTCCCTTGTAGCCCACTGAGCTCTCTGGTACCAATCTTGTGCTTCCCCTGGCCTCCCTACACTGCAAATAATACTTGCTAGTCTTCTTACCCTAAATTCCTAAACCCCATAACTGTTCCCTACTTTCTCCCACCCTTTATTCTGCCTCGAATTTGCTCTTTTCCCTTCTCTGAATTCCATCAGTATTTTCCTGTTGCACCCATGTGGATGCTAAATTAGGAATATAGTGTTAGAGATTTAGAGCTGGAAGGGCATTGGGCCAGCAAGACCTGCCCATACATGTAAAAGAATCCTCTCCACAACCTTGCCAACAAGTGGCCATTCAACCTTTACTTGAAGACTCCTGGTGCTACCCTGGAGGACCCATTTCACTCTTGGATAGCTCTAATTATTTCTCCTTATATCAATCCAAACTCTTCCTCCCTAATTTGGGCCAAGCAGAACAAATCTCTTCCTTCTTCCTTCTTCCATGTGACGGCTGTTCAAAAGCTTGTGGACTACTATCATGCCTCCCATCCCAAGTCTGTGGATTAAATACCTCCAGGTCCTTCAACAGGTCCTCAGAGGGTATGAACTTAAGACCTTTCACTGTCCTGGTCACTCCTTTAGGTGCTTTTTAGCTCCTCAATGTCCTTTCTAATGTGGGATGCCCAGAACTGGACACAAGACTCCAGGTTTGGTCTAATTGGGCAGGCAGAGTACAGGGGAACTCATATCTCCCTAGCCTTGGAAATGATTCTCTAAACATGAGAATGTCTTATTTGATGGAGTCCCCTCTTTATTCACCCAGAAATTCCTCCACTCTTTCTTATAAGAATTCATAAATGGGGATGCCTATGTAAGCTGTGACCCAGAACCCCAGGTCTTGGTTTACAGAGAGTGGGTTTAGTCATCACTCTCTGGTGCATGCCACCACCTAAGATTTCCCCAGAATTTGGCTATTTTTTATAGCGTGTATGTAGGTCTCTGCAGAAAAGGTAAGTTTCCATACAAGCACTTAGGTTAACAGTATTGCTTGCATACAGGACAGGATTGATTTCACCTGACAGAAAATGAAAATGCCAAAGGACTCACATCCAATCCCATAATTAGTCAAGACAACCCTCTTTGTTTCTTTAATGAGCCTCACTTCTCCTAGAGACAGTCCTTTCAACGTGTAGTAGTCCTTTGTACTGGAGGTCTCCTAGGAAAGAGAAAGCTTAGGAACATCACCCTCTTTCCTCAGACCTGCACAGTCCACATAGCTCACATTGAAAGTGGAGGGCAAAGTCCAGGTTTCTCTCTCCACATTATGGCTTTGTCTTGTGCTGCTTTTAAACTCCACTGTGGCTACCACTTGGTCTCAGAACTCTTCCACTTGGTCGGAGAACTTAGCCTTGTCCAGGAAATCCAAGTTTCTCCAGGACACAGAGCAGGAACTTCCCTCTTGTCTTCAGGAGACTAAGAGATGCCATTACTCCACTATTGCCTTTTCTGTAGCCTCCTGGGGTTACATGGTTGCCCTCTAGGAACTCCTTGACCTCTCTGACATTGCCTCTCCGTTGCTGTTATTTCTGGGGCTGAAGTTCCCTGAAAGAAGTGTCCTCATATAAATAACTTACCCCTACCCCCACCCTAAGAACACAAATCTAATCTCTGTCTACAGCCCTCTTCCTTTGTACATCTTTCCACCCTAGCCTTTGTCAGAACAAAGACCTCATCCTTTTACCTTGCTGAGTTAACCAGGCTCTCCCTGGTCATACCTTATGCATTCTCCCCTCAGTTAACGTTTGCAGTCCCTGCAAATCACATCAGGTTCCACAGACCCAATTCTGGATATTTCTCTGGGACCTCAAAGGGCCCAGTGCTAGACAGCTCCCTCATAGCAGTTCCTTTGTCCCCAAAGAGTCCATAACAGTGGCAAAATCTTCTCTACAGTACCTTCATCACAGCTCCCCAAATCAATAGTCCTTTGCAAGGATACAGACCTTCTATAATGGAGGGAGGCCTGCCTCATAGTTTATGCTCACCCCAACAAATAACTGTGCTATGCTCTCCTAGGCTCATGCCTTCCTTGGTGTCTAAAAGTCTCAGTCTGAATCCAAGAAACAAATAGTGACTTTTTTTTAAATGTTACATTTTTTAAATTTTATTTTAGACTCAAACGCCAGAACACAAATACAGAATAGAGAAAAACAAAAACATATCATAAACTTAAATATTGGAACCTAAATTTAAGGAAAGGGTTAGGGAAAGCATGTCATGTGCATAGCAGAACATAAGAGAGGATTCGAAATATGTAATAATGAATTTTCATTTCAATAAAGCCTGTATGATAAATAATACTTTGTGTTGAGAACTGTTCATCTTTTCTTTGCTTCCTTTTGAGTTTTCTTTTGTTCTCTGCTGTGTACTTTTTTTTCATAACAAATACTAATTTTAAAGCAAAAACAAGATCAATAAAGAGCTAAAATAAAATGTAAGAAGTGACAAAAAGAAAAGAAAAATTTAAAAACAACAAAATCTGCCCCTGAAAAGGGAAAATAGAGCTTCTAAAAAGACAAACCAGCTCCCTTCTGTAGACTCGCAGTTAATGAGCATCTTGAACAAGGATCCACAGATGTAGCTGTGCCCCAGGATGCCAACTATGGATTTATACAATCCAAGTTTGCGCTTGGAGAGTCTCTTATCTCTCCTCTTTGTACTCTACAGATCTGTATCTTTTTCTTTAAAGGCCCAAGTTCAAGGGTACAGTTTAGATCTACATCAACTCTGATTTGGGATTTGATCAGTCATCCCCAAAGGCAATGACTCAGTTCATCGTCTCCAACAAGAACCCAGGGCAAAACGATGTCCTTGAAATGTCCTTGAAAATCACAGAAATGTTGTCAGTGGGGGTGTTCATACTTTCAATTGGGACGTGTCTTTTCAAAGCCAAAACAAAGGCCTCATCCTCTAACCTCCCCCGATTGACCATTCTCCTCTTAGTTACCCCCTCCACATGCATTGGAAATCTCTTCCCTGTAACGCTTTCCCAACCCTCTCCAAAAGCAAACATCACCTCCTATTTATCTGCTCTCCATCCCTATACTGAAAACATAAATAGATCAAAGTTTAGTAGGGCAGGGCCTCTCCAGTTAACCTCTTTGTTTTATTAATTTCCCTTCCTCACCATTCAAAGTCCATAGGATCGTAGAGGTAGAGCTCAGAGATATCTAGTCTGGAAATTCTTAACCTGGAATCCACAGATCCCCAAAGGGTCTATAAACTTAGAAGGGGGGGGGAAATTACATTTTTATTTCAATATAATTAGTTTTCTTTGTAATCTTGTATATTTTATTTTGCATTGAAATACATGATTCAGAGAAGGGGTCAGCAGGCTTCACCAGAGTGACTGCCAGAAGGGTAAGAATCCCTAAGCTAGTCCAACTCCTTAATTTGCCAGATGAGGAAATAGAGGCCAAGAGAGGCCAAATGAGTAGCTAGAGCTAATAAGGGGCAGATACATGGCATAGTTGATAGGGTGCCCTGCTTGGAGTCAGGAAGACTCATCTTCCCGAATTCAAAGCCAGCCTCAGATACTTACTAGCTGTGTGACCCTTCGCAAGTCACTTAACCCTCTTTGCCTTAGTTCCTCATCTGTAAAATGAGCTGGAGAAGGAAATGGCAAACCACTCCAGTATCTTTGCCAAGAAAACTCCACATAGGATCACAGAGAGTCCAACGAGACTGAAGACAACTGAACAATCATGTAGAGCTTAATAAAAAGTTGAGCTGGGAGGCAAACCCAGGTCTTTTGACTCTAAATCAAGCTTCTTTCCCCTGTAGGAATGAAATTGACTCTTCAGTCCTGAATCATCAGCCTCTCCAAACCTAACCTTTCTCTGGCTTCAGTATGATAGGCTTAGATGAGACCAAATTATAGGGAATGAAAGAATTGAAATCTATGGCCACCAATTTGCTCAACCTGATTCCTAGCCCCATGGAACCCCTTACTCTGCCCCTTTTCTTTCCTCGTCTCTGTCTCTCTCTTCCATGTACACACACCTACGTACCTATAAAGAGCCACTCACAAGCTCATTCATACACTTACTCATTAAATCAGTCTTACACACCCTGGTCCTCAGCTCTGTGGAGTCACCTTGAATTCAGTCTCGCCAGCAAAAAGACAATCAGACAAACAAAAACCTGGGAAGTCCCTGGGCCATCAGCTTCTCCAGAAATAGGGAGGAAGAGATCTTCTTTCATTTTCATGGTGAACAGAGTTCATGACTCCTCCAGCGAACATTCCCAAACTTCCTAATGCTCCCCAGCAAAATAGGTGACATTCTCTTTGAGATTGTGCACTTGTTCTTTCTCTTCTTCTCCTCTCTGTCCTGGTTTCAGGTCCAGTTCAGGAGCAGGGATGGACCAAACTAAGAGAAGCTTCTACATTCTGATAGCATTTATCAAGACAGAGACTCGAAATTAAAACCTCCAAACTGGTAAGTTTCTTTCCTCTCCCTGGACCACTCCCCCCCACTCGATAAATGCAGATATAACTATTCCGTGAATTTCCTTCATGGGATTGATTGTTAATAAGATGAGAGTAGCAAAAACGGGAAGACGATGTGCTACCGTGGATTCGCATTCATAAAATGTGGGTTCAAATCTTGACTCTTCCTCTAAATACCTTTGCGACTTTGGACTTCTCCAGGCCTCAGTTTCCTCAACTTGTACAATAAGAGGTTTGGACTAGATAACTTCTGAAATCCCTCCCAACTATCAATCTGTTATCCTATAAATGCTGGATTCATCATGTTGTTCAGTCATATACCCATTTGGGGTCTTCTTGGCAAAGATACAGGAGCGATTTGCCATTTCTTTCTCCAGCTTATTTTACATATGAAGAAACTGTGGCAGAGTGAAGTGACTTGCCCAGGGTCACGCAACTAGTATGTATCTGAGGCTAGATTTGAACTCACGTCTTCCTGACTCCGGGCCTGGCTCTATCCTTTGTGCCACTCAGCTGCCAAACAGGTGACCTGGATTCTAATCCTGCCTCTGCTAATTCCCACCTGCACAACCTCGAACACATCACTTGATCTCTCTGAGCCCCAGAATTCTGTAAGTTCTATAAAATGAGTTGGTTGAATTGGATGACCTCAGAGGTCCCTCTCCCACCCTCAGTCTATGATCTTATAATAATGGTTTATGAATCGTAGTGATTTCACAGAATCTCAGAGCCCGTGTAGTCCAACTCATGCCGAAATCGTGATCCTTCTCTCTGTGGCATCTTGGAGAATCAGCCGTCCTGTCGAATGAAATTAATGGTAATGAAAGTAGTTAATGGCCCTGTTTGTACAGAGTTACGATATAATTGTACTCATCCTCATAAAACCTTTGTGAAGTGGATCAGGGCAGGTCAGAGGATAGGAGATTTAGAATGAGAAGACGCCTTAATGGTCATCTAAGCCATTCCCTTCTCATTTTACAGGTAAAGAAACTAAGCTTCACTGAGTCAAAGTGCCTGGCCCAAGGTGACATGGGCAAGAAATAATAGAGGCTGGATTTGAACCCAGGTTCACTGACTCTGAACCCAGCACTTTTTTACTACAAGAGGCAGTTAGGTGGTGCAGTAGATACAGTGCCACGTCTGGAGTCAGGAAGACCTGAATTTAAATCCTGCCTCATCTACTTGCTAACTTTCGTGGCCCTGGGCAAATCACTTAACTGCTGCCTGCCTCAGTTTTGTCATCTGTAAAATGGGTATACGTTACTGGGTTATTGTGAGGATCAAATGACAAAAAATTTATAAAGCACCCTTCAAACCTCAAATGGCTATGCAAATGGTAGCTATTACTACCTCCATTTTTTAAATGCTGGAAACAAAGCAAGGAAGTGACTCATCCAAGAACATCCATTGAGTCAGTGGGAGAACTAGACCTAGAATCCGGATCTCCCAGCTCTCAGACTAGTGGTCCAGTCACTGAGCCAGACAGCCTCATTTTTTTAGAGGTTGCTGGGTTGTATTTTGTTGTTGTTTTTTTAAACCATGGCCCCTGCCCAGCTAGCAAATGGAACCTTTCAGACAAGAAAAGAGGATTTGGAGCTAAGGCCTAGCCTTCAACACCCTGGTATTTGTTAGGCATTGGTCCTGGGGCCCAGGAGCTGCTGCCCCTGGGACTGTGTGGTGGGGCTCGGAACCCGTTGCTCCAGGAAGACAGCTTTGTTTGGACATTAACCCATCTGTGGTTATAATAATGATAACTTTCAGCACCAGTGGCGCCCGGCTGTTAATGACTCAAAGAATGCTAAATAGAACAAGATGTCATCACTGCAGCCCTTGGTCGGTTTTTCCTGCAGTTCTGTCCCTCCCATTATAATCCTCAGGACCCCTGTCTAGCAGGCCTGTCTGTCTAGCTCTGAAGGCAGTTGGCAGTCCAGTAGGGCTGTGGGCGAGGTTTGCTGCCCCGCCTCCATATCAAAGAGAAGTTAAGGGAGCCCTGCATAGCCCAGCATTAACCTGATTTTAGTGTGGGTTGAACAATCCTAGAGTCTTTTTTGAGACGGAGTGGTAACCTCCCAAAATGTTATTTGTTTCTTCCTGAGGACTAACTACTTTTAGATTTCTCTTCTATCATTGGTCTAATGTGGGGGGGAACAGGAGGGGGGAGGAACACCCCTGGTGAGACACAGGGCTGACAAGGAATGAAAACACAAGGAGGCTATTACAGTCAGGTGTTTGTTGTGGCCCCTTTGGACGTTCAGAGCAAGAGAAAATGATGGCCTTGAATTAAGATGCACTCCTTGGGGCTTTCTAAATATCATCATCGCAATATCATATTTCTGGAAACAGCCAAACCCTCAGCCAGGGGAGCCAATGCATCAGCAAAGATAAGCTCAGGGAACCGAGGAGGGGGAAATTCTATGCTGGTGATCAAGGAAGGGAAACACCATGAAACAAATGAAAACAATAGCTTTGTCGGGAGCATCTCTGGCTCTTTAACAAAAGGAATGGGAAGAACTCAAGAGGAACCATAGGGAAAGAGACTCCAGAAGTAGGAGCTTTTATCCAACATTTATTAATTGTTACAAGTTTTTTGTTCTTTTTTTCTTCTTCAGTTATGGGAGAGACGTAGGAGGGAATGAAAAGAGATTCGTGTTCATTGAAAAGAATTCAATTAAATTAAAAAAATATATCAAATGCCTACCATGGACAAGCAACCATTCTAGATAGGCAGTAAAGGTGGAACAAAGACTCAGTCCTTTCCCTTAAAGGGTTAATGCTGTAGTCAGGGTCTATAGGAAAAGTACACAGATATGTCAAATATGAAGTAGAATACAAGGGCACACATACTGTAGACAAAGTGGGTACCCATTGACTGGGGAATGTTTGAACAGGTTTGGGGCACATGAATGTAAAGGAATGTTATTATTGTGCCATTAAAATGATGACTATGAGGAATTCATGGCAGGGGGAATAGGAAAATGTGTTTGTCTTGATCAACAGGGAGTAGCTTTTTAAGTCAAGAGGCCTATTAAATTGAGCTCCATTGGTGAAATTTATTTCAGTTGTCTATACATTCTGAGACACCTCCCCCATCTCTATATTTTGTTTCCCTCATATGAAACAAAGAAAGGAGAGACGAGAACAACTATCCCCGTAACAGGGGTCTGGCACACGTGCATAGACCCCATAGGCTTGCTTAGCTGATGTCATCTCCCCAAGTGGCTGAGAAACTGGCTTCCGGGAGAGTTGTGATGACATGAAATGGAGGTACCTTCCAGAGACTGTGGAACACATGTAGACTTTATATAACTAGTTCCCATCTACTAACCATGTGGTTGGGGAGGAGCCTTTTTTCAAGTGGCTGAGTAGCTAGGAATGGGGGCATCTTTGAAAAGGCCAGGTCAGCTTCAGTTTAACCCCATTGGACCATTTCCTCAGTCACAATCGGTCCTTCAGCTGCTTTACTCATGGCCAGACCCCTTTACTAGCAGCATCTGGCAAAAGATAATACTGTAACAGGAAGAGTCTACAAAGCCTTTTTCTTTGGAGGCCATTTGGCTCCAAGAAATGAGCCTTGGGCCTTGGCCCCTGGCTCCTGGCCTTGTTCTTTTCTGGTCTAGGTGAAGAGATCTAAGTTTCTAGTCTTGGGAATTTCAAAAGGTCAGGAGAGAGAAGCATCTGCAGTTCCCAAAATTGGGGTTTTGTAGCCATCTGTGCACTGGTAACCGAGGCCAGTGGTAGCAAAGACAAGGACTCATCCAGCAGCAATGCCCCATTGGCCCAAAGGGCCAGTACTATATAGGAAGTTAGAGCCTACTGGCCTCAAAGGTGGAGGTGGCATAAGGGAGAGTGTGCCCCGAGGTACTGGGGAAAATGTTTGTACTTCAGTTTTTGCTATTTCTTTGTAGTATATGTCTCTTTGGATGTGTTAGTTGATGTTAAGAGGTGAATGGAACTGGGGTCCGGGTCACTCGATCATGACAATGAGGGGACTGATGCAGCTAGTGGGAGCTTGAGCCCATGGCAGAAGAAAAAAGATGCCCCCCACAAACCTTTCAAGGTGTCCTAGAGCCCTGAGGGGCCAACTTAGCCCAGCTGGCTTTAGAAGGATGGAGCCAGAGCTACCTGCTACCCTACATACACAACAGCTATGATAATGTAAGGGAAAACAATGAAAGACAGCAAATTTCAGCTAAAATACAAAGTCTAATCTTGGTTGCAGATAATTTGTAATTAATTAGTAGAGAAGTGGTAGACTATGGAATACCTATTTTTACTTATACTATCTGTCCTAGGCACTGCGTTGGTTTGACATTTAAAACCTTTCATTACCTAGCCTTGACCTACCTTTCCAGCCCAATTCTGCATCACTCCCCTGTAGCCACCCTTGACAAACAGCCCTTTTACTGTTCCTCATGAACAGCACACCACTTGATGTCCATGAGAGCCTTCGCATGTGTCTAGGATGCTCCCCCTCCTCATCTCCACCTTGTAGAATCCCAATCTCCTTCAAGACTCTGCTCAAAGTCCTCCACGAGGACCTTTCTGATCAGCTGCTGTTGCCTCGTCCTGCCAAATCCCCACGTATCTATGTGGTCTCCTCCCATAGAATATAAGTTCCCAGAGGGCAAGAGTTGTTTTACTTCTATCTTTGTATCCCCAGTTCCGAGCACGGTGACTGGAAGTTGGTAGACGCTTCGTCAATGCTTTTGACTGATTTATTTTGTTTAACTATCAAAGGAGAAAGTATGGATAAAGTTCTTTACAAAACTTAAAGCGTTACGTAAGTATCAACTATTATTGTTGTTAACTGTTTTCATCTGTTATGAGAAAGGATTTTAGCAGGCGCAGCAGCTCAAGGTTCTTGGCAAGGGACAGTGATGCAAAAACTACACAACTAAAACCAATAAATATATATATTTTAAAAAGAATATAAGTGTCTAGGAGAGGTACAAAGGATCATGGGAGTTTAAAGGAAGGAGAAATCATTTCTGGCTACCTGTAATCAGGGAAAGCTTCATAGAGGAAGAGACATTCAAATGTGATCTGAATAGTAAAGACTATAGTAGATGGAGATGTGGAAGGGCATCCCAGGCATAGGATGGCAGAGGTTAGAAAGTGTGGGATATGTTCAGGGATAGCAAGTAACTCCAGTTTGGCCTTAGTGCAGAGCATATAAAAGCCAATTAATAAATATATATATATATATATATGGAGTGAGAGAGAGAGGGAGAGAGAGAGAGAGAGAGAGAGAGTGAGAGTGAGGAGCTTGTTAGCAACGACATTGTCATCAGCTGGTGGCACCACAGTGGGTGGAGCACTGGGCCTGGAGTCTGACTTACTAGCTGTATGACCCTGGGTAAGTCACTTAACCTCTTTTCACCTTAATTTAATCAGCTACAAAATGGGGATCATAATGGCATCTACCCCTCAGTATTTTTGTTTGGATCAAATGAAATCATAATTATCAAATGCTTAGCAGTGCCTGGCACGTGCAAAATGCCAATTTCTTTCTTTTCCTTCACAGACCCTTGCTGACATTTATCCATAGAGAAGAAAAGTCAGAGGATGATAGATTGAAGATGAGCAGGAGCTTGGAGGCCCAGGGGGAAGAGTACTTTTGGAGATATAAAACCTGGATTGGGATTCCAGCTTTGCTCCCTACCACCTGCATGACCTTAAACCACTTGCTTTCCTTTTCTGGGTCTTGGTCTCCTTATGTACAAAATGAAGAGGAAGGCTTTCAGAACTGGGATGGGTGATGCAGCAGAAAGCTCCTAGATTTGGAACATGGAAGTGTAAGAGAACCAGTAAGGTCCTTTTCAAGTTGACGACCCTGAGATCTAGTCCAATCCATGGCATTTACGGGTGGAGAAACGCAAGTCGGGGCAACTAGGCATCACAGTGGATAGAGCACCGACTCTGGAGTCAGGAGGAACTGAGTTCAAATTGGGCCTCAGACACAGAAACTAACTGTGTGACCCTGGGCAAGTCACTTAATCCACTTAATGAAGGAGACTGAGGCCCAGAGAAATAAAATTACTTGGCCAAGGTATTTCAGGTAGTAATGAGCAGTTTCAGGATTTGAACCCAGATCCTTGGACATCCAATCCAGGGATATTTATTTCTACTATATCCTTCTCCTTTCTATGGGAATAAAGGAGGAACTGAGAGTAACAAGAATCCCTTTAACTGGTTAAAAAAAATCTCAAAGAAAAGATAAAGGGAGGGAAAATACAGAGTGGATTATTGCTAGCAAAACAGGTTGGTGAAAGTAGGACAAGCTTTTATCAACTCATCAAGCAGAAAAGATGCTGAAGGCAAAGCAGCTACTAAGAAATGCAGGCCACGAAACTCATGCTGAGCTCAGAAGCTCTTTTAAAGTCTGTCTCTAGCAGGGAGGGGAGCAAAGAAATGAAATTTGGAGGAGTTGGAAGTAATTAAAAGCTTAGAAATAAAATTGCTATTAACAAAGAAGGCATTTGGGCTTCCACAAGGCAGCAGACTTTGGGGTCCCGGAGCTTTATGGAAATTTGCTAAGAAAAGAGCTGTTCCTAAGCTTCTGAGAAGGTGAGACAAAGTGGTGAATACCAGGCCAGGAATGAAAGGGGCAGGTCTTCAGTTGGCCTAGAGCTCACACACAAGCCTGGATTTGGGTTTGGGCTTTTAAGAGCCTAGTACCACTATCCTTCCACGTGGAATAAAAAACCAAGGGGATAAGGAGAACATTTTGCTGAGATTAGGATATGCAGCTGGATTGGGCAGCTCACTGCCCAGTTATTTAGTGCATCTTGATCTGAATTAAAATTCTGGCTCTTCCCCTTATGACCTGGATAACCTTGAGCAACACTTCCTGTCTCTGGGGCCTCAGTTCCTTTATCTGTAAAATCCGGGTATTGGACTAGATGACCTCAGAGGCCCCTTCCATCTCTAAAGCTATGATCCTATCATCTGTCTAGGCCAGGCACTGCAGACAGTGACCTGGGCCCAGAATGGAAGAGTTTGGGCCACCGTGTGGTATTTTCAAAGATCCCGGACTGTTCCCTGCTGCCCAGATCCCTCTTTTTGTAACACCAGAATTCTCCCAGTGAAGCTCTAGGAAAGTAAATCATGGAGATAACCCTGGAGAAAAATGTACATAATGGATCAGAGAAAAGAGTACTTACACTGAAGAGACCATAGTAGAATTGAACTATCTGGGGTGGGTGCCAAATACTCCAGGGCATCTGTAATCTCAGAACCTCTTATTCCAACTACAACCCATTCATGCCTGCCCTTCCTACGTGCCTCTCGTCTAAGTTCTCCCCAGCTTCAACAAAAGGAGTCCACCCCTTGTTCCAGAGGCCTTCCTTGATTAACCTTAACATCATTAGGACCCCATAGCTACACCTGAGACTCTTTTGGTATTGAGAGGGGCTCAGAAACCCAAACTCACATGATTTGAGGCATCATGGGGTATACTAGGTAGAGCACTGACCTTGGAGCAGAAAGATCTGGGTTCTAATCCTTCTTCAGACCATTACTAACTATATTACCTTGGGCAAGACCCTTAATCGCCATTGGCCTCAGTGTCTTCGTTTGCAAAAATAAGGAGAGTGAATTCGTTCCTATGATAGGAGAGATATATGTCATCTTTTATTCGGGGCAGTTAAAAATCCTGGAGTTCGGAGACTAGTGAGAACAAATTACAGTTCTTAAACAAAATTCCCAACAAAGTCAGAAGTCAGTAGGATAAAAGCAGAAAAGAAACATCATGTTCTTATTCAAAACTTTTGTGCTCCTGCACCTGGAAAATGGGTGTAGTTCAGGCTGACACACCTCAAGAAAGCCACAGTGGACCTGGAGAATGTCCAGAGGAAGGTGCCTTGATGAAGTCTGAAAGGATGGTAAATGAGGAGAGATTAAGATGATTAGTCCCAAAAGCCGACAAAGGCGAATGTTGAGAGGGGCCACAGTTGATGTCTTTAATTTCATGAAATGGGTGGAACACGTTGAGTTTGTTCACCAAATCCAAAGACCCTAGATGAGGGGATGCCATTCAAAGAGGGAAATTTAGGAAAAAACCAGAAGGGGGTGTGACTTTTTAGAGCCTGTAATATCCATAAGGAGCTTATTACCCCAACAGGTCTTTCAGGAAGAAAATATAAATAACTTCAAGCAAGTTTTAGATAGTCATGGGTGGCAGGTCCATGCAAGTTATTTAGGAGAACTGGGATGGGTGGCGTAGTGGAAGCCACTGCATTTGAGGGCAGAAGACCTCAGGTCAAACCCTTGCTCTTCCACTTGGTGTTAATGGGACTTCGGGCAAGTGGATTTACTTCTCCTGGGACTCAGTTTCCTCATCTGTAAAATGAGAGAGTTGAACTGAATGACTTTGAAGGTTCCTCTCACCTTGCAATATATGATTCTATGACCAGGTTTTAAGGGACATTGGAAGACAGTGTGGTGTAGTAGAGAAATGACTGGGCATGGTGTCAGGATACCTGAATTCTCATCTTTCTACATATATTTATGAGCTGCAGAACCCTGGGAGAGTCCATTAATCTGATTCTCAGGAATAAGCATCCTTAAGTCACCCACCTCACAGAGTTGTTTAATGGAAAGTACTTTGAAGACATGGAAGTGCTATAGAAATGTCATTGTCTTTCTTAATCTTTTGAGGTCAACATCAGCAAAGACCATCCTGTCTTCTACAGTGTCACTACCAGACAGGCAACATTGGGATGAGCCTGACCTAGAATTGATAACATCTTGACTATTTCATTTCATACAACTAGTTAAGAATTAACTGAATCAATCTGCGCACAGTAGACTCGTTTAAAATATTTGTCAAATTGAACTCCTTGTAGGACCTTTAATCTGTTTTTTAAAAGTATAATAGGAGTGTGGTTAGGACTGGTTAGAATAGAGGAAAGGCTAAAGGAGGGAACTTGGCCCACACATATCCAAAGTCCTTACATTCTTCACTTTTTGTGGTAGCAAAGGACTGGACACAAAATGGGTGCCTAGTGATGGGGGAGTGGCTGGACAAACTCTAGCATGTGGGTACAATGGCACACTGTTGTAGACGTGACAAATATGAGAAATTCAGAGAACCGTGGGAAGACTTGTATGAACAGACACAGACCAGAAGAAAAGAAGCAGGGGAGCTCTATACATAACGATGATTACATGAAAGAGAAGAGCACAGACAGGAGGAAGCAACTCACCTGGCTAATGGGAACCAGCAATCTTGGTCCCAAATAACAGATTATAGGCTCATAGCCCTGGAAGGGGCCTTACGGGCCACCTGGTCTGACACTCTCATTTGTACCTGACAAACTGAGGCCCAGGAGTGTAAAGTGACTTGGTCACATAGGTAGTAAGGATCAATGTGGCATAGTGGGAAAAGTGCTGCCTTTGGGATCAGAGGAGCCACATTCAAATTCCAGCTGGACAAATCACTAACTTTGTGACCTTGGACAAGTCATTTTTTCTTCTTTGGGCTTCAGTTTCATCATCTGTAAAAGGACTAAGTTGGACTAAATGACTCTTCCGGGTCTAAAACTATCAGCCTATAAACCCCGGTTCTTCTCAGCAAACAGTCTTCTCTGTCCCATCGCACGTGGTCATAGTGTCGGTTGCTTTCACCTACCCCTTTGTTAGAAAGGAGGATTCAGTGCTAGGGATAAGGGCTACATCGAGGAATTACTAAAAGCAATCACCACAGTTCTTTTTTAAAAGTCTGCTCACCCTGTAACTTATCATCCTCGGAATCTATTATCAGTGGCAGGTAAATAATAAAATAAGAAATAGAATGTATAAATTTAGCTCAGTTAGATCCGAACAGTGAGATGTATATGATGGTTAGAGGGATCGTACCGTGAATGTTTATTTGTTGGTCTACTTACGACTACGTTTTTCCAGTTTTACAATGAGCTGCCAAAGCAAAGGAAATCTATTAATCTCTCGGCTTCAGAGGCCTAGATTTTAGAGGTTGGGTGCACAAACACCAGGTACCTGGGAGATAAGAACATACTAAAGGTCTCCACCTTTCCAAGGTGTGCCCTGAGCAAAGTTTGAGGAGCTGAGAGTTTACAGAGGGCCCAAAGTATAGAGAGCCTGAATCTAGGTTTGAATCCTGCCTCTGGGAACTTATTACCCAGCTAGCCTTGGGAGTAGGTGAAAAAAAATCACTTTCCTATTCCAGGCCTCAGTTGCCTTCTCTGTAAAATGAGGGGGCTGAGTGAGTTAATCTGTAATGGGCCTTCTGCTGAGCTAGGAATGGCACACAAGCTCCTGTTATGATAATAATGATATTTATGTATATATTATATTCATATATTAAATATATATTTGTGTTAAATATATTTATATATTACATTCGATGATATATATTTATGACATTTATATAGTGATTTAAAGTTTGCAAAGCACTTTGCAGACATTGCCTCATTAGATCTGTACAACAACCCTTTGTGCTGGGAGATAGGTGTTGTTATGATCTCTGTTTTACATATGAGGAAACTGAGGCTAAAAGAGAAATGACTTACCTAGAGTAAGCTAGTTAGTATCTGAGGCTGGATTTGAACTGAGGACTTCCTAACTCCAAATCGGTGGAGGCATATTGTGGCGTGGAGGATTGAATCTTGATGAGTACAGAGAATATGAGCGGGACTAAGTTTTCAAATGAGACAATATTTATAAAGTGCCTGGCACGCAGTAGGCACTCAATAAATGCTTGTTCCCTCCCTCTTTAGTTGATTATGTTTACAATCTTCATTGGTCCTTGTGCTTCTGTACATGCTCCCTTCCCAGCCTTCCCAGGGGGAAACTGGAGGTGATGCTGTTGTCCTCTGGCCCACACGGCCCCAGGATAACTTCCAGAGAATTCCCTAAAGGATCCATTTCCCAGGACCAGAAACAGGTCCTCTCTAGAGGGCTGAGGGAGAGAACTCAGGAAATGCAGCAAGGTGACCCGAAGGTTCTTTCTGTTGGTTTATTCCCTTTCTTCCTGTAAAAAAGCCTCAAGTTCAGCCTTTCCTCCACACTCACTGCTCTTCCCAAGGTGAGGGAGCCCATCCATAAAGTCAGAGCTCTAGCTACTGGCAAGAACACTGGCTCCGGAGCAGGTTCGAATCCTGACTGTATATGGAGGAAGAATTGGACTCACACCAGGACAGAGACTAGGAGCAAAGAGTGGAAGTTTTAAAAAATGCTCATTTAGGGTTGACGGACAGGATGGTACAATGGTTAGAGCCTGGCTCAGGAAGCTCAGGAAGACCAAAATCTGAACCCTGTTAGACACTTCCTGGATGGTCTTGGGCAACTTGCTTGACTTGCCTCCATCTGTTCTTAAAAAAAAAAAAGTTGGACTTAATGGTGTCTAAAGCCTCTTCCAGCCCTAATTCTATGATCCTATAATAAACATGCCAGCAGAGTCGTGTCGGAGTGGAATGGGAGGTTCATGGGTTCATAAATATTGAGTGATGGATAAGGAACCATGGAGGGCATGTTATCCAACCTCACCCCCACTTTATCTAAGAAGAAACTGAGTCTCAGAGAAGCTAAGCAACTTGATTAAGCTCATATAGGCAGGATTCAAACCTGGGTCCTTTGACCTCTAATCCATTATTCTTTTCACTGAAGAACTCCAAGCAAAGACTGGTAAGACAATCACTTGTCTGAGAATTGGTGGGTTTCTTCTTCAAGGGTGAGCTGGTACCTGGAATCCCTTCTGACTCTGAGATAACCTAAGTCTTGTAAAGCAGCATGAGTCTCAGAGGCAGGGTGGTGGATTGCACATGGCTGGATTTGGAATCAGGAAGACCCCATTTCCAATCCCATCTCAGATTCTTATTAGCTGGGTGACCCTGTTCAAGTCCCTTAACTTCTCAGCCTCAGTTTCCCCATCTGTAAAATAAAAGAGCTGAGCCTGATGACCTTTGAGGTGCCTTCCAACTCTAAAAGCCTCTGAATATAACTTCCTTGGGAGGTTTTCCAACTGAAGTTTGAAGGGTATGGACCTTTAGGTGTTTTCTTTGCAGATGTAGATTCTTTTTTAAAATTCTGTTTCTTCAGAAATGACAACAGTGTTCTAAGAAGCCCCTGGCAACCCACCTCTCCCTCTGGAAGCAGTGATGCTATCCAGTCCTCCATCAGGAGTGACAGTGGATGTTAGCAATGGCCAATGAGCAGGGCCTGATTTGACCCTGACCTCTGGTCAGAGTTCAAATCCCTGGAAAGAGGAAGAAAAAGGGGCATCCTTTACAAAAAAAGCCACAGCCTCCAAGACCCTTCTCTTATTGGGAGCACTCAGCAAGTCCTTTCCTAGTGGCCTGTCCCAACAGACAAAGCAGGAAGAGAAAAACAGGCCATTTTGGCAAGACTTTTCAGGATCTCTCACTCCAAACAAGACGGTCTGAGAGGCCTGGTAAAAATAAATATTGCTTAGAACTCCTGGCACAGGAGAGGTTGCTGACAGCCAAGGCTTAGCTCACCACTGGGGGTGACCCAGGAAGGGTCTAGCCTCTGAGTGCTGTATCTCTCCATTGATCTTCCTAGTTTTTGCTCCAGGGACAGCTCTGGAGGAGAGACCTTGCTACCATGGAGGGCAGGGGACTTAGAATGCATGGCAGAAGCTGGCACTTCTTGAGCCTGAGTCAAGCAAGGGGACCTCCTCGGTCCCCTTTCTGCCTTCCCCCAAAATCCCACAGCAAATGGAGCCTGAGAAACCTCCTTAACATCAATAAGGGAAGGATAGTTTGTAAACGCCCAGTCCTCTGAAACCATCAACCAATTACTCAACAAGCACGTATTAAGTGCCTACTGCATACCAGCCATTGTGCTAAGCTAAGCACCGGGGATAAAATGGCAAAAGTGAGACAGTCCCTACCCTCAAGGAGCTTATACTCTAATCATAGAAACATGTTTGTATAGAAGAACATGCACCGGGATTGGGAAGTTGAACTGGGCTTCCAGTATTATGTGGGCCTCCCATATCAGGAAGCTCCTTCTACCAATGTAGGCATCAAATGCAAATAGAAAGTGGAGGCCACTCAATCATGGATCCCTGCAGGCCCCATAGTGACTTAGAAAACCACATATTTAAAAAAAACCACATATTCACATTATCTATGTTCTATTACATTTTCATCTATTTTGTTAAATATTCCCCAATTACATTTTAAGCTGCTCTGGGCAGCACTCAGGAGTGTTGCTGGCTAAATGGAGACAGTTGAAAGACATGCGAGGGAGGGGGAAATGGAAATTTTGTCTTTGGAACAACACTCACCAGGGGTAGCTGATGGTAGAGAGTATGGAGAGGGTTAATGTATAAGGAAGCCTGGAAAAGTGGGAAGGGGTCAGACTGTGAAGAGCCCATAACCACCAAGACTTAATAGGTTAAAATGGAAGTCTTCATAGGAAAGGTCAAGCTTCCATCAACCACTATAGGAGAGGAAATCCCCCACTGTGTTAAGACCTTAATCTATACACTTCTACCACTTGTATCTAAGTGGAAGCAGCATCACCCAAGGACTTTCTGTCCTCCGTGTATGGAGATTCCAGGCAAAACCTTTACAGAGGTTGTGGCTGAGGGGAGGTAACCTCAGCATTTTCTTGATGCTTTTGCAGAGCGCAGCTGTTAATGTCACCCTTGGTAGGAGATGGTCATTTGAAGTGAAAGCCTCTGAAAAGACCAAATTTGGGAAAATGTTCTGACTTCTTCTGTCAGGAATACCATTCTACCTTTTGCCTCAGTCTCCTGGGGACCCCTGGGCCCTACCTAGAGGTTCTTACTGGGGACAGCACATTGCCTGAATGAGATTTGCAGAGGTTTCCAAGCCAAGTTCCAAGTGTTGGCATTCCAGTGGGGAGAGAGTGAAATGATCCCTAGAGCTCCGGGGAGGTCAGAAACACAAGCAAGAATAATAAAACAAGATCCCACCTAGGCAAAATGGAAGTTCGTGGGGCCAAAATGAACCTGAAACATTACTGTTCATCGGAAGTGAAGCAGGCAGGAAAGCTGAGGAGGAGACAATGAAATAGACGGGAGGTTTGTAACTTGATACAGTATCCAGAAAGGTCAGCACAACTGGAGGGCCCCATAAACCGGGAGCTGGGAGGAGACAACTTTGGTTTGGGGTGGGGGCTGGGGAGGGTCTATACCTAGGAGAAAAGACCGATTTTTCTGTCCCTTCGGACTAGGAATTTCAAGAGGGTGAAGAGGCAGCTCTGGTTTTCCAGGACGTTCCTGGGGAAGAACTACATCTGCCTGGCCCCATTCGGTGACATCTGAGCCGGGGAACCATCCCATCAGGAAATGGGTAAATGGGAAGGGGGAGGTGATGGAATGATTTCGCCCCAGAACGACCCTACTCAGACTGAAAGCGTGACCCGGAGGGAGGACTACGAGCCTGGGTAGGCGCTCTGGACCCCCAACGCTCCTCGTTTGATAAAGGCCAAGAGGATTATTCATTAGCAAGTCCTAAGTATTCAGCAACCTCAATAAAGTCTGGGTTTGGGGCCCGAGGGAGCCGGGGTCACGTCTAGGTGACTTGGGTTAACTGCGTTGCTGCACTCCCGGGACCTAGATCTGGGCCCCGGAGGACCGGAAAGTCACAGCCCTCGGGCTCTGAAGGAGTCCGGAGGAGCCAGGAGTCATTCTGGGGAGGGGGAGCGCAGGAGATTCGGCAGGCTGCCCTTCGGGGGCAGGCCTGGAGGGGCCCCTGCCCCGGCCCGAGGCCCGGGGCTTGGGGTGTGTGGGAAGAGGTGCCGGGCGGCCGCAGAGGGCTGGGGGCTGGGGGCTGGGGGCGGTGGGCGCGGGGCCGGGCGGGTGGAGTCGGGGAGCTGGGGGCGGGGGCCGAGGGCGGGAAGGGGCCGGGCCGGGCGCGGGGGGCGGGCCGAGGCGGTGGCGGCTGCTGCAAGGGCTGCGGCGGCGGCGGCGGCGGCGGCGGGGGGCGGGGCGGCCGGGCCCCGGACACCCCCACTCTCGGTCCCCTGGCGGGGCTGCTTGGCTCCGCTGCTGCTTCGGCTCCGGAGACGCAGGAGAGAGCAGCGGCCGGAGGCAGCCCGGTGCATTCGCTTGCTCTCCACTCGCTCGCGGGACGCGCCCGCCGCCGCGCGGAGCCGCCGGCAGTGCCGCGCCGCCGAGCCTGCTGAGCCCAGAGGGGCAGTGCGCCGCGGCCGGGGGCCCGTTCGCCACCGGACACCCTGTCCCAAGTCCCCCGCCCCGCCCGCACCGCCGGCTGCGGCGGCGGCGGCGGCGGCCGGGGCACCATGAGGCGGCCGGGGGGCTCGCTGCTGTTGCTGCTGCTGCTGTTCGGCGCCCTGCTCTGCGCACACGGTAAGCGGGCGCCCCCGCCCCAATCGGGGAAAGTTTGTCCCTCAGTCCCCGAGTGCTTTGGGGACCGAGGGAGAGCGAGACGAGCCAGGACTGGGGCCTGATCCCCGAGATCCCATGCTCTAGGGGCCAGATCTCCGAAAATTCCCCCCACATGGAGAACTGGATTCTCTACCATAATAAGACCTGGATCCCCCTCCACTAGGAACCAGATTCCTCCCCAACACACACACACACACACACACACACACTCACTCACTCACACACAAACCTGAATCCCCCCACCCCGCTGGAACCCCAAGGGCCCTCTGAACCAGCCCCCGCATACATCTTGGAGGACACCCCAGTAGGATTCCTGCAGGAGCTCGAAGCTCGGTGCTGGGACCGAGTGTCCCCAAACTTCCCAGACTCTTAGTGTGGCAAGGTTGCGGGTGGACACCTCCGGCTCGCCTTTCCTATGCCTGCTCTTTGAAAGAGCCAGAGGTCTGCTTCCCTCTCCAGTTGTTAGAAGATCTCAGTGTCTGTGGTCCCCAGGAATGTGCGTAAAGGAAAGGGGAGGGAGGGCGGGGATGTTCCCGAACCAGCTAAACTCTATCGGAATTCTCTCCCATGATTTAGGGAAAGCTGGTGGGCTGGGAAGGGAAGCTCGGTGGGACCCAAAGAAGATTCCGAATACTTTGTTAGGAAAGTTAGGGAGAGCCATCCCAGCCTTCAAACCTCCCTCTCCAGGAGGGTCCCAGGGCGCTGCTTCTTGGCGGCTGCATCTCGCTCTGGGTTGGCGTTGTTTGGGGTTCCCTCTGCTGGATGCTACCAATGGGCTTTCTGCCCTAGATTGCTAGAGGGAATGGGGAAGGGGGCGGGAGGGGGGGTGGTAGGCGGAATCGTGCAGCGAGATAGGGAGAAAGTCTGCCCCTTAAACTGCAGCTGCCAGCCCCGCTTCCGCCGTCCGCTCAGTCCCGAGAACCCCTGGCCCGTGCGAAAAGACAGACATGGTGGGAGGGGATCTGTTGCTTCATCTGCTCCATATTAATAACTTGTTTGGGGGCCTGCAGGCGAAGCGTCTGCCGGGTATGAGTGAGGCTCTAGTGGCCTTTCAGCTTGGCCCGGGCAGCTTGGGGGGAGCGGTGCATCCCGGGGCTCGGCAGCCGCCAGGACAACTTCGAGCTCCTTCCCTGAACTCCAATCTGACACCCCCCAACCCCCAATCAATTTAGGGATCCAGGAAGGGTCCGCGCTCCAGTCCCCGCTGCCCCCCTGTCCCACAGAGTAGGGGTCAATGTGTCACAAGTTCGGGGGGCTGCCCAACGTGGCTTCCCCCCAGCAGATAGTAGGAGAGGTCTGGGTGCTCCGCTTCCCTTCACTAATCCCAACCCAAGCTAGGGGAGCCCTACGTGCGCTCCTGTTTAGATGATGAAGCTTTGTTTTTGTTTTTGTCCAATGGCTCCTTGGTTCTCCCTCGCTCCCTTTCGGCCTCCCGGGCTCTGTGCCTCTCTCGGCCGGAGGAGGAGTGAGTAGCCTGGCGGATTCCCGGTTCTCTCTGTGTGCTGCGCTCTCCCCCTCCCGGGCTCTCTGCCGGCAGGTTATTTGTAGCCTCTCTGGCGTGTTGGGACAGCGGCCCTCCCCGGGGAGGAATGTAGCTGCTCACCCCACTAGCCGGGCCCCTTAAAGGGACAGCTGTGCTGGGCTCCAAGGGGAGGAGAAGTGACTTTTCTGCCTGTTCCCTGAGATCAAGGGAAATCAATGGCCCAGGAGGGCTGGAGGGGACTGAAGGCCCCTACAAGCCAGACAGGAGATTGTCACCCTCTGGTGATGGCCCTGGCATTTGGGGCGCATATTTAGATCTGGAGGAAAATTTAGAGGCCTCATTTTCCAGAGGGGAAAGCTGAGGACACTCACACTTAGTGCCTTAAGCACTTACTCTGCATGAAGCCCCTAACTAGGGCTGGGCACAGAGTTATGGTTTGAGTAACACCTTCCATCAAAGAGTGTTGGAATTCGGGGTCACTACAGAAGAAGCAAGTAATCGATTGGGGATTTGCCTTGAACTGCTCAGCATCCGGCTCCCCCTCTTTACTCAGGGTCCCCCCAGCTGCAGCCGCTGCTCCCTCAGGCAACCCTCCACCAAGGAGCCTGGTTCACATTTGGTGCTTCCAAAGAAGGGTGAGCGAGAGCGATGAGAGCTTTCCTGCTAGTGGTGTGCATTTTTTAAAAACCTGATTTTAGAAGAGCAGTTGGGAAATAGCAAAGAAAAAGAGAAATATTCTTCATCCAGGTCATTTCAGAGGGTAGACTGATGTTCGCCTAGTGCTTTGCCTGTATCCCTACTCAATAAATGCATTCAGTCACAGCTCTAGACCTGGAAGGGACCTCAGAGGTATGGAGTCAACGCCCACATTGTACTGATGGGGAAACTGAGGCAGGTCCAGAGACATTAATTGAAAAGACTATGAGCCCCATTTTCTGAAAGAGGAAACTGAGTCTGAGAAGTTAAGTGACTTGCCTAAGCTCATAGTGGTTTTAAGTGATTTGAACCCAGATCTTGCCTCCAGGTCCAACACTTGCTCCATTTCCCCCACCAGATGGCTATTCTGTGACACAAACATTTAAGAGAGGGGTAGTGCCAGGAGACCAAGAGGAGACCCCGCAGTTTGCTAGTGAAGCTGAGTGATCTCCTCGTACAGATTGGTGTTAGTGCCCCTGGAGGCAAGTTGCAGTGGGAATAGTGCTCTTGTGTGGGGGCTCCTGTCCACAGCGAGCGCTGTGCGAGGGCTCTTGGGTGGGGGCTCCTGTCCACAGCGAGCGCTGTGCGAGGGCTAGATCAGAAATCCAAAAACCAAAGTGCTGCTTTGGATGCTTAAAGTCTTCCAGTCTTCTCAAGAAACTGTGAGGTTGGCATAAACTTCCATTTCAATTTCCCAAATTGAATTTTGAGAGAAGGTAGCATCGATTGTTTTGTATTAGGCTTGCTATGTTCCTGAGGTAGTGACAGGCCAAGAAGGACTCCACGTCCGCCTGCCTGGCTTAGATGCCACTATTTAACTCAGTTCACCAAGTATTCAGTAAGCATGTACTGTGATGGAGACCATACTGCCTTGGGTTTGCTGGATAGCACGTGGTGTGATGCATAGATTTCTGGACCTGGGAATCATGAAGACCCAGGTTCCAATTCCCCTTCAACCTGTAATGCCTGTGTGACCCTGAGCAAGTCACTTAACTTCTCTCAGCCTCAGTTTCCTCATCAGAGAAATGGTGATAATAAAACCTATGCCAAAGGATTGTTGTTGCTCAGTCTTCGTTACCATAACACATCAATGCTGTCTATGAGATTTTCTTGGCAAAGAGCCTAGGACAGAAGGGCCTCAGGGCTGAGGATTCTCCAGGGTAGCCAGGCTACAGGTGAGGATCAGGAGAAGAAGTCTGCAGAGTGAGTCCAGGAGTAAGAGCTGTGTACATAAAAAAGCCTTTTGTAAATGCGGAAGCACCAAATAGGTGTTAGTTGGTATCATGATTCTTTGGCAATGGACCATTGGGGTTTTTCAAGTGGTGCATGACCTTTCTTAGAGATAGGTCAGTAAGCCCAGGAAAGGGCTTGGGCAGGTATAGATCTGCTGTCCCCCTGTATGGGTGGAAACTACTCCTGTACCTGTCTAACTCAGTGTGGAACTGCTTGAGTGATTGGGTCATCTGCTTATTAGAAGGCTGGCCTGATGCTAAATTTGTCTTTCCTCCTCTATGTCCTGCTGCATATCAGGTGACAAGCTTGGACTTGGCACATGGGAACGGGTGATAGGTGCACCAGGGCCGGATGTGAAGGACGCACTGTGCCAAACTTCTGGACATTCTGAAATGAACAGCCTCAGAGCTAGCAAAGTGCCCAAGAGATGCAGGCAATCAAGGAAGATGGGGGTGCTTTTAGGCCATGGAGCATAATGAATGAGTCTCTGCCTCCCCAAGCCTGTGGAATTTCAGAATCTGTGGACCTTACGTTAGATTCAATGTGTAATTTCTTGTTGATTTGCCCCCTCCACACATGGCATCTGTGTTTATGTGCCAGGTGCTGATGAGTCAAAGAGGAAAACAAAGTGGTCCCTGCCTTCAAGGGGTTCCTATTCTATTGGGGAAAAAGAACATGTGTTAATCCACAGAAAGCTATGAAGTAAAACATTGAGCCAGCAGGAGCAGGAAAGGGAGAACTCTAAGGATTGTGGGGGGTAGGGGGGGTCAGGAAAGACCTCATATAAGAGGAAGCAGTTGAGCTAAGCTTCCAAAGCAGCTAGGGATCTTAGAGGAAGAGGAGAAAGAGGAAAAGGGGAGGAGGAGAAGGAGGAGGGGGGGAGGGGGGAGGGGGGGAGGAAGAGGAAGAGGAGAAGCGAATTCCAGGCATGGAGGACAATCCAATTTCAAGAAGGGGACAGTGCTAATAACTGGAGGGGATCTGAAGAGTCTCAAGTAGGACCTAGAGAGCTAAGGTTTTATAAGGCAAATGGAAAGTGAGTGGGAGGGAAGAGCACAGAGAACCTTTCTGGGGATAGTCTTCTCTGAGTGAAGTCAGGGAGTTTGCTAGCAAAGATTATATATACGATTGGAATGTCGGGGACGGATTTGAGTCAGTTAGTCTTCTGATGTGAAATTAGGGCTTCCGGCTTCCAGATGTCTGATTGTCTTGTATTGAGAAAACTAGGTGGCTTGAGTTCAAATCCAGTCTCAGATGCTTAACTAGCTTTGTCAGTTGGGCAAGTCAATCGATTATCCCAGCCTCAGTTTCCTCATCTGTAAAAAGAGGGGGTTCTGTTCAGGGGCATCTATCATCGCTGCCAGCTCTAAATTTATGATTGTATGATCCTATGTATCTACTTCTGGAGAAGGAAATGGCAAACCACTCCAGTATGTTTGCCAAGAAAACCCCATATGGGGTCATGAAGAATTGGACACAAATGAAACAGCTAAAAAGCAACAACATTGTATGTGCTTACTGAGGTTGTGTGTGTGTTTCTCAATCTCAGGACAGTTTCATGGACCCTTTTGTCCAGTATGACTAGGCTAAGAAATAGTGCTGGCTTTAGAGTCTGGGGAACTATCCTGCGTCCATCACTTACTACATGTAAGTGTAGCCTTGGCCGAGTCACTTCTCCTTTGGGTCTCAGTTCCTTTCTCCTCATCTGTAAAAGGATCAGGTTGGACCTGATGATTCCTAAGGGCCCTTCCAGCTTTAAATCTCTAACGCTAACTTCCAGCTGCCATTTTCCTGCAGTCCTTGACAGGACAGGGCTCTGTCGGGTGGCTAAGTGGGCGTCGCCTCTCCTCTAATGTCTCTGAGCTGCCACCCGGTTTCACAGTAGCAGAAGACCTGCTCCGCTGCTCCCCAGGAGGGGATGAGGTGTTCCAGGAGAGACGCCCTGCTGGCTGGCCGAGGCGGTCACAGTGGAGCCCTATAAATAGCCCTCACGAAGGCCTGTGGTATCCCATTCCAATTTCTATGCAGACAGGGTCAGATTCTGCCTCTTGGCACAGCCCTCCCCTCTTGTCACTTTCCTTCCTTTAAAAATAAAAGAAATTGCTGCTCTCAGACCTCCTTAAAACCAAATAACAGGTGACATTTATATAGGCATTTGCTATTTGCAAGCACTTTCCATGTATTATCTCCTTTGAGCTTCCCAACAGGCCTGTGGTGAAGTAGGTGTTATTATTAGCAGGTAGACAAACTAAGGCTCAGAGAGGTCAGTGACTTGTGCTGGGTCTCGCAACCAGCAAGCATCTAGAAAAAAATTTGAACTCGGGTTTCCCTGATGCCAAGTAAGAAAACTTTATTCACTCCCTTCCTTTATAAAACCAAAATCTGAATATAGATCATTAGCTTCAGAACCAAGCTCCTGGAAGGCACGAACTGTGTGCTTTTGTATTTGTATCTCCGGGGCTTAGCACAGTACTTGGCACTTGGCAAGCATTTAATAACTGCGTTTCCATTCATTCATTCACTTCACTTCACTTACTCCATTGATTCACTGATTCATGGATTCATTCATTCTAAGGACTTCAGAGACCCTTTAGTTTAGCTTCCTTCATTTCACAGATGAGGAACTGAGACTGAAAAGTGAAGTGATTGGCTATGGGTCATCGAGTGGCAGAGCACCCTAGGACTGGAGAAGGGTGTTTCCTGGGTGCAGCTGGAGCTGAAGTCTTCTTCTACCTCCTCCTCTCATTCCAAACCTGGCCTCCAGCACATCAGCTCCTTCCTGTGTGCTATGGTCTCTGGGAAATGAGCCTCCCTGAAGCTTAATGGGAGTTTAGGGGAACAACTATCTCCATAGTTATGCATTTGTTGACTTCCCTGGCTTCCTTCCAGGATCAGATCAAATCCCATCTCCTGGAAGAGTCCTTCCCCAGTGCCCCCCCCCCGCTGCTAGTGCCTTCCTTCCAACATGGCCTCCAATTGACCGTCTATGTCTTGTATGTACATAGCTCTTCCCACATTGACTTCCCCATTAGACCGGGAGTTCCCCAACCCCAGGACCTGTCTTTACGTTTCTTAACGAATGGGAGCTCAGGGCTTAGTACAGCACCTGGAACGCTGTAAACTCATAATAAATGCTTATCGACTTGTTCCATTGGAATAGAAGCTCTTCGAATGTGGTTTATGTCATTTGGGGCTTTGACAGATGAAGAAATTGAGGTTAAGAATGGTTGTGTCTGCATGCAATTATCTCCATCGAGCCCCACAGTGACCCTTTGAGGTAGTACTGTTGAAAGAAAAATTCTTCATTTGGGCTTTTCACCCTGATTTAGGGGGTAAAACTCAGGACAACGAGAGTTAAAAGCAGTCAACATAACTTTCAACAGTACTGTTATCATATCCCCCATTTTACAGATGAAGAAACTGAGGCTCAAAGTGATTGCGTCTGTGCGTCATGATACCATGCCTGGCTGAAGGAAGAGCTTTATAGATCCTTGTTGGTTAATGGCTTAGAGAAACTGCCCTGTTTAGGGGATCAAACATTGGACTTGGAGTCGGGAAGTGGGAGGACTTGGCTTTAAATCCCACAAGCTAGGGGAGCCTGGTAAAACATTTAATTTCTCTGAGCCTCAGTTTCTTTATCTGTAAAATGGGGAATGTGGTAACAAAACTACCTACTTCACAATGAGATAATGCATGCAAACACAACCACTCAGTCTCAGTTTCTTCATCCATAAAATAGAGGACAACAGCAGCCCCCTCCAGTGCAGTTGTGAGGAGCGAGTGAGGTATTAGTTGCAGGATGCTTTGCAAACCTTAAAGGGCTGTGTGAATTTGAGTTGTTATTTTAATCCTGCAATCATCTGGGAGAGCAGGTCTTGAATCTGAGAGGGTCTCTGCTGCCAGGAGCCCCGAGTAGGTCAGAGGGACCTTCTGTCTTTACCCACCTTTCCCCACCTGCCCACCCACGCAAGGCCCTAGAGCTCTGGGCTACCCTGGCCAGTTCTGCTTTCATCTTGGGTCTCCCTCGAAGGTCGCCCGACCCCTGGTAGCCTTCTTCACCCAGGGATCATCGCGCCGATCCCACCTCTTACACTTTCTGCTTTGGGCCACTTGGGCCAGTCACGCAAACCCTGGGAGTCTCCCTTGGAAATTGATGGGGTTGGACTCTGTCTTCTTAGGGTCTCTTCCCGCTCTCGATTTGCGATCATATGACCTCAAAGAAAGCCCCCAGCTCCTTGCATTTCAGCCCCGTCATGTCTTTGTTTCCTCCCCCTTCACTTGGGGGCCAGTGATGGGGACTTGCTTTGGCTTTGGCCGTAACCAAGAGCCGCCACGGGGGCTGCCCGCCCGCCAGCCACAGCCTCTCCACTGCCGCCCGTTTCCTGGCTTCCTGGCGCTGCCTGGCTTGGACTCCATTTTCTTGGTCTTCTGTGTTTTTGATTTAGAGAAAGTAAACATCCTCGGTTGCCCCTGGGTACCGTTGAAACCCATTGGGAAGAGCTCGATTCTTTCTTTTACGTTTAGAAATCCCTGTCCTTGTACCGGACCAGTCATCTGTCAAAATCACTGCGAGGGCTATGGAAATCGCAACCCACCCCGCACACACGTGCCGGGGACACACACACACACACACACACACACACACACACACGCATATGTACCCCACCCCAGGCTCGCGTGTTTAAGGGGACCTTTGAGGCTCCCGGGTAGGCAGCCCCAGGTGGGAACCGGGAAGGCCTCTTCGCTGGGACTTGTTACAAGCCCCAACTTGGCCAGTGGGAACTTCCTTCCCCCGCCCCCCCCTTCACCTCTGTGCGGAGCTGAGGATCAGAGCTGGGATCAAAGCCGGGAACAAAAGACCCAGGGAGAAAAACCTCCCATCTGGCCCCAGAGGCAGCCACACAAAGGTGCTGCATAATTTATCACCGGGAGTTTGCTGGGACCTCGGAGCTCCTGGCTCCCACCGAGGCTTTGGGGGAGAACCTCACCCCTTCTCTATCAGCAAAGGGCAGGGAGGCTCCAGCCCCTGCTGCTGGGAAAGACACCTGATTTGAACACAAGGTGGGGGAGGGGATAGAAAGGGACTTCGCAGACTGCAAAAGCTGGGGGTTCTCCCCAATCCCAGAAACTCCTGTGTCTGCCACCGCCACCCCTCCCACCGCCGTGGAGTTTTCTCTCCCTAGGGCATCCACTTACAGAATAGGAGTCCCACCACCTTGCTACCATGGATGAAGCCCAAGTGACAGCTAGCTGCAGAACTGGCTACTGGTATATGGAAAGCAAACGGGGGTGCCAAGGAATTATATCCATAGGCAAAAGAAAAGAGAGGGGAATCCCCTTCTCCTGTCCAATTTTTTTGTTCTTTCTGGCAGCTTAGTAAGGGAGGGAATTTCAACCATCAGACTCAGACGGAAGGTAGAAAATGGTTAGATATAGAAGTCACATTAATTTCTCTGAGAGGCAGGAATAAAGCCCCAGATCTGAGTGTGAATCTCAACCCAAGACACTAATCAGCTGGGACCCAAATTACTTTTTTCTCTCCAAGAGCATATCACTTTTTCTCTCTGATTCTCAGTTTTCTCATCAATAAAATGGGTGTAACAATGGCACCTCACTCCCAAGGTTATTTAGTTCCATACAACAAACATTTATTGAACACTCACTATGTTGCAGTCTCTGGGTTACAAAAACCAAAAAAACCCCAAAAAACAAAAAAAAGCAAAACCTTGCCTATGTGACCTTGGATAATTCACTTAACCTTTCTAGCCTCAGTTTTCCTCCCTCTATCAAAAGATGGTAGGTCTAAGGTCCTATTTAGCTCTAAACCCTCGTGTTCTATAAGGGAAATAATGCATAAAGGATGATAAGGGCATAGATTTGGAGTTGGAAGGGTGCTCAAAGGTCATCTAAGCCAGCCCTCTCCTTTTATAAGAAACTGAGGCTCATAGACATTCAGTGACTTGCCCAAGGTCACAAAGCTGGTAAATGACAGTCAGAGCTCTTTCCACTATTCCAGGAATATAAACATATCCTCCAGAGTACATACAAGCCATTGGGCAGCTGGGGAGGTCAGCAAAGGCCCCCGAAGGATGTGGTTCCTGTACTGTACTTTGTTTTGTTTATTTTTTTAATAATATTTTATTTTTTCCTCAATTACATGTTAAAACAAAAAAAAATTTAAACTTTTTTTTTTAAAGTTTTGAGTTCTAAATTCTATCCTTCCCTTCCTCCCCTCCCTGCTCCCTGGGATGATAAGCAATCCAATATAGTTTATACATGTGCAATCAGGTAAAATATTTCCTTCCAGATTAATCATTTTGTACAAGAAGACTTGAATGGAAGGAAGGAAGAAAGAAAGAAAGAAAGAGAGAGAGAAAGAGAGACAGAGAGAGAGAAAGAGAGACAGAGAGAGAGAGAGAAAGAAAGAAAGAAGGAAGGAAGGAAGGAAGGAAAAGAAAAAAGAGAGAAGGAAGGAAGGAAAAAAGGAAGTAAAACAACATACTTCAGTCTGTATTCAGATGCCATCAGTTCTTTCCCTGGAGGCAGATTATATGCTTCATCATGAATCCTTTGGATTGTCTTAGATCATTGTGTTGCTGAGAATAGCTAAGTCTTTCACAGTTGATCATTGTTACAATATTGCTGCTACTATGTACAATATTCTCCTGGTTCTGCCTACTTCACTTTGCATCAGTTCATGTAAATCTTTCCAGATTTTTCTGAAACCATCCCGCTTGTCATTTCTTACAGAACAATAACATTCCATCGCAATCATATACCACAACTTGTTTAGCCATTCCCCAATCGATGGGCATCCTCTTAATTTCCAATTCTTAGCCACCATAAAAAGAACTTTGCACTGTACTTTGCAGGAAGGTGGGGAGATGAGAAAGGAGAGCTTTCCAGGCAAGGCTGACCATGGCCTTTCAAGTACCCAAAGACAGTTTTTGCATTCTCCCTGAGTCCTTTGTTCATCCAGCTTCCATGTTCCTAGTTCCTTAAGTCGGTCTGCACGTGATATAGTCTACAGGTAATTCACCCTCCTCTTCTGGATGCTTGTTAACATCTTCCACAGCTATTGCCACATTTTGAGCTTTCAGACCACCACAAGATTTTTACCCCTGTGATCTTCTCCCTAGCTACACCTCTGGTGTAAGCTCTTTTCATAGCTGAGCTTGGGGGATAAGGAAAGGAGAATAAATGTCTACATTAAGAACCTGTTTGGAAGAAGCCTTGAATGTGGTCAAGGCTATAGTAAATAAGGAACAGATATGGAGGACGCTCCAAAATCTCCCTGCAAATTGCTGTGTTGCATTTGGGCTTTTTGTAAAATGAGGAGAACATGTCTTAGTCTCTCCCTTCCTTTCCAGAAAAGTGGTGACGTGATGATCATTACTGAGTCATAGACTTAGATCTGAAGAGACCTTAGAGTTCATTTTGTCTAAGCATCTCATTTCACAGGTGACAATGAGAAATCTGAGGCCCAGAGAGAAGTGACTTGCCCAAGGCCACCCAAAGTAAATGGCAGAACCAGAATTTGAACTCAGGACCTGTTGACTCCAAACCCATTGCTGATTCCCACAGCCCCACACTCCCTTTCATCAATTTCCTCCCAGAAGGAAGAGAATTGTGTAGGCCATATCTAGAGGGCAACCTAGCTAAGTCTGGAGAGGTTCACCATCAGACTGGCTACAAGGTGGTAAATTTTCAGCCAGAGCGATTCTCAAAAATTACATACCAATTCAAAAAAGATTAAAAAGTGTCTGCTATGTGCCAGGCACTGGCAATACAAAAACAACAACGAAACTACCCATGCCATCAAGAAGTTTACATTGTATTGGTTATTCAAGTCATAGTGGGGTGAAGGGAATAACCACCTTAGATAAAGTCAAGGATCACGGAAGTATTTGGGGTCTCATGGTTGACCTAAGTGTAGCCTGGCACCATCCACATTAAACAAGGCAGCGAGATACAGTGAAAAAAATAACAGGTTTTTGGAAGCAGAGGCCTTGGGTTCAAATCCCATCTTGGTCACTTCTGCCCATGTAACCTTGGACAATTCAATTAACCTGTCTAGCCTTAGTTTTCTTATCTGTCAAACGAGGGTGGGTTGACCAGATGGCCTCAAAGGTCCCGTTTGTCTCTCAGCCTATAATCCTTCCATAGCAGGAGGGACTTTTGACCACCTTTCGGTCACAAAGCCTTGCAGAGCTTATATCAGGTTGCATTTGGAAAAGCTCTTTGGGAACTTTCTTAGACACATTCTTTGGCTGGTCCTAAAGCTATGCAGTAGCATTTATATTTCCATGTCAGGGAATAACAGGAGGTAGTGATGTCCTGGCTTCTGCGGGTAGGTCTGGGTCACTTTATTGTTAGGAAACTTGACCCTTCCCTTTGCTCCCATGAAGGATATCAGAGCTGGGAGGGAGGGACCAAAGGAGCTAGCTCATCCAGCCCCCTCTCCGCATTTTACAGATGAAGAACCTAAGTCAAAAAGAAGTGACTTATCCAAGGTCACACATAGTAAATTGCAGAGTTGGGATTCCAAATACTGTTCTCTTTTCACTGAGCCACACCTGTCCACTAAAGACTTTGGCTGAGGAAGAAAAAACCCCTCCCTCCGGAAGCTGCCCATTCTACTTCCCAATAGCTCTGTTAGGACATTTTTCCTTACACCAAACTGAAATCTTCCTCTCCCCTATTCCTATTCCTCCTGGTTCTGCCCTCGAGGGCCACTCTTGTTTCACATGGTGGCCCTTGAAATAATCAAAGATACTTATCAGGGACTGATTAACTCTTCTTGTCTCCAGGCCCTTCCACTGCATCTTATATGAATTCTGGCCCTTGACCACCCTGGTCACCCTCTAGCTCACCAATATCCTTCCTAAAACATGACCCCAGAACTGACCATGATACTCCAGATGTGATCTGACCAGTGCAGGGGCTAGCTGCAGCATCACTTCCCTGGGCCTGCTTTTTGGCTGCCATATTGCATTATTGACTCGTAATGGGCATTCAATCCATTAATGCCCCCCCATTTTATTCTTTCTGTAACAATCAATATGTCAATATTTGAATTTCTATGTGCCAGTTGCTATCCAGGCACTGGGGAGATAAAATACAAAAGTGAGACAACCCCTGCCCTCACGGAGCTTATGTTCTACCAGAGGGAAGCAATATTTTCACGGATAAGTAAACACAAGATATTGTCAAAATAATGGACAGTGATTTGGGGAGAGGAGTGTTGCTAACAGCTAGGGGAATCTGGAAAGGCCTTCTGAAGGAGGTAGCACTTGAGGTCTTCAAGAGTAGAAGTAAGAAGAAAGAGCATTCCAGGAGTGGAGAGACACCTGATGCTAAGACATGAAGGTGACAGATGGATCTGACATTCTGTATGTGAGCAAAAGGAAGAGGCTCAAGCTTCCTAATGATAATGTCATGTGTAGGATGAAATGTCACTTATGGGAAATGGCAGGTAAGCCTGATTCCTAAAGGGGCATAATCCTCCTGAAGACAGATGGGAACTAGATTTTGAAGGGTTTAAATGCCAAACAGAGAAAACTGTATTTGTATTTTGTCCCAGGTGCAATGGAGAACCAGTCAAGTTTTTTGAGCGGTGGAATGATATGTGCTATAGGAAAATTGATCTGGAGGATTGTTCTAGAGAAAGACTGGAGGCAGCAAGGCCAAAAAGGAGGCTAGAGGAAAGAGGTGATAGGAGATTGGACTAGGGTGTGAATAAAGAAAGAGGGATACTACTGGTATTGATCAGGTAGAGTCTGTAAAACATGGCAATTGATTGGTTACAAGGTCTGAGAGAGGGAAGAGAATTGAGGATGACTTTGAGGTTGCTGACCTGTGTGACTGGGAAGGATGATGGTACCCCTTGTTGGAGATTGAGACATTAGGAAGAAAGGTGGGTTTCGTGGTCCAGTAGTTCTTCTGCAATGTCTGACTCTTTGTGACTCCATTTGGGATTTTCTTGGCCAGAATACTGGAGTGGTTTGCCATTTCCTTCTCCAGCTCATTTTATGGATGAGGAAACTGAGGCAAACA
Organism: Phalanger gymnotis; assembly: GCA_028646595.1. NCBI lineage: Eukaryota > Metazoa > Chordata > Mammalia > Diprotodontia > Phalangeridae > Phalanger > Phalanger gymnotis. The sequence continues at coordinate 446,043,366 of CM053623.1, read as the reverse complement.
GGTTTAAGTGACTTGCCCAGGGTCACATTGTAGTAAGTGTCCAAGGCCAGATTTGAACTCCAGAAGATGAGTCTTCCTGACTCCAGGCCTGGCGCTCTATCCACTTTGGTACCTAGCTACCCCGGCCACAAAGGTGGGTTTAGGGGAAAGATAGTGGGTTCTCTTTTGTTGAGTTTGAGATGCTTATGGGACATCCACGTGGAGAGATTTAGGTCTGGAGCACAGGAAAGACATGAGAACTGGATTATGCAAGTTTGGGAATTGTTTGTATGGAGACAATACATGGGAGCTAATAGGATCACCAAGCAGTCCAGGATGGAACCTCGGATGGATACACCTACAAATAGAGGATGGGACTTGGATGATGATACTGCAAAGGAGACCAAAGTTTAGGTAATAAGAGAACCCAGTAAAGGAAGAGTAGCCAGAAGGGGGAGTGGACACTGACCAGTGTCACATGCTACAGAGAGGTCAGTGAAAACTTAAAAAAAAGAAGGCCATTAGATCAAACAATAAAGAGATCATTGGTGAAATGGTGGGAATGAAAGCCGGGTTGCTAGGCAGAAGAGAGTAGGAAGTGAAAAAGTAGGATATAGACAGCTCTTTTTTTTAAAGGAATTTGACTCTGAAATGGGACAGTTATGGGACAATCATTTGAGGGGATGGTAGTCTCAAGTGAAGGGGTTTTTTGGGGGGGCGGCTTAAAGATGAGAGAGATCTGGGTATGTTGGAAGGCAGCGGGTAAGGGGTCACTGGAGAGGTTGAAAATAAGAGAAAATAGGATGATCAAAGGATTGAATTGCTAGAAGAGAGAGAAGGAGATGGGATCAGGGACACACGTAGAGCTCTTGGCATTGGCTGGAAGAGCCTCCTTGTGCTCTAACAGGGGAGCAAAAGAGCAGAGCCTGGGGGAGGGGTGATTTGGAAGTGTGGAATTGGAACGGAGAGCACTCTGGACAGATGGCCTAGATTTTCCTAGACCAACACCTAAAGCATTGGCATGAAGAGACACCAACCTCAGCCTTTGCCAAAGTAGACACTCAATAAATGCTTTGGGGCTTGTATTGCTTTATCTTTACTACTTCCTAGAAACTGAAAATAGGAGGAAATGTTCACTTTTTCTCTCAAATAGAGCACTGAGGGATTGTTAAGGAATTAATGAATCCAAGGGCAGGACATTTCCTTTCTCAAGAAGTTTCTGTGGACACAATGTCGAAAATACTTCCCTGGTCAGATGACAAGATAATAACAATAGGTAACATTTATATAGCACTTCACAGTTTTATGTATATTATCTTATCAGGATGGGGAAATAGAAAACTATTTTATGAAATGAGGGATCTTGGCTTTTGGTCCAGGGAAGATAATTGGGATAGAAGTATATTTGAGTATCTTTTTTTAACTTGAAATTTAAACATTCTTATAGTCACCCACACTCTTGTGGGTGACTTCCCACTTCTCATTCCTCTGAGGAATGTGATTTTTTTTTTGTCCGTGATTTCTTCAAATACCCAGTGTGGAAACTCCTTCCATAGATGCAGGTAGCAACCGGTCTATAAAGTCTTAGAGCCTTGCTGGTCGTCACAGCTTGGTATGAATGTGTCAGAGGGAGGACTGGAACCCCCTGGGTCTTCTGACTCCAACGCTAGCCCTCTGGCCTGTACCATATTGCTTCTCTTAAGTTAAAGGGTTTGAACTCTCCTTTTGTCAGCTCAGCCAAAGTGCTAGTGAGAAATGAGATTTAGACTGCGCAGTTGGGGACCCCCAGAGATGAAACGGAAGTTGTCATGGAGACCCTGCCTTTGTGTGTGTGCCCCATAGCCTTTTACTGCGAATGCGTGACCCTCTGCAATGCTGGCCTTAGAAGGGTCAGGCCTGCCTCTGAATTCCCAATAATACTCTTGGGCAGGAAGTCGGCTCTGACTGTCAAATGGAGTCCCTTGAGGTTTATTGTCTGTTATTCATCTCTGTGAATGCTAAACCCCAGGGACGGGTTGAGTGGAGACTGCTGAAGCCTGCCCTTTGCCATCTATCATGCTTTCCCCAGGTGTTGGCATACTGCACTAACTCCTCCATGCTTTCCCAGACCCAGTACTCTGTTACTTCAGCTTCATTCAGCTGTTTCAGACTCTTTGTGAACCCATTTGGGGGTTTTCTTGGCAAAGATACTGGAGTGGTTTGCCATTTCCTTCTCCAGCTTAATTTACAGATGAAGAAACAGAGAAAGAGGGTTAAGTGACTTGCCCGGGGTCACACAGCTAATAAGTATCTGAGGCAGGATTTGAACTCAGATCTTCCTGACTCCAGGCCCAGTGCCCTATGCACCATGATGCTCTGTCTACTGCAGGGACACCCAGCTGCCCCTGCTTCTGTTTCTGTAAAATAATCATGGATCCAGATCCCGCCTCTGTTACTTGCTAGGTGTGTTACCTTTGGGTAAGCCACTGTTCCTCTCTGGGCCTCAGTTTCCTCATCTGAAAAATGAGGGTGTTGGACTAGATGACCTCTGAGGTCCCTTCTGATGTTACATCTAGGCCGTTACGACCTCTCGGCCCTAACCCTGCCTACCCGCAGTGATGTCAGGTTTTTCCCTCCAAAATCAGAGAGATGGGTGGTAGACACACCCCTCCTGCCCCAACTAATACTTCCTCCATCCTTAGACTCATTCCCCCTAAAGGGTAGGCTATTCAACAAGCATTTAAGTGCCTACTATGTGCATGGCCCTGGAGATTATTTTATGTCTAGTCTTGTGATTTCATCAGCGTAGGGGATTCCTGGCATAGAAGGCCCTTCCACCAATTCATAGCAAGAGCTCTTCTGCAATTTATAGGCTATGGTCTTTGAGACAGCACTGGGCCTGGAGTTAGGAAGACCTGAGTTCAAATATTGCCTCAGACACTAGCTGTGTGACCCTGGACAAGTCACTTAACCTTGGTTTGCTTTAATCCCCTGGAGAAGGAAAAGGCAATCCACTCCAGTATCTTTACCAAGAAAACTCTTATGGACAGTAATGGTCTACAGAGCGACAAAGAGTAGGATACGACTGAAGAACGCGGTCTTTGAGAGTTGCCAGGGATTCTGAGAGATCCAGTGACTTGCGAAGAGCACAGAGCCAGTCTGTGTGAAGAGGCAGGTCTTGAACTCAGGTCTCCTGGGGCTTGCTTCCGGGGCTCTGGGAATACAAAAATTCAAAACCGAAGAATCCCGTTCTTCAAGGAGCACGCGTTCTTGAGAGAGGGGGGAATGCAGTGTGGTCCATAGGATACAAAGTAGACAGTGATGGAGGCAGAGCGGGGAGCCAGAGTATGGAACATTTGGAGTAGGGTGAGGACGCCGTCCGCTGAGGGGGTGTGACAAGGCTTAGGAGAGCTGAGCCTAGTACGGAGAAAAGGCTTCGAAAAGTCGGAAGGTGCCGACATTTTCCTCCTGGGGATTGACCTTTGGAGCAGGAGGTGGGCAGGCAGTCTGAGACTCTTCGCCGGCCCGGTGCCCAGCCCGGGCCCGGGCGTTTGACCAGGTCCTTTGGAAGGAGGGGAGGCTTTTCTAGGACTTGGGATTTCTTCATTGCTGCAGGTCACCCGGAGAGTATGAGCACCAGCATGATCTCTGCTTGTGGCCTCTGGGGCTGCGGACACTGGCTGGGCGTGGGGTGGGGGAGGGATGAAGACTAAAACGGTGACACGGGGCTCAAACTTCCTCACTGTGGCCTCTTAGGTCCCATTGACTCGTCATCTATTTAACTATATTGCAGAAATAGGAGAGGAGGCGTCTGTTGTGTGTAGGGGATCCTGCCGGGAGCAGCAGCGAGAGCTTGGGACAGAGGGGTGAGGAGTGTGTGCTCATGGAGTGTGCGCTCACGTTTGGTTGGAGACCCGAGGCAAGGGAGGAGAGTGGAGAAGGAAGGAGGGGAGTCGGAGGTGGGGGGGGGGCGCGGGCGGCCAAGGGGTGGCCACGCCCCCTCCCCCCCAAGTTCCCAGGCCCGGCTGCCGCGGGGAGGGGAACCCACGCGCCCCTCCCCAACCTCTCTAGTGCTCAAAGTCCCATAGTAGCTCCTGGGCTGCGCGGGGGGCCGGGCGGGCGGCGGGACCGGGACCAGATGAATGGGAGGGGCGAGTGACCCTGGCAGGGCCCTTTGTTCCCACCCAGGCAGGAGCGGGGGCACAGAGCCGTTCACACGCCATCGCAGGGCATCCTGCTGGGCACGCTGGGGAAGGGGCACTGCAGCTGGTCATGGGACTTGGCCGGGGGGATCGCTCTCGGCTCAATAGCCTGGCCCAGCAGGGTCTGGCTGGGGCTGGAGGGGGAGGGGCCTCCTCCTCCAATTCCTCCCCTCCTCAGCCCCCAGCCTGGGGATTGGAAGTGGCTCTAAGCCCCTCCCCCAAGCCCTCCTTGCTCCCTCAGGTACTTGACTTCCAGGCTGCTTCCCTTTGGGTCTGGCCGTGGGAACTCTTGAAACTTAGTGCCCTGTTCTGAGCGGGAGAACCGAGAGCCACAGGGTGGAAGCCGAGGGACGGGGATACCCTGGCACAAGAACAGGAGGTGGAGCCCCCTCGGGCCACTGACAGCCCTTAGGACCCTAGCTATAGAGCTGGAAGGGCATCTAACCAACCCACTGAGGCCCAGGAGGGTGAGGGGCGCTCTAGGGGGCAGTGCCCAGTGGAATCGTGGATTTAAAGCTTTAAGGGACTTTCGGAGCTATCTAAGTCCTGGAATCATACCAACGATCATTTTATAGAAAGAGAAACAGAGGTGGTACATGGCAGAATGCAGTTTCACACTCAGACCCCCTAAAACCTGGCTTCCTGCCTCTGTGACCAACCTTTCTGAGCCTCCCTTTCATCCTCTGTAAAATGAGAGGCTTGGACTAGGTAATCTCCAGGTTCCAGATCTGGGATCTGCCATCGTTCTCATCATCATAACAACAGCTGATGTTTATATGAAAATGAAAAATTTTCAGAATTCTTTGTGATCTCCTTTAAGTCAGAATTCTTTCCACTGCATTTTGCCCTTCCCATCCCATGGGAATTTGGGCCTCGAGGGACCTGGATCCTCCAGTCTAGGCCCCTGAAACAACTTGGCCACAATCCCCTGGGTGATTAAAGCCTGAATCCAAACCCAGGCATGATTCCCTTTCCATGGTATGTCAGGAAGTTCCATCACTTTTCACCCTCCTCTATACCCTCTTATTCAGGCTAATTTGTTCCCAGATTAAGGCAAATTCTCCAACCCGATATTAAGGGTAAAGTTTTAGGAACAGAAATGGGTGGCCAACCCATAATGCCACCCCTCCACTTGCTAACCCCTTCCCACAAAGGCAACCCCATACTCACCAAGTAAAGGATTAGGAGATCATTTCACTCCCTTGAGCTCTTTTTTTGCTAGGAGTGCTCAAAGACATACTGACTAAGGCCCCAGAGAGCAGTAACTTTGGTTAAATGGTAGCACTGAGGTCAGCAGGGACTTTCCTGACCATTTAAGTCATGGCGGATGAGAGGAAGCCTCTCCCACCCCTCCCTCTGCCCCAGAAACCACAGATCGAGATCAGAGGCTGACCTGGGATGTCAGAAGGAGCTGCATGGCCTGAGCTCTTTCTTTATCTTCCACCGCCTTCTGCTTTCTCTCCTTAGCCCTGGCCAGCAGTCCTGAATGTGCCTGTGGCCGAAGCCACTTCACCTGTGCAGTGAGTGCCTTGGGGGAGTGCACCTGTATCCCAGCTCAGTGGCAATGTGACGGTGACAATGACTGCGGGGACCACAGTGACGAGGATGGCTGCAGTAAGAGACTCCTCTAGGGATGGGGGCCGGGACGGGGAGGAAGCCATACCAAGAATGATGGGGACCATTTAGTCAAGGAGCCACAGCCACTGTGTTAGACTCAGTGTACAAAAACAAAATGACTGAGTTCCCGCCCTCAGGGAGCCTATGTTCCATCAGGGGAGACAATATGCATATATAATTACATTCAAAGTAGATACAAAACAAATTACAAGGCAGTTTTTAGATGGGGTGATACACTTAACAGATGCTAGGGGTGTGGAACAGGAATCAGGATGGGGAAAGCCTTTATGTAGAAGACTGCACTTGAGCTAAGTTTTGAGGGAAAGCAGGGATCCTGAGAGGCAGTGATCCAGAGGAAGAGCATCCCCAGTCGGGGGGTGGGGTGGGGTGGCCTGTGCAAAAGCAGAGATGAGAGCATGTAAGCGTGGTGTGTCTGGAGCAACAAGGTGGCCACTTATACCCTAGGGTGTATAAAGAACAGCGCAGGGGGGTGGGGTGGGGGTGGGAGTGGTCCACACTGAAAAGGCCTGACCAAGAAGTTGGAGCCAGGGGGAGAAAGGATTTAAGGAAAGGCTTAGCAGGACAGCAGCTGACTTTGGGATGGGGCTTTTTGGCATCTTAAGATACTGTGGGTCAGATTCCAGGAGATGGCCATTTGGGCTCTGGGGTTCCCCAGCAGGGGAATTGGCTGTTCCCAATGTACCTGTAGAGTTGGAATCTTGGAAACAGGAGGTTTGTTACACCACCGACCTTACCCAATCTGCCATTAGGGCCACCTCAGCACAATCCTATTTAGTCCAAATCAGCAAGCATTTATTAAATACCCCTAAAGTGCCTGGTCCATCACTAGATTCTGGGGATGCAAAAACAAAATAGTTACTGCCCTCAGGGCAATTATATTCTCCCCAGGACAGGGGTCTCATACAGAAACGATTAAATATTAAATGTATATGAAATACATTTTTGTGTCTATTACTCCACTGTGGAGACATACATGTAACAATAAAACATGTTTAAAACAAAATATAAAGAAGACCTTTTTGTGTGTATAACACATACGTCTCCTTAAATAGCTTTGAATGTGGGCAGATGCATTTATTAGGCTTTTAATGTGTTCTAGGCACTTTACAAATATTATATCATTTGATTTTCACAACCGTGGGAGGTTATTCCCATTTTACATATGAGAAAACTGAGGCAGACAAGGTAAATGACCTGTTCAGGATCACACAGTAAGTATCTGAGGCTGGATTTGAACTCAGGTCTGTGCAATGTGTCACCTAGCTGAGGATTCCTTGTTCTTTTCCACGGTCAGCCCACCTCATTTTCCATCTCCATCCTTAAGCATATCTTTTACATCACTTCTCTATTCATAGGAGTGTGGTTCCATGGAAAGAGACCTGGATTTGGAGTCAGTGGACCTGTGTTCAAATATCCCCTTGTCATTTCTGTAGCTGTGTGACTTTGGACAAGTTACTTAGTCTCGCTGGGCCTCGGTTTCCCCATTTTTAAAATGATGAACTAGGTGGCTTCTGAGTCCCTCTCTTTTTAAAAACGTAACTTTTAATTTATTTTTTGTTAATTTAACAAGCATCAATTTTTCCTCCTCCCAACCCTCCCTATTGGGAAGAAAGAAAGCTCTTGAAACATGTATGCATAGTTAAGCAAAACAAATTTCCACATGGGCTGCCTCCAAAAATGTGTGTCTCATTTTGTGTGTTGGTTCTCATCATCTGTCTAATATGCTTTGCTATCAGACTCTGGAATTATGGCTGCATTGATCAGAGTATCTGAGCTCCTTCCCTTCTCCATCTGTGATTTTATGATTTAGGTTCAGATTATGACTCTGCCCTTGCTATCAGTGTGATCCTGGGCAACTTCTCAGGTCTTCTTTTCCTCATTTATGAAATGAGTTGTTGGAGGAGATGGTCTCTAAAATTTCCCCTAACTCATACGTCTGTGGTCTTGTGAATGAATACACTCATTCATCCCCTAGTGGGACCATCTGTTGGAGTAGATGAGTCTTCTGGAGTTGCTCGAGCAAGGAAATGTTTAAGTGATTTTGCCCAGGGCCATAGTGTCATGCGATCATAGATACAGAGCCCTGAGGGAGCTGGAAGGTTCTCAGGTACAACACCTCATTTTATAGAAACTGAGGCCCTGAGGGGCCCCAGGATCCCACAGGTGGGAAGCAGCAGAGCTGGAGAAAGGAAGGCACTTCTCAGTCACCCCTGGATTGCGTCCTCGGTGAAAACGGAGTATTGATCTGGGACACAGAGAACCAACACTGTTAGGTGGGAACCCAAGCCCAGGTTACCTGATATACTAACAGATCACTTCAAGGCTTGAAATGAGTTAGAGTCGATTTGCTGTGATCTGCCTAGATTTTCTCCCTCAATTGTCCTGCTGCTGCTTTAGCCTGACATTGCATCCCCAGTCTTCTGCCATATTAGAATCATTGTTGGTAACTGGTAAAACATCTGCATTTTCAGAAAGAACTTCTTTCAGCAAGAATTCAGTTTGAATCTGCAAACGGTCGACTAGTAAGCTTGATAGGGCTAGTTCTTGGCAAAATTCTAGAGTCTGTTCTAAAGCAGTGTTTGTAAGAGACAGTGCCTGTGTGGAAAGTGTCAGAGGCCGGATTTGAACCCCCGTCTTCCTCCCTCCAAGACTAGCTTTCTATAGTCAATGCTGAGATACTTTTCATGTGTGTTTACACAGGCAGCTAGTTACTTCCATGGATGGTGCTGGACTTGGAATTGGCAAGACCCGAGATCAAATCCTACCTCAGATATTTGCCGACTGTGTGACCCTGTGGAAGTCACTTGATCCTCTGTGCCTCAGTTCTCTCATCTGTAAAATGGGGATAATAATAGCACCTTCCTCACAGGGTTGCTATGAGGATCAGAAGAGTTAACATATAAACCATATCTTTTAGCACATCCCCTTGTGCTCTAATTATTAAAATAATTATTTATAATTATTAAAATTATAAAATATATTATTATTATTATACATAGAGATATTTATTCCTTCTCTAAATTGGGAGAAGACCGGTTGCCTAAGAGGTTCACCCCTGCTCCCTGACCTCCCAGTTAGTACATGCACTCAGTAGACTGGCCTGCCTTGTTCTGTGGATCCAATGGTGACATCCCCAACTCACCTTTCATACTCTGAGGCGTGTTCCCGGGTGAGCCCCACATCCTCTGCAGCTCATTCTCCTTGTGACCAGAAGCAGCAATTAGCAGGGTTGGCTGCAGGGGATGGGGAATCCAATCTGTCACCTTGAGCAGAGTTTTTCTCCATCTGAAGTTAATTGGTCCTGATAGGGATTGAACCTGCAACCTTGGCCTCATTAACACTCGTTCTGTCCAGTTGAGCTAACTAGCCCAGACAAGGTACTCATTACATATTAGTAACATGTGTTTCCCAAGAGGAAAGTTGAAAAAAAAAAGACATTTCCTTTTTTCTTTTTTTTCTTTCTTTTGTTCTCTCTTAATTTCTGTAAGGTTTTAATTGCCCAGTATTGGCCTTCTAAGGATCAGATAGCTAGAGTCGGAAGGGCCTCAGAGGCCATATGGTCCAACCCCCACACTTTGCAGATGGAGAAACCAAGCCCAGGGGGCTTAAATGATTTTCCAAAGTTATATATGTATTAGAGATGGGATTGGAGTCCAGGTCTTCTGACTGAAAAACCAGGACTTATCCCCATTATTGCACATTATATCTTACTCTATAAAAATAATTTGCATTTCTCTAAATGTTTTTTTGGGGGGAGAGCAAAGCCTGACTATAAAAATAATTTACATTTCTGTAACTTTTTTTTGGGGGGGGGGAGAGCAAGGCCTGACTTCACTGGTGTAGGCAATTGTCAGTGAAGAAACTTCCATTAATGTAATTTGGCTATTTCCAGTCTTATTTGGCCTGGGTCACTGAGAGGTCAAGTTCCTTGCTTATGATCTCAAAGCCAGTATGTGTCAGAGTGGGATTTGAACCCAGATCTTCCTAACTCTAAGGCTAACTCCATTACTTTACCACTCAGATAATGCTTTAACATTTGCAAAATGATTTCCTTACAACAAAGCTTTGGGGTAGTTATTGCAAGTATTATTTGTGGGAGGGGAAGGTGTCAAGGCTTGACCCCTGATACCAACAGTGAGGGGATCTCCCAGTATAAAAATTCCCTCCGCCTCTGCTGATTAACAACTGTGGAATTTATAGTCTCAGAAAAGGCTTGAGGGCATTGAGAGGTTCAATGATTTGTCCAGGGTCTGTCAGCCAGTATGTGTCAGTGTAAGACTTGAACTTAAGTATCCTGATTCCAAGGTGTGGTTTCTATCCACTAAGACATATTACCTGTTATTACAAGTATTTTTATGTCCATTATACAGATGAGGAACCTGCATAGACTTTGGTCACACAGCTAGTAAATATTAATAATCAGGTTCAAACCCAGTTTCTCCTGGCTCTCTCCCTCTCTCTCTCTCTCTCTCTCTCTCTGTCTCTGTGTGTGTGTGTGTGTGTGTGTGTGTGTGTGTGTGTGTGTGTGTGTGTGTGTGTGATGTTATACTCTGGAACAGGGGATGTGAGGGAGAGGGTTGGGCCTGAGCAAGGATGCCAGATTCACTTGGACTTTCTTTCCCCTGGGCCTCAGTGCTTCCCACCTGTTCCCCTCTGGATTTTCACTGTGACAACGGCAAATGTATCCGACGCTCCTGGGTGTGTGATGGCGACAATGACTGTGAGGATGACTCGGATGAACAGGACTGTCGTAAGTGCCAGCTCAGGGTCTGGGCGAGGCTGGGGGAAGATTCCACGGGACACCAGAGGCATCACCACTGCCCCCTGGAATGCCCTGGCGTTTCTCCATCTATCTCTGGGCCCCCAGCCGGGGAGCATCCCCCAAGGAAACAGAAAGTGGCACCTGAGGGCTGGCTGGCTGGGCCCTGCCCCCAGTTCTGACTTCTCTGTGTCTTGTGTCCACAGCCCCTCGAGAGTGCGAGGAGGATGAATTCCCCTGTCAGAATGGCTACTGCATTCGAAGCCTGTGGCATTGCGATGGAGACAATGATTGTGGGGACAACAGTGATGAGCAGTGTGGTAAGTGGGAGGCATCACCTGTGGTGGGGAGAGCGTCGGATTTGGAGTCAAAGGGGACCTGAGTTTGAATCCCAGCTCTGCTCTGCGTGTGACCTTGGACAAGTCACTTAACTTGTCTGGGCCTCATTTTCTTCACCTGTAAAATGAAAGGGCTGGGCTAGGTCCTTTCCTGTTCTAAATCCTGTAGTGTTCTGTCTTGGCCCCAAAGGTGATCAATAAGCATTTATTAAGTGCCTACTGTGTGCCAGGCACTGTGCTAAGCACTGGACTGGACGAAATGCATTTCCTTTCTTCCCTTGGAGAAGTGAAGGGTTTGTGGGTGTAGAATGATACATATCTTGCCACGTATGGTCACTGTGTCAACTATTCTTTGTTACAAGGAAAGACTTACTAGGTTGTGGGGAGAGAGAATGGCAGATAAAGAAACTGACTGCGGTGTTAAAAACAAAAAGCAGGAATAAAACCTTAATTTTACAATAAATAAATCCAGTCAGACTTGGCCATTCTCGAAACCATTGATTTCTTCATTTAACAAACATTTTCGGACCTACTATGCACAAGATTGTGTCTACTCTACCTTGAACGGCAAGAAGAATAAAGGGCAGGTGGGCTGGACTGTTATGCGGGTGCCCCAAGGACTGAAGTCAGATGGAGCTTGTCCAGTATTTTGTCTTTCTCTTGGGGTCGGCTCTGGCATTCAAAGGATCTGAGGAATTCCCAGGGAGAGGAAGCCGAGAGTCAGGGTGGGTTTGGCAGCAAAGCTGGGGGGGTACCCCCAAAGCTCCCCAGGGCGGGAGTAAATAGCCCGTCTCTTCCCAGACATGCGCAAGTGCTCGGACAAGGAATTCCGCTGTAGTGATGGCAGCTGCATTGCGGAGCACTGGTACTGTGATGGTGACTCAGACTGTAAAGACGGATCGGATGAGGAGAGCTGCCGTGAGTGCCTTTGGCCCCACCCAGGTCAGGGAGGGGTCCCACCCTCTGGGCACAAGTGCTGGGCCTGTGGCTGAGCGAGCCCAAATAATAACTCACCTTTTCATGGGGTTTTAAAGTTTGCAAAGCACTTTCCTCATAGTAGCCCTGTGAAATGGGTATTGAAAGGCTTATTATCCCCATTTTAGAGATAAGGAAACAGAATCTATGGGGTTAAGGGATATGACCGTGTGCACATAGTTAAGTGTCTGAGGTAGAACCCAGGTCTCCCAAGTCTTTCTACCATACTACCCCTAAGTAACTGTTCTAGACCTGGAGAGAAGTAGGACAAACCCCTTTTAGTGGGTAGGGAGGCCTCATCTTACCAGTCTGACTGAAGCATCCCAAGGGGTGCTGCCCAAGGAAGGTCTATGATGGCTGAGTTGGGGCTGTCCCCATGCCTAGTACCTTTCCACTCAAAGGAGCCAATGTTTACTCCAACTGTTTACATTGTGTTCCTACTATGAGAAAGTCACTGTGAGAGTCCTAAGGTACATGGAGTGAATCATACAATGTCCCTGCCCTCTGGGACCTTCCATTCTACAGGGGTGAGGGTAGGGGAAATGACATGTATATTGATGTGTGTGTGTGTGTGTGTGTGTGTGTGTGTGTGTGTGTACTGAGAGATCTATAGATATAGATAGACCTATAGATATTGATAGATATGCCTATCTATCTATTTATCTATCTATATGTGTGTGTATGTATATACTTTGTCTGGTGTCAACTGGTGTGGTATAAAAACATACATATAAATATATATGTACATATACACATACATACATACATGTATACACACATATATTTATGGAGAAAGCATTAAAAATTAAGGGGATCAGGAGTTTGCCCAGGAGTTGAGCACTAAGGAACCTTGGGATTCTTTTTTATTATTGTTATTATTATTCATTTATTTTTTTGTTTTCAACATTCACTTCCATGAGATTTTGAGTTCCAAATTTTCTCCCCATCTCCCCCCTCCTCCCACCCCAAGATGGCGTGCATTCTGATTACCCCTTCTAATCTTCCCTCCTTTCTATCACCCTCCTACCTTCTCTTATCCCCTTCCCTTCTATTTTCCTGTAGGGCAAGATAGATTTCTGTACTCCATTTCCTGTGTATCTTATTTCCAAGTTGTATGTAAAAACAGTTTTTAACATTTGTTTTTAAAACTTTGAGGAACCTTGGGATTCTAAGAAGCAGGGATAGGGCTTGAGTGCATTCTAGGTACGAGGGCCAGCTCGTACAAAGATGTGGAAATGGATCAGTCACTGAGCATGTGTTAAGCAAAAAGAAGGTATCTTTGCTCTCAGAGAGCTTACCTTCTACTAGGGGAGAACAGATGAGTCAATATAACAGGATTTATACAAAATAAATACAAATGATTGGGGCGGGGGTGGAGATTATCAGGAAAAGACTTCTTGAAGAAAGTGATATTTGAGCTGAGCCTTGAATGAAGCTAGGATCTGGAATGCTGAGGCCTGAGACTGTTTCCTCTTGTCCATCCCATTAGCCTCAGCAGTTCCTGCACCTCCCTGCAGCCTGGAGGAATTCCAGTGCGCTTATGGACGCTGCATCCTGGACATCTACCACTGTGATGGGGATGACGACTGTGGGGACTGGTCTGATGAATCCGATTGCTGTGAGTGCCCTTTGGTGGGAGGCAAGGGTGCTGGAGAATTTCTAGGATTATTAGGTGCAAAGTGGTGAGTGGGGCAGTGTAGTCCTGAGGAGAAGTCTCAGAATTCTAGGCTGCCTTCTTAAGAGTTAATATTAATTCATTCTCTCAGTCACTCATTCATTCATTTGTTCGTTCACAATTCTTGTCTGTTCACAAATATTTCTGCTGTGTTCTCTGTGTGCAAGACCTCACAGAGGGTCTGCGGTCAGGAGACTAGCTTTCTGAAGGAGTATGTGAGGGGGGTCTCTAAGTACAGGATGGCTGGAGACACACATCATAGCTGTTTCTGTCCTTTGTTACCTCTGGCAAACTACTGAGCTTCCTTGGGCTCCTCTTCCTCAGCTGTAAAATGAGGCCAAGATGGCCTTGGAGGACCCTTCCAGCTTGAGATGCATGACCCTCTGAACTAGAGAACAACCTGTAGTCTTCCCTCTTTTTTCTTGCCCAATCCCTGCCTAGCCTCCCACCAGCCCTGCCGATCCGGGGAGTTCATGTGTGACAGCGGTCTCTGCATCAATGCCGGCTGGCGCTGTGATGGGGACGCGGACTGTGACGACCAGTCTGATGAGCGAAATTGCAGTGAGTGGGAGAATGGTCCTAGAGGTCTGGGGTGGCTCGTAGTGGGCTTGTGACGTAGAGCAGGCCCCAGGGAAAAAGGCCAGGGGGTGGTGGGTGAGGGGTGAGGGACCCAGCAGCCACCCTGGCTGAGCTCTGGATCGGGGGCCGGCTAAGGATATGGGGGAGATGAAGAGGGGAGGAAAGTGTTTCAGGCTGTTTCAGAACTACCTCCCAACCTGGACCTTCCCTCCCACCTTCTCCAGCTACTTCCATGTGCACGGCAGAGCAGTTCCGCTGTAAGTCTGGCCGCTGTGTCCGGTTGTCTTGGCGTTGTGATGGGGAAGACGACTGTTCAGACAACAGTGATGAGGAGAACTGTGAAAACACAGGTTGGGCCCCTCAGCCTTGCCTCTGGCCCCTTAACAAGCACCCTGTGACGTGGGCAAGACACCCACCTTGGGCCAGGAGTCTGCTCTGGCCATATTCACAATTTAGCTTTACCTGGCCTGATGGGCATGGACTGTGGGACCATAGGATCATGGCTTTAGAGCTGAAAGGGAGCTCTGAGGACATCTCAGCCAGTCCCCTCATTTAACAGATGAGGAAACTGAGGCCCAGGGAAGTTATGTGATTTCCTTGCAGGTTGTGTCAGTTGACCTCTAACTCCAAAGCCAACAATACCAGTGTTATGGGTGTCATTTTCTGTTAACACATTTATTTATATATTGATCTCATTGGGGCCAGAGGTGGCGGAGGAAAATACTACCTTAGATGGCTGGCTGATTTCCTTCTAAACCATTTTTAGGGTTACATCATTACTCCCTTTCCCCTCCTGCCCTGAGTTCCTTGCCATCTCACTCTTTTAAACCCTAATGGAAAGTCTGGGGATTCAATGTTACCAGATCCATGCCTTGCTCTGGAGCCCTGGAACACCTCGCCCCCCTCACCACCCAACTCACCCACATCCCAGTCCAGCTGTGTTTTGCCTTAGAAAAGGACAGGCTCCCATCCTTTCCAACCGTTCCCTCTGTTGCCCCAGTCCCTCCCCCAACTATGCTGTCTCCCTCTTCCCAGGAAGCCCCCAATGTGCCTCAGATCAGTTCTTATGTGGGAATGGGCGCTGTATTGGCCAGAGAAAGTTATGTAATGGTGTCAATGACTGTGGAGACAATAGCGATGAGAGCCCCCAGCAGAATTGCCGTGAGTATCCCCTGGGGTGGGACTATTTAATTGTAAGTTTAGGGGGAGTTTTTTGAGCTGTGAGTACAGAAATAGCTAACCCAGATCTTCCAATACCTTCATCTTACAGATGAGGAAACCGAGTCCCAGAAAAAGGAAGTAATTTAGGGTCTTGGATTTAGAGCTGGAAGGGTCTTCAGAAAGCATATATTCTAATAGCTTCATTTTCTAGATGAAACGTAGTCCATCCAGGGGAAATGACTTGTCCAAGGTCCCGAAGGTAGTAAGAGACAGACATAGGGTTTGAACTGAGATCCTGATTCTAAATCCAGTGTTCATTTGTTTAAGGTCACACAATCAGTAAATGGGTGGATATGTCAGAATTTGCACTCCAAACCCAGCCCCCTTCCTATGACCCCCAACCTGTTGAATTAGGAGCTCCTAGGGCTAACAGAGAACCCTCTCTAGGGACTCTTCCAACTGCAGGAGCAGCTCTCTATGGTCTAGGTGGAGTGCCAGGCTGGCTCTCCTTAGGGAGCATGTTGGGCTCAGCTCCCATCTCTGACTTGATTGGCACAGGACCTCGGACAGGTCAGGAGAACTGCAATGTCAACAATGGTGGCTGTGCCCAGAAGTGCCAGATGGTTCGGGGAGCGGTGCAGTGTACCTGTCACACCGGCTACAGACTCATGGAGGACGGGCGTTCATGCCAGGGTGAGGCGGGATGCTTGGAGAGGAAAGCGTTCACTTGGTTATTGATTAGGACAGATGGGCCTGGGTCCCATTACTTAGAATGCAAGTGGATGTCTAGGCAAGAGAACATCTGGGCAACCAATGAATTGGGGTGGAAATTGGACAGCATGAGAGTTCTCTGATCCATGCCCTTTTCCCCTATAGATGTGAATGAGTGTGAGGAGGAGGGCTATTGTAGCCAGGGGTGTACTAACAGTGATGGAGCATTCCAGTGTTGGTGTGAGGCGGGCTATGAACTCCGACCTGACCGGCGAAGCTGCAAGGCCCTGGGTAAGGGGAGCTAGGGATGGACCCTGTGGGCAAGGGAGAGTTAAACTTTCCTGAGGCAGCCCCAGTTACCCTCTGGGCCCTACCAGGTGACCTGACCGCTTCTACCATCTTTCAGTCCAGCAAGCATTTTTTAAGTACTTACTGTATGCCAGACACTGTGCTATGCCCTGGGATTATAAAAACCAAAATGAAGCAGTTCCTGACCTTAGGGAATTTATGTTCTGTTGGGAGGATATAATCTGTACATAGAGAAGTAAATTCCAAGTAATTTCAGTGTGGTGAGAGAGGCTTAATGCTCCTTCTACCTGAACCAAGCCTTGAAGAAAGCACAAATGAGGAAGAAGCACATTCCAGGAATGAGGGACAGATAGTGGGAGCAAAAGCGTGAAGGTCAGAGGCAGAAGATGGAAGGCTCTGTATGGCAAGGAGCCAGTCGCCCTGGATGCTAGAGTGTACAAGCAGCCGTAATGAACACTAAGTCTGTAAAGAGAGACTGGAGCCAGACTGCGGGGAGGAACTTTAGTTAGAACAATAATAATAATAGTACTTTGAGCTTTATAAAACATTTTGTATCTTGTCTACGTGGTAATAGGGAGCCACTTTAGCTTCTTGAGCAGGAGAGTGACAGGATCGAATCTGTATTTAGAGCAAATTGTTCTGGCAGTTGTGTGGAGAATGTATTGGAGAGGCAAGAGAGACTCTGGGAGACCAGTTAAGAAGAAATTGCAATAGTTTAGACCTGAACTAGGGTGGTGGCCATGTCAGTGGGGAGCAGGAGAGCAGATGAGGAAGCTGAGGCCCTAGCAAAGTAAATGACTTGCCCAAAGTCACACAGATAAGTAGGCAGATCCTCTGACTCCAGATATTGTTGAGGTAATGAGTCCTTTACAGATATTAAATGAAATATAGAGTAGCTGCTCTTGTAACGAGTGAGAGTAAGTGAGAGCACCCTGGGATCTGAGGAAGATGCTTTGGGTGAAGGCTTCTTCTACCTCTGCCTCTCCTGCTACCTTGAGCTTCCAAGCAGAGGCTTTGTGACCCAGGCTCTTGGCTGAGGGGTTCCCATCTAACAGGCCTGGAAGGCTTACGTGGGCCTGTGAGCCAAGGGACAGACCTGGAGCCTGGGCTTAGGCCCTGTCTCTCTGCTGTGTCCCAGGGCCAGAGCCCGTATTGCTCTTCGCCAATCGGATCGACATCCGGCAGGTACTGCCGCACCGCTCCGAGTATACGCTTTTACTCAACAACCTGGAAAATGCCATCGCCCTTGACTTCCACCACCGGCGGGAGCTTGTCTTCTGGTCAGATGTCACCCTGGACCGCATCCTTCGGGCCAACCTCAATGGGAGCAATGTGGAGGAGGTGGTGTCTACAGGCCTGGAAAGCCCGGGTAAGGAGAGCGGAGCCCCATGGTGAGCAGGAAGTCGTCAGGAGGAAGTATAGTGCAGCATAGTTCCCTGAAGGGAGAGGTGCGTGCTGTGGACCAGGAAGCTAAGATTCCACCTAGAACTTGAGGGTTAATTGGCCAGAATAGAAAGATAGGAAGAGCCAACATGGGAAGGGTATGGGAACATGGGCTGGATCCCCAGCCCTCAAGTGCTCCCTCCCTCTCTGTACCTTGTCAGGGGGGCTGGCTGTCGACTGGCTCCATGACAAGCTGTACTGGACAGATTCAGGCACTTCTAGGATTGAGGTGGCCAACTTGGATGGTGCACATCGGAAAGTGTTGCTGTGGCAGAACCTGGAGAAGCCCCGGGCCATTGCCCTGCATCCCATGGAGGGGTGAGTGAGAGCCTCAAGCCCTGGGCTTACGTCATCCCCCCACCCACTAGCCAGCCCATGCAAAGCAGAGGCATTGGGCCTCGTCTTCCTGGGTGAGGGATTCCTGAGTAAAGGGCCTGGAGGGCTGAAGTAGGCTTGTGGGCCAAGAGACAAGGGACAAAGCAGCTCATGAGCTTCTGCTCCCATTTCAGCCTGGCAAAGACGAAGCTGGGAGAAAGGACCTCTAAAAGAGTGACTTTTTGTACCTCACTCCACGGGGGAGTGGACTTGCCTAAAGGAACCCACAGTCCCGAGACTGGGCTTAGAGTCAAGAAGACGCCACCTTAGATTTGGTGTGACTTTGGGCAAGTCACTGATCTCCTCTTGGCCGAATGTTTCCTCTTTGTAAAAATGGTACCTGTAAAATCACAGGATTATAATAATAAAATGATAGATTTGGACCAGATTGAGGTCATCAAATCCAATCCCATCATTTTAGTGGTGGGAAAACTGAGGTCTAGAGAGGTTAAGTTACTTGTGCAAATTCACTAGCACACTTCTGAGGTGGGATTCAAACCCAGGTCTTCCTGACCTTTCTGGAAGTCTAATGTTCTATACTCTGCACCAAAGGTGTCAGATACACCATCCGTAGCCCACAACATTCCCAAGTACAGTCTGAACCAGATTAAGATGTAATTAGGAAATATTTAGCTAAATAAAAATATAGTAAACCATAGATAATATTAATCTGTGGTTTTCTAGGTCAACATATGATCCGCAGGGACCCTAATGTAGTTTAGTGATCCCTGTTTCTATGTGATTTTGAAACTTCTCTCCTACATCACACTGTAAGGAACAGAAAGCACTTGACAAACCTTCTAGCATAATGTAAATGTAATTGTTATTATTGGTGTAACCACTAGGAGGGAATAAAAATTGGATTTTCATTGGCATAAAGAACTCCCGGATGAGGACACTCCCTCTGCCAGTGAAGGTTGGCACTTTTTGTGCAAATTATAGTCTCAGAGAGCTGCTGAGAAATGAAGTACTTGCCCAGATTTCTCCAGACATCCAGTGTATGTAGGAGGCAGGATTTGAATCAGTTTCTTCCAGACTCCAAGGCTTTCCAACCAAGGCTGGAAACCACGATGGCATCCATTCAGCCATGATTACCAGTAACCTTGAAATAATGGCAAATACCACATGGACATTGAGTGAGATGTCATTTGAATAAATACTGCCTTTCTTCATGATTCCATCCGTTTTCCCTAGGATGTGGGCACAGACTCTACCCCTGTCTCAGCTGCCTTTCTTCTCTTTCTAGTACCATTTATTGGACAGATTGGGGCAACACCCCCCGGATTGAGGCGTCCAGCATGGATGGTTCCGGGCGGCGCATCATTGCTGATACTCACCTTTTTTGGCCCAATGGGCTCACGATCGACTATGCCGGACACCGAATGTACTGGGTGGATGCCAAGCACCATGTCATTGAGCGAGCTGACCTCGATGGAAGTAACCGCAAAGCTGTCATTAGCCAGGGTGAGACTTTCTACTGACCTCCTTTCACTCTCTTTTCTTATTCTACCTCCCTGGCCCCCAGTTTCATGCTATCATAGAATCAGAGCCAGAAAGGACTCTGGAGATCATTGAGTCCATGCCTCATTTGACAGGTGAGGAAATTAAAGCCTGGAGAAGTTACAATGACTTGCCCAGGGCCACACAGCTAGTAAGTATCTGAGTCAGAATTCAAATCCAAGACATCCTGAGTCCAAGTCAGTCAGTCAACAGCATTTGTTAAGTGCTTACCAGGGGTGTGCTGGAGCTGATTGTTAAATTTTCACTGTGAGCATTTATACCTCTGACATCATCAAACACTATAAATCAGCGTTCGATTTATTGTTCTGTTGATTATCTAGGTAAGAAAATGTTTATGATGAAGAGTGAAGTTAAAAGCATGTTTGTGTGTGTGTGTATGTACGCATGCATATGATTGATTTTCCTTCTGAGAGCTGGTTGTTAAATATTCACCAGCAAACACACTACTGGTGCTTACTATGTGCCAGGTACCAGGCACTGGGATAAGAATTGTAGATGCATAAAAAGACAAAACCCGTCTCTGTCCTTGAGAAGCACTCCAGCTATTAGACCACATTTCTTCTCCTGTAGAAGCAGGGTTGGACTCAATAATCCTACCATCCCTTTCAGCTCCAGATCACGTGAGCCCATTTGTCCGTTCCCACTGGGTACTGGGAACTTGAGCAGAGAGCAGATGCCCCACATTCTTTTGGCTGAGAGACTGAGCTAGAATTAACTAGTGTTGGGTCCAGGAGCAGTGGCCTGCCGGGGCTCGGGGCTGAGGGCGTTCTGGGCCTCTTCACAGGCCTCCCGCATCCCTTTGCCATCACGGTGTTTGAGGATAGCCTGTACTGGACGGATTGGCACACCAAAAGCATCAATAGCGCCAACAAATTCACCGGAAAGAACCAGGAGGTCATCCGTAATAAACTGCACTTCCCCATGGACATCCACACCCTGCACCCCCAGCGACAGCCAGCAGGTAGCCACCTTCTGGGCAGCCAGCCCAGCCTGCCCCTCGGTGCCTCAAAAATCCTCCTCAGGCAACTTTCCCAGGGCCCCTTCTTCCGGGTGTCCTTGTCCTAGCTGGGTGAAACCCGAGGTTGGGACAGGCTCGAGGCAACTGCCCCCTCTGCTGGCGACTGAAGGTAGCGCATCTCTGAGCTCATTCCCCACCTCGTGGCTTTCTAGCCTCTGGTCTTATGGTGGTCTTCTTGCCCTGGGGTATTTGAGCAGGGAGAAACCGCTGTGGGGACAACAATGGAGGCTGCACCCACTTGTGCCTGCCCAGCGGCCAGAATTACACCTGCGCCTGCCCCACTGGCTTCCGCAAGACCAGCAGCCATACCTGTGCCCAGAGTAAGTATTTGGGGAGGGGGCACCCGGCAGGGGAATTACCTGCAGGTCATTCTAGGCATAGGCCTATGGCTGGGGACGTGGAATGAAATGATTCTAAGGGGTCCCGGCAGCTGCGGCTTTGGGGTTGCTGGAAATATCTCATGGTATGAAAGAAGCCAGGGTGTTGGAGTCAGGCAAGACCCGTGTTGGAATCTTACCTGTCAGTCAGTCAGTCAGCATTTTTTAAGCCCCTCCTATGTGCTGAGCACTGTGCCAAGTGATGGGGGTACAAAAAAAAGAGGCAAAAGACATTCCCCGTCCTCAAGGAGCTTATGATCCAACAGGGGAGACAACAAGCAAACACCGGGGTACAAATAAGGACCTCTGTAACTTATGACAGATCGCTTAACGCTGCTGAGCCTGTGTTTGCTCATCTATACAAGCGGGATGGTCACATCTATAGTCCCTGCCTCCTGGGGTTCTTATAGAGGCAGCATGATAGGGAGCACCCATTGGAGCCAGAGGACCATAGGGCTGTAGAATTGGAGTCAGAAGGACTTGAGTTCAAATGCTGCCTCACATGGTTACTAGCTGTGGGCCTCAGTTCCCTATCAGTAAAACGGAAGGGTTGGACTTGACCCCTTCCAGCTCAAAATCTATGGTCAGACCGAGTGAAGTCATGTACATAAAACTACATAAACTTTAAAGTGTTCTTTCAAGGTCAGCTCCTGCCGGGAAGGTAGAAGCCAGCCGCGTTGGCGGCCCTTTCTTCAAGACTGTTAAAGGGCAGCAAATACACGGCTTCATGCCCTCCTAGAAAGTGGGGGAGAAGCTTCTCACCCGCTGCATCCCCCTATATCAATCTCCCCTAAACTCTGGCGTTTATCAACTGATATATGAGTATTCTCAGCATCCAAAGGGCTGCTCAGGGTTCTAAGATCAGGGCGTCTCTCTCGACCCAGTAACCAAGTAGCCAAAATTAGGCCTAGCACTGATGCTAAGCCGTGGTGGATGCTTAGTCTTTGTGTGTCAAGTGAATGTATGAATGAATAAATAAATGAATGACTTCCTATATCATGGGGCAAAGAACAAGGTCCCCCCTGAGCTCCTGCTCTTTTTAGACTGCAAGCTGCTGGAGGGTAAGGTTGATCTTTGGCCTGTTTTGCTATTCCCAGAGCTCAGCACAGTGCCTTGGCGAATAGTAGGCACTTAATAAATACCTCTTGGTTGCTTGTTTCTTTTTGGGAAGGAGAGAGTCTAGGCAGTCATTGCCAGGACTTGCTGTGCTGCATCTGATGTCTTGGGTAGGGTCACTCCTGTGTACCCCAGACACGGCTTGCCTTAGATTTTGAGACTGCACATGAACCCTTCTGCAGGGCACTGGTACTCCCTCCAAACCACTGGTCATGGTGGGAGGGAGCTGTTCTGGGCGGGAATTCTTTACCTGTTTTGTGCCCTGGAGCCCTCTGGCAGCAGTCTGGTCAGACTTGTGAAGGCCCTTCTCAGAAGCAGTGCTTGGCAAACCTTCAAGGCCTAAATGTTCATTACTATTGTCGTTGTTGATGTTATTATCACTTTTCCCCATTTGATCCCAAAGTTTTATCTGATTGCCAAGGCTGCCCTGTGCCCAAAGTGGGATTAAGGCTTAGGGCATATGGCAGCAGATGGGGCAGAAGGGAATGGGCACGGGGAGGTCACGCAGCCCCAGGCAGGTGGTGTGATTAAGCCAGATGTCACGCAGGTGATTGTCTGTGTCTGTCACTATGTTGTTGAATTTAGAGGATTAAAAGAAGACCCCCCCCCTTTCGGCCTTTGATCAGGTCTTGACAAGTTCCTGCTTTTTGCCCGAAGGATGGACATCCGTCGGATCAGCTTCGACACGGAGGACCTGTCCGACGATGTCATCCCACTGGCTGACGTGCGCAGTGCCGTGGCTCTCGACTGGGACTCCCGTGATGACTATGTATACTGGACCGACGTCAGCACCGACACCATCAGCCGGGCCAAGTGGGATGGAACAGGGCAAGAGGTATGGTCCAGGGCAGGCGGTCGATGCCTGGGGGAGGCCTGTGGTTTGGCATCGGACCTCCCCTCAAGTAGGACTTTGTGACAGTGTTAGCCATTTGGACTGTCATCAAGCTCAAAAAAGAGTGGGAGTGGGTCCAAGACCGGGGGGTCAGTGCAGTTTGTGATGCTGCTGTGCTTCTTACCAGGTGGTAGTAGACACAAGTTTGGAGAGCCCCGCTGGCCTGGCCATTGATTGGGTCACCAATAAACTGTACTGGACAGATGCAGGTATGTATAGCAGTGGAGCCAGGCTGATCTGGTCTATGGAGAACTCAGGAGACTTTGTACCTTGGAATTTCTTTCCCCAGGAGCATCCAAGCCTAATCTTAAGCCTTGGATCCAAGTAGAACGGGCTCAGTGTCTCTAAGCTTTTTGTGTCATGGACACCTGTAACTGTCTAGTGAAGCCTATGTACCCCATCTCAAAATCATATTTTTAAATGTGTAAAAAACAGGATTGCAAAAGGCACCAATTATATTGAAATAAAGATGTATTTTTTTCCATCCAAGTTCATAGACACCATGAAATCTATCCATAGACTCTTTGGAAATCCTCAGGCCTCAAGTTAAGAATCTCTGCTCAAAGATAAAATGTATTTCAAGCCCTTCATGATACTGCTTCAGCCTCATCTTCCAGGACGATTACACATTAGTCCCTTTTCTGCATTTATGTTCCAGTTTGTTGCGCCTAGTTCCTGTTCTCCATGCAGGACATTCCATCTCCCATTTCCATGTCTTTGCTAGGGCTGGCCCCCTTGCCTGGCACACCTTCCCTTCTCATTTCTACCTGGAAAAATCTCCAGCTTCCTTAGAGGCTCACCTCATGGACCATGTCTTACACAATGCCAGCTACTATTAGCTTCTTCATCAGGAAATTGCTTTGTGTTGCCTGTCCATATTTTGTATGTTATTATCTATATCCATGTTAATCTGGAGAATTCATTCTGGAGAATGTAAATTCCTTGATGGCAGGGTCTATTATCATGCAATTAGCACTTAATAAATATTAATTAAATGAATGGCTGTGGGACTGGTAGAGGAAGCTCCCATCTTGAATTTGGGCATTTCCCAAATGGATTGTTTCTCCTCTATGAATGACCCAAATGGATATTTGGGAGGCAGGTCAGATAGGCAGCTACTGGTCCCTCTTTCCTCCCTCCAGTTACTGGCCTGGGTGGCATCTGGGTGGGAATTTCTTCTGGCCATGCATCTTGCTCATATGTGTGGTTGGCTGCCTCAGATCTTGGCATATGAGAACACCATTAGTGCCAATCCCCTGCAAGAAGGTTGGGCTAGAAAGGCTTTGCATACCAATTATATGTGACCGACAGCTTTTTTTCTCCATCTCTCCTTGGGACCTAGAGGACTGACGTTTTTGTCTCCCCTATCTTGGCAGGCACAGACCGAATCGAAGTAGCCAACACAGATGGTACCGTGAGGACGGTACTAATCTGGGAAAATCTGGATCGTCCTCGGGACATTGTGGTAGAACCGAGGGGCGGGTAGGTCTCTTCCACTCAAGCTGTTCTCAGAATATAATTTGCCCTTCTCTCCTCTCCCCTTTCCCTCATCTCCCATTGTCAACTGAATTCAGAAGGATCTAGAATCATTAAATAGTAGGATCATGAGTTCAAATCCTTCCCCAGACACTTACTTAGTTTTGTGACCCCAGGTGAGTCACTTAACCTTCCTCAGCTTCACTCTTCTCATCTATAAAATGGGAATGATAATAGCATCTATTTCACAGGAGTGTTATAATATAACTTTGAATTTCTTTGCAAAATTTAAAGTACTATATCAATGCCAGCTATTATAATTATTATTTTCATCATAGATTTAGAACTTTGAGGTCATCTAGTCCAGCCCCTTATTTTTAGGATGAGTCCCAGAGAAATGAATTGACTTCCCACATATTATACAGGTATTAAGTAAGTGAGCCAGGATTTGAACCTAGGTCCAGCCCTCCGTCCACTGTCCCATACTGTTAGAAGAGCCCAGAAAGGAGACTGAGGCAGGCAGAAAAAGTAGATAAACTAGGCAATTTGCCTTCTTCCTGAGAATTAGATGCCTTAGGCAAGACAAGGACAAAAAGGAAAACAACTTTCTTGGCCTAGGTTTATGTATTGGACTGATTGGGGTGCAAGCCCCAAGATCGAGAGAGCTGGCATGGATGCCTCAGGCCGCCAAGTCATCATCTCCTCCAATCTGACCTGGCCCAATGGACTGGCCATCGACTATGGGTCCCAGCGGCTCTATTGGGCTGATGCGGGCATGAAGACCATAGAGTTTGCTGGGCTGGATGGGAGCAAGAGAAAGGTGAGGGGGGAGCGGTATACCCAAAGAAGCCCAGAAGAATGGAAGTTCTTTAAGGGCAGGGGTGGTTTTGGATTTTGTCTTTGTATCCCCAGCCTGGCACACAGTGAGTGCTTAATAAATGCAAATTGAATTGAGTTGTCTCTCAGACAGACTTGGCAGGAGAGGTCTATATATTGCAGCCTGCTCTGTAGCTGCGACCTCTTCCCTGGGTCTGGTGGGCGCTATTATTTGGTGATGAGACAGACCTGGGAAATGGACCATCCTGTGGGCTGGGGATAGTAAATAAGAGGCCCGTCTTTTTCATGTATGGCAGTGATGAGAAGTGTTGGGGGGTTGGCAGGTGCTGATAGGAACCCAGCTTCCACACCCTTTTGGGCTGACCCTCTATGGAGAGCGTATCTACTGGACTGACTGGCAGACCAAGAGCATCCAGAGTGCAGACCGGTTGACAGGGCTGGACCGTGAAACACTACAGGAGAACCTGGAGAACCTCATGGACATCCATGTTTTCCACCGGCTAAGGCCCCCAGGTGAGCAGCTTCGTGGGCCAATGCATCCTGCTTCCTTGACCTCCCTACACTGCTAGTAAGTAGATAGATTGATGATGGATGGATGGATGAATGCATATATGGATAGATAAATGGATGCAGAGAAAGAGAGAGTGAGAACAAGAGCGAGAGAGAGAGCGAGAGAGAGAGCGAGAGAGAGAGAAAGAGGAGAGAGAGATACACAGATGGATAGATGAATGGATGCAGAGGAGGTGGATAGATAGGTGAATAGAGAAATAGAAAGAGGATAGCTAGATAGATGGACATATAGAAAGAGAAAGAAGGGGGGGGGGGGAGGGAGAGGGAGAGGGAGAACATTTATTAAGTGCTTCCTAGTTCCACTTACTAAGTGCTAGGGATACAAATGCAAGAAAAAATAACATGATGAGACAGTCCCTGCCCTGAGGTCATTCTAATGAGGGATATAGAGGGGAGGTGAAAAGCAGAGTGATAGGGTGGGCCACCTGGATGGAAACAAGGCCACTCATTCACAGGAGTGTGAGGAGTGGAGCCAAGAGACTTGTGACCATGGTCTGAGCGAGTCATAATATGGTGACCCAGGCTCACGACTTACCACTTAGGATTGTGGGCCTTAGGGGCAGAGGCATCTTCAAGGGGAAAAGGCTTCAGACAAGAGGGTGGAGAAGTCCAAAGCATGAGGAGTAAAGCGAGGAGTGGTTCACAAAATTGATCTTTCCTTCTCCTTCTTCCCCAGTGCATACTCCCTGTGCTGTGGGGAATGGGGGCTGCAGTCATCTGTGTCTTCGGTCCCCACACCCCAAAGGTTACAGCTGCACCTGCCCCACAGGCATCAACCTTCTGCCTGATGGCAAGACCTGTTCATCTGGTGAGTGCAGAAGAACCTAAGACCTGGTGGTCTAGAGCTTCACTGTGAATGAAGAGGGGACCTTCTACTTATCCAAGGAGAGGGCCCAATTACTGTCTAAGAAATTCTTTGAATATTGAGCTCCCCTAGAGAGGGGAAGAGACCCTGGGGAGCAGACAGCTGGGGTGTTGGAGGGGCCTAGGAGAAGGATCTGTGGTGTTAGTATAATGAAAGTGAGATTTCCCCCCGAGGACTGCTGTATCACAGAGATCTCATGCTTCCAAGGAATTCTTGGATACCCTTCCGTGGAAGAGGGTTTAGCTTTTTTCTGCTTGGCTCCAAAGGGCAGAACTGGCACCTTTTGGTG
The DNA here is from genome assembly GCA_028646595.1 of Phalanger gymnotis. Lineage (NCBI taxonomy): Eukaryota > Metazoa > Chordata > Mammalia > Diprotodontia > Phalangeridae > Phalanger > Phalanger gymnotis. The sequence continues at coordinate 446,016,282 of CM053623.1, read as the reverse complement.
GAAATTGAAGGGATGCAAATTGAGATGTGATATAAGGAAAAATTTCCTGAGAGTTAGTACTAATCTAAGGAGGATTCGGCTGCCGTGGGAGGTGGTGAGCTCCCCTACAATGGAGATCTTCACTGCAGAGGCTGGTTGAGTATTCATTGTGTATGGTCTAGTGGGGATTCTTCTTCGGGTAGGAGGTAGCTTAAAGGCTGTTAAGGTCACTTCTGATTCTGACATCCTGTGATTTGGGGGAAGATTCCATAACCCTGGGCGCATGACTTAGGAAGAAGGAAACCTCTGCCCACGCTCTTCGAGCTGAAGGGTAAATGTCTGGGGTATCCCTTTTCTTCAACCCTTGGGCTCTTGGTAGCAGGTTCCCTGAAAGGCAAGACCATGGGCAGAGGCAATTTCCTCAGGACGGTCTCCATCATTGCAGGCATGAGAAGCTTCTTGGTCTTCGCCAGGAGGATAGACATCCGCATGGTCTCCCTGGACATCCCATACTTTGCTGACGTCGTTGTGCCAGTCAATATCACCATGAAGAACACCATTGCCATTGGGGTGGACCCTCAGGAAGGTCCGTAGGCCCCCTAAGGGTGGGGTAAAAATCCTTCTATTCTTTTCCCTAAAGCTGATGTAGGCTCTCTTCTTAGGCCACTGCTCAGAGTCTAAGTTTTGCCTACTCTCTGTGACTTAACACATGCGTAAACTCTCCATAGCCCTTCTATTTGCCTCCAAGAGTTTTACCTGTGGCTTTTGCTCCTTTCTTCTTTCCCAATTGCATATCTCTGGGGTTTCCGCCTCACCCAGGGCTATATCCCAGGTCGCTTTGTCTGAATATCTGAAGCTCTCTGCTTAGGATTTTCTGTAACTCTTGCTTCATCTCCTGTAGGGTGAACTGCCTTCTGTATTCTTAGAGGGGGTGAAGCTACTGGGTATCTGTCTGTCAATCAACAAGCAATTTTTAAAATTAAGTTTCATTCTATTTGCTCATTCACTTTTTCTACCTCCCATTCAACCCCCAAATTGAGAAACCAAGAAAAATAAAGCCACCGTTGTAAATGCATAGTCGAGCCAAATAGATTCCTTCATTGACCATGTCCAAAAAAAAGTCGCATTCTGTACTCTGAATCCATCAGCTCGCTATCTGGCGATGGGTAGCATATTTCATCATTAGTCCTATGGAATTCTGATCGGTCTTTATTTTGATCAGAATTCCTAAGTCTTTCAAAGTTCTTTCTCTTTCCAATATTGTTGTTATTGTATAAATCGTTCTCTTGGTTCTGCTCACTTCACTTTGCATCAGTTCATACAAGTCTTCCTAGGTTTTTCTGAAAACATTCCCTTCATCATTTCTTACAGCACCATAGTATTCCACCACATTAACATACCATAACTTGTTCAAGTATTCTTCAATTGATAGGCACCCTCTGTGTTTCCAGTTCTTTGTCACCACATGAAAAGATGCTACGAATATTTCTGCATTTATGGAGTGGGCATTGTGATAAGCACTGGGAATATATAAAAAAAGGAAAAAACACAGTCTCTGACCTCAAAGAGCTTACATTTAAGTGGAGGAAACAACATGAAAATAACTAGTTATATATAAGATATAGACAGAGTAAATAGGAGCAAATCTCAGAGGGGAAGGCACTAGCAGCTGGTAAAGGGGAGTCTGGGAAAGGTATCAGATTTGAGCTGAGTCTTGAAGGAAGTTAAGAGGCCAAAGTGAGAAGGAAGAGTTTTCAAGATAGAGGGGAAACCAGTACGGAGGGCATGGAGATGGGACTGAATAGGAATGGAGGCTGACCTAGATTTTTTTTCCTTCAGGAAAAGTTTACTGGTCAGACAGCACATTGCGAAGGATCAGCCGGGCCAACCTGGATGGCTCCCAGCATGAGGACATAATCACCACAGGTGAGACTGATCTCAGCCAGCCCAGTGAGTGAAGCGATGGTATAGAGGGGAAAAGGCCAGATTTGGAGCCACAGGACCCGGATTTGAATTCTGACTGCCATTTACAAATCCTTCTGACCTTGAGCCAATCTCCTCCTGTTTTGGGGCCCCAGTTTCCTTATCCATAAAATGAGGAAGTTAGATTAGATGAAGAGATGGTGTTGTCCGATGGAATCTCGAATCAGAAGACCTAGGTTCAAGTTCTGCCTCTGATACTTCTTCCCTGGGTGACCACGAGCAAGTCACGTGCCTTCATGGGAAGTCACTTTCTTCATCTGTAAAAGGAGGAGGAAGAGGAGGACTAGATGAAATCTCTTCTGACTCTAAATATCTGGACTTCTGTGAAGCCTAGCCAGGACTTTGGTTGGGGAAGAGGGAGAAATAGTGGCCCTGGCAACTGTTCTTGGTCTCTTTTGTTCTGATGCAGAACCTTGTGTGATCTCTTTGGTCTTTCCAGGATTACAGACCACCGATGGGCTGGCCGTAGATGCCATTGGCCGGAAAGTGTACTGGACAGACACGGGAACCAACAGGATCGAAGTGGGCAACCTCGATGGGTCCATGCGGAAGGTGTTGGTGTGGCAGAACCTGGACAGCCCCCGGGCCATTGTGTTGTACCATGAGATGGGGTAAGACTAGGAAGAGGGGCCTCTGGGGATCTGGGGTGACTTGCTTGATTTTGCTATGAGCGGGCACTGGCCATGCTTTCTGGCATACCTAGTAGAGATGCTTACTCCCCCTGGGGCTTCTGCCTCCCCCAGGTCTATGTACTGGACAGACTGGGGGGAGAATGCCAAGCTGGAGAGGGCTGGGATGGATGGCTCAGACCGCACTGTGCTCATCAACAACAACCTGGGCTGGCCCAATGGGCTGACAGTGGACAAGGCTGGCTCCCAGTTGCTCTGGGCTGATGCCCATACTGAGGTGGGTAGCCCTTCCTGGGGTAAGGGAATAAGGAGCAAACAGGGGAAGGAGGGAAGTGCTCTACTCTCAAGGGGATTGGGAGAATCCCAAGCTAATTGACTTCAGGGCTTTCTGCCTCCAATGACTCCTTCACGTCCTCTCCCTTTTCCTCCTTCCCCTGCAGCGTATCGAGGCCGCTGACCTCAATGGTGCCAATCGGCGCACACTGGTGTCGCCTGTTCAACATCCCTATGGCCTCACCCTGCTTGACTCCTACATATACTGGACTGACTGGCAGACCCGTAGCATCCACCGTGCTGACAAGGGCACGGGGAGCAATGTCATCCTGGTGCGGGCCAACCTTCCTGGCCTCATGGACATCCAGGCTGTGGACCTACAACAGCCACTGGGTGAGCTGAGTACCAGGTGCTTTCTGTCAGTTGCCTTACTGGGATATCCATAGGGTGCCTGGAGTTCAGAGCTGTACCCAAGCAACAGTGATTCCTTACTGTCCCCATTCTACAGAGAAGCAAACCAAAACTCAGAGAGATTCATTGACTTGCCTGAATTGCTTTATTTGGATTCATTAGATTAGAAGCTCCCTGAAGACAAGAACTGTCTTTTACCTCTTTTTATAACCCCAGCACTTATCTTGGATACAGTATTTGGCATATAGTAGGTGCTTACTAGATACTTATTGACTGACTGACAGCTTTCTAGTGTGAAGTGGTATCCCTTCTATCTGTGACCATACCAGTAAGAGTATAGTGTCTCCCCTTGCCCCAGGACTCCTGGAGGCAACCCAGAGGACTCCTCTTTCTGCTTCCCCTGTGGAAGCGACAGAATTGAGCTGCAGAGGACTAAACCCTCGGGCCTGGTGCTTTTTTGCTTTGGCCAGGGCACCAGGCTGGACACTAATCCCGTTGTTCTTTGCCCCTTTAGGCTCAAACAAGTGTGGCCCGAAGAATGGTGGCTGCTCTCACCTGTGTCTGCCAAGACCATCAGGCTTCTCCTGTGCCTGCCCCACAGGCATCCAGCTAAAGGGAGATGGGAAGACCTGTGACCCCTCCCCAGAGACCTACCTGCTCTTCTCCAGCCGAGGCTCCATCAGACGCATCTCCCTGGACACCAATGACCACACGGACGTGCACGTCCCCGTGCCTGAGCTCAACAACGTCATTTCCCTGGACTATGACAGTGTGGATGGGAAGGTTTATTACACAGATGTCTTCCTGGACGTCATCAGGTATGGGCATACTGGGCCATGGGCATAGCGGGCCTTCAGATGGCACACAAGCATAGCTCCTTCCAAAAGTAGCTCTCCCTTCGTTCTGGGTGGGTGAGATCTTGTTTTGTGTTGAGTCACAGAGGGGCCCAGGGACTTGGCAACATTGTGGAAACAACACTGTAAGTTCTCCTCCCTGATTCTTGTGCTGCTTACGGACCTAAAACACTTCACTTAGCCAGTCTGTGACTGTTTCGTGATAATGGATCCTCACCTAAACCCCTGGGTCTGGGGACACTATATAAAGTCAGATACATTCTGTCTCTCCCACCATACCTTCTTCCTAGTAGCCACCTTTGTTCTCCCTCAAAGGCTTCTGGAAGATTATTAATCTGCTTTCTCTCTAGACCCCTCACTCCCAAATTGCAGGGAATAAGCTTTGGGGTGATAAGTCTAGGGCACATCAACATCTCATTGTTAGTAATAATGTTATTATTACAAATTTCAGTGGTTATTATCAGGGAACTAGGCAGACAGCTGTCAAAGCATGCCTGGTAAAATCTAGTCCCTCACCTAACCCTGGCTTGATGTCCCCAAGGCGAGCTGACTTGAATGGCAGTAACATGGAGACCGTCATTGGACGAGGGCTTAAGACCACTGATGGCCTAGCAGTCGACTGGGTGGCCAGGAATCTGTACTGGACAGACACAGGCCGGAACACCATTGAGGCCTCTAGGCTGGATGGTTCCTGCCGGAAGGTGCTGATCAACAAGAGCCTGGATGAACCCAGGGCCATCGCTGCCTTCCCTAGAAAGGGGTAAGTCTGAAGGCAAAAGAAAGGGGAGCCAGCCCGTGGAGGAAGGCTGAGTCTTATGGAAGCTTGTCATGTAGCTGGGTAGATGGTAGGGTCTATGGCCTTAGTACTGCAGTCACCCTCTAAAAGGAACCTGTGGTAGCATCTCTGAAGTTTCTGCCCAGCCCGGTGGTTCTCCACATATAAGGAGCTTCCTCTAGGGGTGCCATGAAATACATGAAGCTTAATTTTGTGATTGTGTGCACCCCATAAATTATTTAGAACATATACTTGTACAAGTAGGACTCTCCTAACTCTGCTGCCATGTTCTACACTTTCTCATGGACCATGAGCAAATATTTGAGAACCACTGGTTTTTCCTGTCATCTTACCATCCCCCCACCATACCCAGATACTCTTTTCCACCTCTATGATGAATCACATGGTTGCTTTGGCCTAGGTACCTCTTCTGGACAGACTGGGGCCACCTGGCCAAGATCGAGCGGTCAAACTTGGATGGCTCCGAGAGGAAATTACTCATCAACACAGATTTGGGCTGGCCCAATGGCCTCACCCTGGACTATGATACCCGAAGGTGAGCATCCTCCTCAGACCCTGGGCAGGCAGAGTGAAATCCAAGGGATTCCAATGGCCACTAGTCCATTCTGGGTTTTGTTAGGGAGCTGGAGAAGGGGAAACGGAAACAGGGAAAATCAGAAACACCTGCCTAGAATAAAGGGGGAAGGAGTGAGAAGGTCATAGAGATAGGAGAGACTTTTAAGCTATTGGAAGCCACTCAGAAGTAAAGAGGTAGAGTTAGAATATAAGCTCCTTGAAGGCAGGGACTACTTTATTTTTGCCTTTGCATCCCCAGCACATAGCAGAGTATCTGTCACTTTTATTCAGTCATTTTTCAGTGTGTCCAACTCTTCGTGACCTCATTTGACGTTTTCTTAGCAAAGATACTGGAGTGGTTTGCCATTTCTTTCTCTAGCTCATTTTACAGACAAGAAAACTGGGGCAAATAGGGTTAAGTGACTTGGCCAGGGTCACACAGCTAGTAGGTATCTGAGACTAAATTTGAACTCAGGCAGATAAGTCTAGGCCCAGGACTCTATCCACTGTACCACCTGTCACAGAATGGACGCAGTAACTGGACCTATAATTTATTTGGTCTAGGGAACTCCCAGATAAACATATTGCCTTTGCCATTGCAGATTGGCACCTTCTGTACCACTTATAGTTTTAGAGGGGCACTTGAGGTATTGAGATATTACAGGATTTGTCCAGGGTAATGCAACCAGGATATTTCAGAGTTGGAACTTGTACCCAGGCCTTCTTGGTTCCAAAGCCATCTCTTCATCCATGATGCTACTTGATCTAACATATGGTGGGCTCTTAATAAATGCTTGTTGAATTGAATTAAGATGAACAAAAAAATTGGGGTCTCTTTCTACTCCACTTCTCTCTTCTGCTTCTAAGGGAGTACGTCTGTATGTTGGGGCCTCTCTTGCATTGGCTTCAAGTCATGATGTAGTCATACCTTCAAGTCCATTGTATTTTCTCTTCTTTTACTCATTGGCCAATCACTCATTCTTCCTCTTTAGTCCCAAGGCCCAGTCTAACCCCTTCCCAAGCACTCATGATGTAGGTGACTGGCTCGATTGAGAGGAGATAGGTCATTAGGGGCAAAACCAGGGCTCCATGGGAAGATGTCTGAGCCTGTGTTACCGCCGCCCTTCCCAGCTACAGCTTCTCCCCTCCCACAGGATCTACTGGGTGGATGCTCACTTGGACCGGATTGAAAGCGCTGACCTCAATGGGAAGCTGCGGCAGGTCTTGGTCAGCCATGTGTCCCATCCATTTGCTCTTACACAGGTAACACAGGTAGCCCTGGAGGTGGGTGGGAGGGGAGTAGCAGAAGTAAGGGGTAGGACAGAACTCTTAAATGTTAGCATTACTATAGAGTTCTCAGGTCAGCATCATTTAGGGTTGTATTTGCTTAGCTGGGCCAACTACATCACCATTCCACGAATGCTATAAATTTCAGGAGTGTCTACTAATGATGCCTTCCCCATGAGCTGAATCCAGAGTAGTGTCCCTTTCCCCCCACTGGAAATTTCCATCATTATGGCTCTGAAGGGCCTTTGGGGGACCCTGGCACTGAGGCAGCTCTGACCTTTACTGACATATTCCAAGACAGGGTCTCTAGGAAAGGAAGTGACCTGCCAAACTTCAGGTGCTAGGGAAAGTATAGGGGTTCTTTTGGTTATAACCCAGAAGAGCAACAAGAAAAGATCAGGGGCACAAGTTGAGGGCTTGATTGCTAAGACAATTCCTTCTTGGCATCCACTGGGATGAGACTAGATCTAGCTGCCAGTTATTGACCAATTGAGTGACTCCTACCCCTTTCTTTGGACTTCCTTGATGAGCAGCAAGACAGATGGATCTACTGGACAGACTGGCAGACCAAATCAATCCAACGTGTAGACAAGTACTCAGGGCGGAACAAGGAGACCGTATTGGCTAACGTGGAGGGGCTCATGGACATCATTGTGGTCTCCCCCCAGCGGCAGACAGGTAGCTGGCTCTTGCTCCTGCTTCTTCTTCATTATCAGGAAAAGCCCCTGAGGGCTCTTAGTGCCTATAGAAGTAAAGCTTTCCAGAGATGACCGGGTTGTAGATTTGGAAGCTAAAAGGGACCTTAGAAGCTGAGGAGCAGAGAAGTTCAGTGGTTTGCCCCAAGTCACATGGGTAGTTAAGTGTCTGAGGTGGGATTTGAACCCATGTCTTCCTGACTCCAAGTCCAGTTCCCCAGCCACTGCACCATGCTGCTGCATGGGATCAAAGATTTATAGCTGCAAAGAACCTTAGTGGTCACAGGATCATAGACTCTGGAGGTATAGCTTCTAAGCTGGTAGAGTCCATTCTCAGCCCCCACCCCACTCCCCTGGTTATATTTCTCACATACCACCTTCCCACAAAGCTGGATTTTCTACCGAAGACCTTTTCCTATTCCTCCCAGTTACTCTGGGAGCTCTCTCTACCTCATGAAATTATTTTAGACAAATAACTTGGGATACCTTTGTCTTTACTTGCTTGTGTACATGTCAAGTCCTTCTGGTAGAATGTAAGCCCCTTGAGGGCAAGGACAATTTCATTTTTGCCTTAGTGTACTCAGCACCTAGCGCAATGCCTGGCACCTAGTAGGTGCTTAATAAATGCTCATTTATTCATTCACTCAGTCATACGTGTACACCCCCCCCAATAGAATATAAGCCCTCTAAGGGCAAAGACTGTTTCATGTTTGTCTTTATATCTCCAGCACTGAGCACAATACTTAGTGCCTAGTAGACTCTTAATTCATGTAATGTATTTTATTGTATTGGCTTGAATTAAATTTCGTCTTCTCTTTACCTTTCTGGCCAAAGTAGAGTCGGAGAAGCTTTCTGACTGACTGTTCATGATTGGACACTTGATTTCTTTGTCTTTAGGAACCAACGCCTGTGGCGTGAACAACGGCGGTTGTACACATCTCTGCTTTGCCAGAGCCTTGGACTTTGTCTGTGCCTGCCCTGATGAGCCTGATGACCGGCCCTGCTCTCTAGGTGGGTTGTGATTGGAAGAACCTGTTAGCGTGGGAAAGCCTTTGGGAAAAGAGGAATTACTAACCCTCTGTCTCATCTTACCTGATGGGATAATAGGATTATAGTCTTAGAGCTGGAAGGGGCCTTTTGGGCCATCAAATCCAACCCCCCTCCTTTTTACATATGAGGAAACTGAGGCACCCGGTGACATGCCTGGTGTTTGAGGTAGAATTTGAACCCAGTCCAGTGCTCTGTTCACCACACCTTAACATCTCTGAGGAACTCAGCCTCATTCAGCCCTAGCTTTCTTAACTCCCACAGGGGTGATGTAGGTAAATCCCTTTGCAAACCTAAAATCCATTTATAAATGTGAACTGCTATTGTCGATGCTATGTGAGCCTTTCTCCATGGGTCTTTTGGTTGTATCTTTATTTTATCTTTTGAGTGTGAACCTCAGTGACACTGAGACCCAGAGGGAAAAAAAAGTCATTGGAAACATCAGGAGCAGAGACAAGACTCAGATCCAGGCCTCTTGGCACTCTGTCTCCCTAATATCCCTTAATGGCTAGCGCTGTCAGAGTTGATGTCCGATGGTATGATCAAAAGGGCTCTGGTTGAGGTTCAAATCGGATGCTTCTGGCCTCTGTGACCTTGGGCGGGTCATTTCCCTGCCCCGAGCCTCAGTTTCTCCATCTGTAAATTGACAGGGGTGCACTAGATGACCTCTGAGGCCCCTTCTATGTCTAGACTATGATCCAGTGACCCTAGTTTATTTGTTGTTCTAGATAGTACCTCCTACTGAGGGTGCCTGGGACAGGGCCTCTTATTTTTTCCTGCCTTAGTCCTTCTGTATGCTGCCTTTGGAATTTACAGCAGAGGGCTTCAGCCCTCTGTGTCACACTCAAATTTCACTTCCTCTTTAGTGCCTGGCCTGGTGCCCCCAGCTCCCAAGTCCACTGGCATGAGTGAGAAAAGCCCAGGACCACCCTACACCCCACCTACCACGTCCCGCTCCTCCACGGCCAGGACCCGCACATCCCTGGAGGAATCTGAAGGAAGGTAAGGAGGGGTTGAAAATGGTGAGGAGTGGGGTTGGAGGTGACTGTCAGAAGTGGTGATGACTGAATCTTCTGTCTCCCTCAAACACTGATCTATTTCACCAGCAACAGAACTGTGAGTCCAGCTGGAGAATTCTGCTCCCAGGACCCAGACAGCATTGTTCATAGCAGCATAGAACCAGAGGGTGGAGCTGGAAAAGCTCAGCTCCTAGTCCAATCCCTTCATCTTACAGATGAGGCCTTCATCATACCTCTCTCCTTCATCATACAGTTGAGCCCACGGAAGCCTAGGGGTTTGAGATGCCTGAGGACATTGACATAGCAGTTGACAGATGGAAGATTTGAATTCAGGTCCTCCAGATCCTGTGTTCATTTCACATGCTATTCCTCATTTTATAGGGCAGAAGATCACGTCGAATTCCCTATTTTGGAGCCCTTCAAGGTATAGGTGTGACCATTTCTTCTCCATCCCTGAGGGAAACAATATTGTGGTTACATGAAACTCACTCAAAACACAGTGAGTGAGGTGCCTCCATGGCTAGAATCTCCCTATGATCCCTTTAATGTTTGCCATTATTCTATAGGTTTCATTTGGTAAGGCTTCCTAAGTGCTATGCCCACAATCCAGGTAAGTATTTACCAGCTGTTACCATGTAGACAGTAATGCCAGTTTCTACAGCCTCATGATTTGGGCAGAAAGCCTGTATCCAGGCATGGGGTTAAAGGAATCTCTCTTTGGTGCTGCACACCCACCCCCACCCCACATATACACATACATACTCAGTTATGCTTATATACATATATATATATTACATTATATTATATTACTACATATAATGTATATTATATATTATATATACACATATGTGTGTATAAAGTATAAACAAAACATAGAACAAAAGTTAAAGGAGTAAAACATAATCTGGGCATAATCCATTGCTTTTATCAACTTCATATCAATTCCCATTCACTGCTTAATCTAATTCTAGTTATTGCCAGGCTGAAATTTACTCCCAAAACATTTCTTAGAATCAAAATTACATCAGGGCATATATATGATTCCCAGTTCTGGCATTTCACAGTGCCTTAGGGAAGTTTAGAATGAACATTTCCCTATCTCATGGGTGATTTTTCACCAATTTTTCAGAAGAAACCTTTAACTGCTCGCTTATAGCTTAACAGAGAAGCAATATCAAATTGCCTTTTAAACTCTCCTTCATGCTTCAAAAGCAATAGGAGGTGGGGAAATCATGTTTCAGGAGGATATTGAGTAAACTTAAAAGCCTATCATGGCCTTTTTTCCACTGAAGTTTTTACTTGGCAAGTGGATGAATTATTTGTCTGTGGTCTCTTCCCCTTTCTCCTCATTACATTTCAACATTCATGTGTAGTTCTCCTAACCTCTGCTAGCTTCTAGTTCACTTCCAAACTGGCTTCTAATTTTTAAGGAAACTATACTTTAAAAAAAAACCTATCTTTAAAAATACACCTAAGTACACTTGTACGATTCTCAAACATTAAGTCATATGTAGCCACTTCTCCAAAGCCCTGACCATCGTCCTGACCCCTCCAGGTTAGTTTATTTCACCTTATTTGGAATCTCTCCTGTCAGCTTTCTGAAGTCATTTCTTGGCAGCTCAAGACACTGCCTTGCTCCTGCCGTGGAAGAAGGGAGAAATCTGTACCGTTCTGGGGATAGCCTTCATCCTCTGTTTTCTTGTGCCCCACAGCTGCTCAGAGAAAGATGGTCGCCAAGGCCTCTGTGCACATTCCAATGAGGCTGTACCTGCTGCTCCCGGTGAGTACCAAGGAACTGGGAATTGCGGGTGCTGGAAATCAAAGTTCTGAGTGTTATCTTTCTTTACTTTCTTGGGGAAAATTTTTGTGGTCTGAAAAGCCCATCCCTTAGCATAGTCCATGATCACAGTGGGCACATCATAGTTAGATATTCTTTCTCAGCTCTCAGACACTAAACTTTTTTTCCTTTCATTTTCAAAAAAAATGTAAAATGTTATTAATATTTTTAATTCTTACAATCATTTCCTAACATGCTCCCCTTTCCTCCTCTTTCCCTCCCCACTGAATCCTCTCTTTTAACAAAGAAAAGGTTAGGAAAAATACAACCAACAGTGATGGCAGCCAAGTGGCATATTGAATAGAATTCCAGATTGAGAGTTAGAAAGACCTGCGTTCAAATCCTGTGTCCAACATTTACGAGCTGTTTGACCCTGGGAGCAAGGCATTTCACCTTTCAACCTCAGTTTCCTTATCTGTAAAACATAGGAATGATAATAGTACCTATCTCAAAAAAACTGCTATGAAGGTCAAATGATATGACGTGTAAAGTGCTCGGCAAACCTGAAAGTGCTTTATAAATGTTAGCTGTTATGATGAGTTTGAGAAATTCAGAGGAAGACTTGTCCGGACCGATGCAGAGTAACATAATTAGAATCAAAAAATCAAGATTTTCCATGATTGCAAGAAAGCCAGTGAAAGAACACCAAAAAGAGACTGCATAAATATGGCCTCAGACTCGCAATGTCTGTGTGAGCCTGGGCAAATCACTTCGCTCTTCCTGCCTCAGTTTCCAAATCTGTAAAATGAGGATAATAACAGCACCTGCCTCAGGCTTGTTGTGAGGCTCAAATGAGATAATATTTGTAAAGTACTTAGCCCGGTGCCTGGCACATAGTAAACGTTATATGAATATTAGTTATTTATAATTATTATTGACTGTAATGACCAATCTTGGCCCTAGAGAAGAGCTGAGGACATTGAACTCCTTCCCTCCCTCCCTCCCTCCTTCCTTAGAGAGGTGGGTGGGAATATGAGTACAGAAGAGTACATGCATTGTCAAATGTGGTTACTGTGGGATTGTTTTCACATAGTTTTTCTTTGTCACAAAGGGAAAGCTCATTGGGTAGGTAGGTGTCAGAGGGTGCAATGCTTAGAACTGGCTACTTTGTAAAAACAAAAGGCATCAATAAAACGTTAATTTAGTTAAAAATAAAGCCACCTATTCTGAAAGGATATGAGGCATTCCACATCCATAGCCTCTTCTGCATCTACCAAGATGTGAGAAGTCTGTTCTGTCATCTCTTTTCTCTGTGGGCAAAATTGGTTATTGTAATCAGTCTAAGTTCAGAAATGTTTTAATGTTTTTGCTTTACTTAGTTGTAATCATTATATACAGATTAGTGGTTCCACTCTCTTCCTTTTGCATCAGTTCATATAAGTCTTCCCATGTTCTTCTGAATTCCGCAGCTACCCTTCTTTGAAGGGGAAAGGTGGGGTAAGGGAGTTAAGGAAATGTCATGGACCTGAAAGAAGGGTCTTTCCTCACCTTGGGGTGGGATACAGGGAGGACACTTGCCAGCTGGTTCCCAGAGATCCTCAAAGCCTTTGTTTGAGATAAAGCAACGTACTGCACAGGATCAGTGGGGTCCATCACTAACTCTGACTCCCTTAGACAGAGAGTTGCGGTGGTCTTTGCCTAGGGTTTCTGTCAGGGCAGGGTGGCCCAGTGTTCATGTTCTTAACCTTTTGGATTTCATGAATCCCTTTGCAGTTTGGTAAAACCCATGGACCTCTTCTCAGAACAGTGTTTTTAAATAAAGGCTTGTGCGAAGACCTCAGTTGAGGACCTCTTAAGGCAGCCCATTCTAATTTATGGTAACTCTAATGACCATAATGGCTTTTTCTATATTAAACCTAAAAATAAATGAATGATTAGGCAAAGAGACAAATAAATAATTGGAGAAAATGCTAAATTTCAATTAGAAGTTAGTGAAAATAAAGATGTATTTTTTTCTTATTCAAGTTTTCAGATCCCTCTCCCAACACTAGTTACAGACTCTATGGGGGTGAGCATAAGCCCAGGTTAAGTTAAGAACCCATGGCCTAGTTGAACTTGGGGTCAGCAAGGCCTGAGTTTACATCCTGCTTCTCTGTGACCATGGGCAATTCTCTTTGCAGAGCCTCAGTCTTCTCATCTGTCCTAAGATCGTAGGTCTAGAGGTGGAAAGGACCTTAGAGGTCATGAAGTCTAACCCCTGCATTTTACAGATGAAGAAACTGAGGCCCAGAGAGGTTAAATGATTTACCAAGATCACACGGGTGATAGGGTTAGAACCCAGGTGTTGCTCCTCCCAAGCCAGCTTCCTTTCTGCTGCACCTGGTGGTACCTGGAGTACCAATCTAAGAAGATTGTCATGAGGCTTCTCCTTTAAAGAGCCACATCCGTCAGTCTCAGTGACTGTCCCGCCATGTTCTCCTCTAGGGGAAGGGCTCCATGTCAGCTATGTGATTGGTGGCCTCCTCAGTGTCCTGCTCATCTTGCTGCTGATCGCTGCTCTCATGCTGTACAGGTAAACCCAGGGCTCCAATCCCCCACAGCTTGCTTAGCCATCATCCTTCTTGGTGACTCAGTTCCATCTTCTTTCATGTCCCCCTGTCTTTGGCCTCTGGCCAGGCTCATCCCAAGTCTCCCCATGCATGCATGCACCCTTGCTCAGGGCAGCAGCAGAGGCCATAGAGATACCAGATGGGTTTCCTTTCCTACAGATGTAGTCCTTTAGCTCAACCTCAGCTGATGTAGATTAGAGGCAGAAGTCCCGTGTTCAAGTCCAGACACTGACCCTCAGGATCATAAATGTAGAGCTGGGAGGGTCCTCAGAGGTTACCTAGTCCAACCTCCCGCTTTTCTCATGGAGGAAACTAGTCACTTAACCTCTCAGCTTGTGTCCACTCTTCTGTAAAACTAGGATAATAACAGAGTCTAACTCGCACAGTTGTGAGGGTCAGAAGAGATCATCTCTGTTATCTGAAGCAGCTAGGTGGTTCAGTGGATAAAGCCCTAGGTCCAGCATCAGGAACACTTGGGTTTGAATCCTGCCTCAGACACTTACCCTGGGGGAGCCATTTCATGTGTTTGCCTCAGTTTCCTCATCTGTAATATGGGGATGATAATAACAGGACCTCGCTCCCGGGATTGTTGAGGGGATCGAATGAGCTGATATCTGTAAAGCCCTCTCTATACCTTAAATTGCTACATAAATGCTAGCTGTTGTATTATAAAAGATGGAAACCTCGAGTCATTGTATATAAATGTTAGCTTGTGTTATTATTGTCACTGTGATCCCAAGCAAGTCCCTTTGCCTGTTGGCCTCATTTTATTCACTTGTAAAGTGAGGTAGTGGGACTTGGTTGCCTCTGAGGCCCCTTCCAGCCAATAATCTAGAATCCTAAGTTAGAGACAAGTCACCAATCTGCAAAGAGCATCTCCACTGCTGGAATGGCAGGTCTAGACAAAAATGACATTCTCGTGATCCCTCCCACCCTAGTCAGGGTGCAGGCTTCTTGGGTTGAAGTTCACTGTGTTCCTCCTCCCGAAAACTCTACCCAGAAGCATCCCCCTTCCCCCTCGGAGCTAACCAAGCTCCCGCTTGGCTGTGAATGTGGACGCTCTAGTGGGTTGGGTCCTGCCTACACACAAGGAGAGCCAGTATTTCTGAGCTGGAGGCTCTATCCGTGACCACCCTCGAAATCAGATCTGAACCTTTTCCCTCCTTCTCCCCATCTTCCTTTAGACACAAAAAATTCAAATTTACTGATCCTGGCCTGGGGAACCTGACCTACAGCAATCCTTCCTATCGGACCTCCACCCAGGAAGTAAAGATCGAAACTGTCCCGAAACCAGCCATGTACAGTCAGCTCTGCTATAAGAAAGAGGTGAGAATTCATGTCAATTCAACAAACATTTAGTAATTGCTTTCTATGTACCAAGTCTGGTGATACAAAGAGAAAAAAGAAAATAATTCTGGCCCTCAAGGAGCTTATATTCTATAGGGGGAAAAGAATTTACTTTCCTATTCAAATTTGGGGCTAATTTACTTTAACTTGGCAAACATTTATTAAGCACTTACTATATGGAATTCCTTGGGCTGAATGCTATGGATATAAAAATGAAACGAGACATAATGCCTACCTTAAAGGAGCTTTAAGTCTTGTAGAGAAGGCGTTAATAGACTATGACTCGGGTAGAGGTTATATGCTAAATGGATAGAAGCCCAAACGGGGAGACTGAAAAAGAACTAGGGTGTGGAGGAAAAAGGGGAAAATCAGAGAAGACTTCATTCATTCATTCAGTGAATATTTATTAAGTGCCTACTATGCGCCAGGCACTATGGTAAGCAATGTTGTTGTTTAGTCATTTTCAGTGACGTCTGACTCTTTGTGACCCCTTTTGGGGTTTTCTTGGCAGAGATGCTAGAGTGGTTTGCCATTTCCTTCTCCAGCTTAGTTTACAGATGAAAAAAATGAGGCAAACAGTGTTAAAGTGACTTGCCCAGGGTCACACAGCTAGTGAATATCTGAAATTAGACTCTGAAGCACCTAGGAGAAGGGTAGGCTAAAGCAATGGTCACTTGTGTTGAATAGATAGGAAGGGTCCCATCTATGGCTTCTGAGGTTATAGAGAGTAAAGGTCCTTATCTTAAATCTGTTATTTACTGGAATCTGAAAGTCCTCTGCTATCAGCCTCTGGAATCAGCCAACATGAAGTTGGAGAGCAGGTTCTGTACTGACATTCTTCAGGGACCTAAGCTTTGTAGTACAGCTAGAGAGAGATGAGTATGTATCCTTTCCTGGCTATCCCTTGAAATGGGTGGGATAGGTTCTCTACTGGCAGCTAGGTGGCGCCATGGTGCACAGAGCAGGGTCCTGGAGTCAGGAAGCCTGAGTTCAGATGTGACCTCAGACACTTACGAGCTGTGTGACCCTGGGCAAGTCACCTCACTCTGTTTGCCTCAGTTTCCTTATCTGTAAAAAGAGTTGGAGAAGGAAATGGCAAACCGCTCCAGTATCTATGCCAAGAAAAACCCAAATGGGGTCACAAAGAGTTTGGACACGACTGAAACAACAAAAGGTTCTCTATAGGAGAAAAGACGCTGTTGTCAAACCTTTAAAAGAGGAGGCAGCCCAGTACAATGGGAAAGATGCTAAATTTAGAGGTCCTGGGTTCGAAATCACATATGCTCCTCTGTGAAATGAGGGCATTGGGCTAGATCCCTAAGGTCTCTACCAGTATCCTATGATCCTAGGAGGGTGAGCTTTTTCTTCCACTATTTCCTTCAGCTTTTCAATTATTTCAAGGGGATGGATTCTGTGGAAATACAGTCAGCATGAACTGGAAACTTCTGTTTTGTCTCCTGTTCTTTTGATCAAAGATCCTTAGGGGGTTTTTTTCCAGATGCTAGAAAATTTCTATTCTTGCTGGAGAAAAACACTATGGAATTATAATCAGTTCTTGGTAGGTTGGGTGAAAAAATTTTTCTGTACACATGAGGGCACAGAGAAGAGACTTCTAGTTAGGAAGACATGAATTCAAATCCTGCATCAAATACTTGCTTGGGCAAGTCACTTAATTTAGCTTAGCTTCGGTTTCCTCATCTGTAAAATTGGGATGATATTAAGAGCACCCACCTCCTAGGACTGTTGTGAGGATCAATTAAGTTAACATGTGTAAGGTACTTCACACACCTTAGAGTACTGCATAAATTCTACCTGTTGTTATTTTCGGGTTTAAAAAAACCCCCATGGCTCCATGATGGAAAGTCCCCTGACTGTGAGTTCTATGTATTCCTCTGGACTTTGGTGATTTCTAGGTTCAGGATCTGACTTTTTAAACAGTTTAATATCCATACAGCCTGCCTGTGCTGCTGCAGGAGAATGCCTTTTTTGCACCCTGGTCAGGGTTCTCTTGGCCTGCCTAGAAGGGGCTATGCCAGGGCCTCAGGCCTCTGGGGCCCTCCCAAAGGAGAAATGACATTTACATCACATTCTTCTGCTCTCCTTGTACAGGAATGAATTCACACAGAGCCCACTAAGAATCACCCTGGAGCCTGGAGGGAATCCCTCGATTATGCTGGCAGCAGCGAGGTGGCCAGTGGTTGGTTTTTGTTGTCCCAGGATTCACGTTTGAGTGTGGGCTCTGCCACTTAGTGCCTGTGCCATCTCACCTCAGGCAGTCTCGGTTTCTCATCTGTAAAGTGGAGGTAATAATAGCAGCCGCCTCCCAGCGCTGTGGTGAGAATCCAATTAAATCCTATTGGTAAAGCGCTCTGCAGAACTTCATGCGCTGCAGAATTGCGGGTTACTATTATTATCGTTTCATTGGAGCATCATGATAACCCTGTCAAATAGGGACTACATTTATTATTATTATACTCATTTTACAGATGAGGAAACTGAGGCTTCATTGACATGCCCAGGGCCCCAGAATTAGTAAGTGTGAGAGGCAGGATTTGAACTCAAATCTTCTAGATGCCAAGTTGAACATCCTTTCCACTATCCCACAGTGCCCCCTAAATGCCTCCAGCATGTTTTAATTTTTATTGATACCCTTTGTTTTTATATCACACTTATTTCCCATTCTATTCCTTTGTTTTCCCCAATTTTTGCAGTGCTTTAAGGTTTGGAAAGAATTTTACATATTATCTCATGTAATGCCTACAACTCTTTGAAGTAAGAGCTATTATCTCCCCCATTTTACAGATAGGGAAACTGAGGCAAACTTTTTAATTTTTAAATAATCTGCCAGGGTCAAAATGTCTGAGATAGGATTTTGAATTCAGTTCCCAAGTCAATCACTCTGTACTCTGCCACCACCTAGGGGCCGCTAAATAAAAAGAAAGACCAAGAGGGGAGCTAGTTCAGTAAAACTGTTGTCTTTTGCTCATTCTCAAAGAGGACTCTGACATCAGGGAGGCGATATCATGACATACAAGTGAATTGGATTTCAGTGAGGGAGGGCTGTGCAAAGTCACCAGTCTCACTTTCTCCTCTGGAGCCATCTGGGTCCGGTGGGAAGATACAGATCAGGACGACTGGGGATGGCCCTCTCAGTAAAACTAACCAATGCTGTGTACGCAGTGTTTCACACTTCTCGTCCCCCACCTCCACAAGGGAAAGAGGAGGAAAAAGCCTTATCTGTGAGATCCCTAGAGATGGGGCTCCAGGCGCTTCGGAAGCTCCTGAAATTCACAGGTCCAAGACGAAAGCCTTGTGACCCTTTTCTCCCTCCCCTACCCCGCTTTCTGCTTTTCTTCCTCGGCAGCTCTCTCACCCCTCTGAGAGCCTTTCACCCTTTCTCTTCTGATTTCCTCCCACCTCTTCATGTCAGGTACTTGCTGGGTGTGCATATGTGTGCGCATGTACATGTGTGTATATGTACATGCGTGAGCACGCATGTAGGTATGCCTCTAAGGACTAGAGGATGTTCCTCGGAATCCCTGACATCTGGTTCCTGGCTTCTTCCTAACTTGCTCAGTGTGGTTCTGTGATGAAGGCCCTCAAGGACCTTGAGCCTGGTTCTTGCACTAATTTTGTCTTGCTCCGTGTGTGCTGTGTGTGTGCTGTGTGTGAGGGGATGGGGGATGGGGAGGGGAAAGTGTCACACCAAGGTGCTTGCTCTTGAAATAGAGCCGCTGCCTCTCCGGCGGGAAGGAAACACAATCAGGAGGGCAGAGCCCAGGCCTGGGCCTGCTTTCTTTGGAGAGCAATCTCCATGTTCCTCACTAGTGGCTGCAAATTCTTTTCTGTCCCAACGGAACCAGGAGTGAGGCTTCTCTTAGAGGAATTGGGAAAAACAGAAGGAGCTGATGGGACCTTTAGGTCTAAGTCTCGAGCAGTTTCTGGATGCTTAGAGGGAGCCCTGGGCTTTCAAGAACAGGACCAAATGCCAGAAGAGGCCAATTTAATCACGATTCAAGCTAAGACTGTGGGTCATGACAATAGTACTTTAGTGGATTGATGGTGTCATCAGGAAATATTCCCTTTTCTGGCTCAGATCACAGCCCTTCCATGACTTTCCAGCTTTTGCACCATTCTATGTATATCTATATCTATATATTCGCATGCACACGCACATACACACATACATATATACTGCCTAGATAGGAGTGTGTAGATAGATGTGAACTTGAATAGGAAAAAGATCATATCTTTATTCTGACATCATTGGTTTCCTTTGTAATCCTATGGATTTTATTTTATGCATTTAAAAACATTGGTCTGATAGTATGAAAATATGTTTAATAGGAATGTATACGTAGAGCCTATATCAGATTACAGGCCATTTTGGGGAAGGAAGGGGAAATAATTTAAAACTTGTGGAAGTAAGTGTTGAAAACTAAAAATAAATGTTAACTTAAAAAAAATTAGTCTGAGCGGGGCCAAGCATAAGCTTCACCAGATTGCCAGAGGACTCCAGAGCACAAAAAAGGTGAAGAAAGCCTGCTCTGCCTCTCTGTCTGCTTCATGGGCAATCCCCAGGGCGACCCCTGGGCTGCTGTACCTCCCCCTCCCTGGGCATCATCCTACATTCTTGAATTCTAGCTCTGTAGTTTACCACTCCTGTGACCTGGGCCGGCCACTTAGACTCTGTGGGCCTCAGTTTCTTTGTCTGTAAAATGAAGACATTGGCCCAGATGGCCTCTGAGGTCCCTTCCATTTCTGTTCTTAAGATGCTTTAGATTTTCCTTGCAGCTCCTGCATTTCTGGAGTGATTGTAATAACAGCTTATATTTGTACTGTGCCTTGTGATTTACAAAGCATTGTCCTCACAGCAGCCCTGTGAGGCTAGAAGAAAGGTAGACAGTCAATCAGCCAATGAATAATGGCTAGAGATACAAACAAACCAACAAAAAAAGGCAAAAGCCAGTCCCTGCCCTGAGGAAGCTTCCAATCTAATGGGGGAGACAACAGGCAAACCAAGATGTACCAACTACATAGAGGAAAAACAGGAAGTGATGAAGAGAGGGCAGGCACTAGAATTTAGAAGGGAAGGCTTCCTGGTGAAGAGGGCACATTTGATTGAAGACACTGAGGTAAAGGACACTTGGCAAATGGTGGAACCTAGACTTGAACCCTTGGGACCTGGCTCCGAGTCCAGTGTCCTTCTCATTGCTCCAGGCAGGTAGATCCTCGAGGCAGCCAGCTGCCCACAGGCCAGTCTCCAGGCCGTTCTGAACCTCCATGGATAGATGCATTCTCTTGCTTCAATAGAAAGAAGAAAAAGTATTATTAATAAAGAAACTATCTACTGTGCTTTGAAATCTTATTGTTAGCATATCACCTGTTAGCCAGCCTGTTTGAATCACTTATTTTCGGCAATACTCTTGCACGTTATCATAAAGTTATAAAATCTCAGAGCTTGACAGGATCTTCCAACATAGAAAGCACAGTAGAACATAGAATGGGGGATGTGAGAGCTAGGAGGAACTTTAGAACAGATAATGTCAGAGCTGGGAGGGACCTTAAAAGAGAGAATGTTAGAGCTAGGAGGGACCTTGGAACAGAGATTATCAGAGCTGGAAGGAACTTTAGAACAGAGAATGTCAGAGCTGGGAGGGACCTTGGAACAGAGAATGTCAGAACTTGTAGGGATCTGAGAACATGGAATGTCAGAGCTAGGAGGGACCTTAGAATGCAGAGTGTTCAAACTCTAAGTGGTCTTAGAGCTCGCTTAGACCAACCCCTTTGCTCTATAGATGAGGAAGAAGCAATCTTATATATAATGAAAAGTGTTGGATTCATAGTCAGTAGACAAAGGTAGGAGTCTCAGCTCCGCCCTCCACCACCCATATAACTGGCCAAATCTCATCATTCCTTTAGAAGACAGACCTCTAAGGACTGGTTCAGGAAGTGAGCCTAAAGGTCATGCTCTCTGGCCCAGGTCCCCCAGGGGATTAGGACCTGCATCAGGCCTAGAAGCTGGGGAGTCGGCAGCATGAGCCGTCCCCCATGCCCTAGGCTGATCTTTGGGCATTTGGATGAATTTCCCCATGTGTGATGAATCGGGGCTAACTCTCTCCTCTTAGCCAGTTCCTTCTGGTGTTCTTTCCCCCTCAGCAAGACCCTGGCCAGAGACATGACTTTGTTTCTCTCCCCTCTTCTGCCCTAGGCTGGGCCCGAGCACAGCTACACCAAGGAGAGGATCAAAATAGTGGAGGGAATTTGCCTCCTGTCTGGTGGCAGTGATGACGCTGAGTGGGATGACCTAAAGCAGTTACGAGGCTCCAGGGGGGGGCTCCTCCTCCGGGACCACGTGTGTATGAAGACGGACACGGTGTCCATCCGAGGCAGCTCTGGCTCTTTGGACGACACAGAAACAGAACAGCTCCTCCAGGAAGAGCAGTCAGAGTGCAGCAGCGTCCATACTGCCGCCGCCACCCCGGAGAGGCGCGGCTCGCTGCCAGACACGGGCTGGAAACATGAACGCAAGCTTTCTACCGAGAGCCAGGTCTAAGTGCCCACATCCCCCTCCTTCCCCTCTGGTCCTTCTCCCTCAAAAACAAACTACCAGCCCTAGCGCTCATTTAAACAACAGGCCCCATCCCCTCCGGCCCTCCTCACCCAGATCCCACCCAATCCCCATCCCCAGACTCCCCACCATTGCCCATGCCTGCCTCTGCACGAGAAACTACGCCTCAACAGAACCACTCAGATCCACACGTGGTTGCCAAGCCTGCCTGCTTCTTCCTGGTCCTGAGAGCACAGCAGCATTCTGAAGTTGAGCCTGGTTTTGACTCATTCTTCAATGCAGATATCCAGCTCACTCCCTTCCCTTAACACCTTGAGCTCCTCGGCAGAGGCCCCAGGCTCATCTATTCGTGTCACTAGAGCTATTTCTTAGTGGGGACTTATTTGCCCAGCCAGTAGCTGGAGTAAGGAGAGGGAGGAATGGGTGGAGGGACAGACTAAGGGAAAAAGTGACAGCCCAGTGATGAGCAAAAGCTGAGAAGAGAGGAGATTTGGCCCAGCCGGTATGGGTGTCCTCCCCTGATTTTGCCAGCAAACCTCCCATCTCCGTGGGACCCCCAGTTTTTTGGAAGCAGGGAAAGGTTTTTGAAAGGTGGGCTGGCTTGGGTGTCCATTGCTGGCAATGGATGGTATTATTAGATCCCTATAAGACTCTGATTAGGTCCCTAGAAGTCAGTAGCAATACCTGCTATTTCAATTCTGGTGCTGTCACTGGTTCCACCATGAGCGGCCTCCCCCTTCAGTGGAGATCTTTTAACAAAGGCCCAGATGACCACATCCTGCAGATATGGAGGGATAGTTGTTCAGTAGAGGTTGAGTCAGAGGGCTTCTTAGGACCCTTCCGTCTCTGAAATGCAAAGATTCCAAGTCACCAACAACCTTTCCTTTCTACCAGGATTCTGGTTTTGGCCCTGTCTGTCTTCATGGGCCTGTGGGTGCCTGTTGTGAATTTCTTGCTCAGTAAAGTCTTCCTGGTTCTCAAAAGGAAGTGGGCCTCGGGGCAATCTGTCAGGTCCCTGGGATGACTTGGGGGCTCGGACCCTGCAGTGTCCACTGAGAAGCACCAGCTGGACCAAAAGCAGGTGTCCGTTCTGTATTTTGAAAGCTTCTCCAAGTATCCTCTGGCACTCTCCAGGAATGGTCAGGTGGATTGACTAGGGTAGAGATTTGGGCTATGCAGAGCCTGAAGGAAAGTGCTAAGGAAGCTGAATCTCTGAAGTTCTCTCTAAACACCATAATGTAAGCCTAGCTGATGGGATAGGGAAAGACTTTATTCCATCACAGCTTTTTCTGTTGGGAGTGAATTAGCTTAGCAGCTAGCCTACAATGCCATTCTCAGGCACCCACTCTCTCAGGAGGCATTAAGCCTCACGCTAGTGCCAGAGCAGAGGATAGGAGAGGTACACTGGCCCCCACCTGGCACCACTGCCTAACCCCTTTCACTTCTGTTTCTTCTTCCAGCCCTAGTCACATGGCATTGTGGTCTTCCAGGAGCTTTCTGGGAAGAGGGCTATTGGGAAGGGCGAGTTTTCTTTAGTGTCTCCTGTTTGAAATAAAGGGCTGGGCTGTGGGGATGGCCACCCTCACCATCCCTCTGGCTCTGGGATCTGCCCCCAGTCTCATATCTTCTGACCCTAGGAGACTGATGAGTTGGGGGACAGAGAAGGCAGCCCTGAAGCAGTGGCAGGCTGTAGCCTGGCTCTGCTCAGTTGGGATCAAGAACGTAAAAGATGGCTCAGTATTAGGAAGGAAAGGACCGGAAACCAGTAGGTGAGGTCCTAGCCAACCATAGCTAAGCGCTTCCTGGTGTCTTCTGCCTAGAATGTTGTTTAGGACCGGAATGTGGACGCAACCGGATAGAAGGAGGGAAGGGATGCCCCGGTCTCTGTCCTAGAGCAGAGGGGACATTCCCAGTGGTCCCGCCCCCCAGCCATGGAAGGGAGACCCTTATCTTTGAGGAGAAGTATTGTAGAGGAGCTGGCAATTTCGCAGCTTGAACAGTTCCTGTGGCCCAGACCTTGTCTGACTCTGGCTCTTCCCATAACTCACTATTGAGAAAACAGGTACCTGGTTAGTCAAGTGAAGGAAGAGGAACAGGATAGAACCCTTTCCTGGCTAATTCTAACATGGCCCAGGGTAGATACTCATTCCCTCAGTGCTCCCTCCCCTGGCCTGTTTCAAGACTAGGCCCAGCAGGCTGGACGGCCAGGACTGGAGGTCCTCTGAGTGTGTGAAGTGGCGCAGGCTAGGGGGCCAGGAAAGGGCTGGGGAGCTCAGCGATCTCACCCTTAGGAGCAAAAGAACAAAGCTTCTAGCTCTGAGAGGGAGGAAGCTTTTCGTTGTTTGGGGGGAGAAGGGGAATGGGGAAACAGCTCCCCTGGACAAGAGAAAGATATCCTTGCACTTGGTCTGTGCAGAATGTAGAGAGGACATATTTGATGAATTATCTATTTGAGCACTGATTTACTATGTAAAAAGCAAAAAATCTTTTTGTCCTAAGCTAATGGAAGCAATTCTCCTGCGCTCATGTGTAATGGTTTTAACGTTACTCACTGGAGAGATTGGACTTTCTGGAGTTATTTAACCACTATGTTCAGTATTTTAGGAATTTATGATAATTTAATATAAATTTAGCTTTTCTTAATCATCTTGCCTGCCTTGGAGTCATGACTGATGCTCTGAACAGCCCTCTCCCCCATTCCTCCCCTCCCCACCCCCACACCAGGTCAGACCCTTGCATGGGAGAATTTACATCTTTTCTTTCCAGTGAGCCCTCCTGGGTGGGAGGGGTGAGCCAAATAACAGGGACATCTGGGCTAAGATTCTGCTTCAACCATGGCGTCATGGCACTGGGATGGATGTGGAATCAGGAAGACCATTTTGAATCCTGCGTCATATGTGACCGTGGGCTGATGTCTCCGATGTAGTAAGGAATGAGAAACCATTTATTAAGGGTTTACTGTATGCTGGACACCAAGGATACAGATAAAAGCAAAAACCTGCCCTCAAGAAGCTTAAGTTCAAACAGGGGAAGTCAACACATTCAGGGGAGTGCTGGTCATGGTAACTGATTGACACCTCCTTTCCATTAATGATAATGTCCATTTGATTACTGGCAATGGAGAAGGGCATGTTGGGGCAGGGATGGGGAGAAGGAGCAGAAAGTCAGCTGGGAAGTATTGATGGGTCTGGATTTAGGCTTCATATACTAAATGCCTACTAATCGGAAGCCCAGGGGCCCAGAGTGGGAGCTTGAGTTTCAGGTCAAGGTGGAGCATGGACAGTCTCTTGAAAACTACTAGGAAGTGGCATGTTGGTTAAGTCAGAGGCAGCCAGGTGGTACATTGGATGGAGCCCTAGGTCCAGAGTCAGGACTCAGGAAGATCTAAGTTCAAATCTTCCCTCAGACATTTGTGTGCCACCCTGGGAAAGTCACTTAACTATGGAGCTATTTGACCATGCCTTAAACCCAAATCACTGTAGTTCCCACTGATTGGCCAACAACAGGTCCCAGCCCAAGCCTCACTTGGTTATTGTTTGGGTTTTGATAGCTCAGAGTGAGTGTAAATAGCAATCATTTCTGTTATGGCCAGAAACTCTGAGAGCCTTCCCTTCCTGTACTGACTTTCTTAACTAGGTAAAAGAGGCCATTCTTTGCTTTATTTCTTACCTAGCCTTAATCACTGAATGGGTGTTGCCTCAAACAAACACCTGGACTGGAAACTGGAAAATACCTTAGTTTTAAAAGGCCAAAGTCTCTCACTGCATCTGGGTCATCTCCAGTCATCCAGATTTATATCTCGTCATTGAATGGCTCTGGAGGAGAAAGTGAGGCTGGTGACCTTGCACAGCCCTCCCTCACTTAAATCCAAATCAAGATGATATCATTGGACAAATAACAACCACGAAATGGGGGTAATAATAGCATCTGCCTCCCAGGGTGTTTGTGAGGATCAAATGGGTTGATATTTAGAAAATCATTTGTAAAACCTTAGAGTCTTGTGTAAACACTGGGTCTTGGCTGCTCCGGGTGACACATGGCCCATGACCTATGACATGCCCCTTATCTTTTCTGGCCTCTGGTTTTCTTATTCACAAAACGAAGAGGTCTTACTAAGTTATCTCTAAGTTCTCTTCCAGCTCTAACATTTGATGGCCTTAAAATGTGCCATCCATGAGATCCTGAAAGTGGAAGGAATCCTTGGGACTTCCTTTTCTCTCTTGTACCCTCTAAGGCAAATGTGTTACTGAGGGGTCAATATGAGCCTTGGAACCTTGGGGCCAAATATAGAAAGAATAGTTAATAATACCTAGCATTTATATAGTATTTAAAGCTGTACTAACTTATTTAACAACCCTGTGAGGTGGGTGCTATTACAGATAAAATATGACAAATAAAATAGCTATCACAGTTATTTAACAAAAAAGGAAGCTGAAGTGGAAGGGGAGGGAATCATTTATATAGTGCCTACTGTATGCTAGGTAGTATGCTAAGCGCTTTACAAATATCATTTCATTGGATATCTCACAACAACCTTGCGAGATGGGACTATGACATCAGGGAGATGATGACATGACTTGTGGCTGACTTTGATTTGAGTGAGGTAGGGCTGTGCAAGGTCACCAGCCTCACTTTCTCCTCCAGAGCCATCTGGATGATCCAGTGACCAGATATTCATCAGGACAACTGGAGATGGCCCAGGATGCAATGGGAGACCCTGGCCCTTTTAGGCTAAGGCCTTTTCAGGTTCTGACTTTGAGTGAGGTAACAACCATTCTTTAAGAAGTGAGTCAAGGGATGGCTGGCCCCTTTAATTAAAAAAAGAAATCGAACTAAGAGGGGAAGACCCTCAGGGCTGCTGGTCAAAAGAGAAAACAGTTACTATTCACCTAGTCGGTATCAAATGGTCAGCAATCAAGTGGGGGGGGGATGTAGAAATGGATCCCCCTTCCCACATGCATGGTTTTGTACTTGCACAAGCTAATGTCAAAGAAAATGCATATAGTAAGGGTAGAGAAGCAGGCCTCCAGCATCAACTTGAGAAAACCCTTTTAAGAATGAGCTTGAGGGGCAGCTAGGTGGCACAGTGAGTAGAGCACTGGCTTTGGAGTCAGGAGGACCTGAGTTCAAATCCGACCTCAGACATTTGACACACTTACTAGCTGTGTGACATTGGGCAAGTCACTTAACCCCAATTGCCCTGCCTTCCCCCACTGGGGAAAAAAAAAGAAAGAACTGAAATAGGTCAAATTAAAAAAACAAAAACAAGAATGAACTTGAACATAACATTCATCGAGTCTTTTAGGAGTGGGGAACCATGGGACATGCGTTCATAGGATCCTGGATCTGGAAGATATCTCAGAGGTCATCCAGCCTAGCACCTTCATTTTGGTTGGTTGGTTGTCCTTCATTCTCGAAGACAACCAAAATGACATCGTTATTAGGATCCTGGATCTGGAAGATATCTCAGAGGTCATCCTTCATTTTGGTTGGTTGGTTGGTTGTCCTTCATTCTTGAAGTCAACCAAAATGACATCATTATGTTGGGGTCAAGGTACAGCATGTGCGACTGTGGCTGATCAGACCAATAGAAGCTCAGAAGGCTCTTCCACAGGTCTGCACAAATAGTCTATGTGAACATTTGCAGTGGATTCTCTAAATTTAGGCATATTTCTTTTGTGCTACTACAATTCTGCTTTGCTCCTAGAACACAGCACCTTCTTTGATGCAGGTGTGCCATGATGGACGGTCTTGTGCCAGCATCTCCCTTAAAGTGGCAGAAGCCTAAGGCATAGTGTCCTAGGCTTCTACAGTCCTAACTCTAGAGCTAGAAGGGTCCCTAAGGGTTGGGCTAATCCAATCCCCTTTTTTTTTATACACAAGGAGATAAAAAGTCAGAGAAGTTAAGTGTCTTGCTCAATGTCCTGCAGGTCAGTAAATGGCACTTGGGATTCGAACCTGGGTCCTGTGACACAGGACTAACCTTCATGCCACCATTTCATTCCACCTCCCCTTCCCCGACATCACATGGCTAATGAATGAGAGGGCAAGGGTTCAAACACAGGTTTCCAAACCCAGCGTTCTTTCTGAGTAGAGTGGTCCAAGATTCCTTCTGACCTCTTCGCCACTCATTATGTCCTGGTTACTAGGGCACATGGAAACGCCCTTCTCTGCATATGCCCAGGGAGGAAAAACAGGAAATCTCTGACCACTGAAACTGAACTTCAACTCATGAGTCTCTAGACCATTTCACTGGAGACAGTAATAATAGATTTTATATGGCACTTTAAGGTTCACAAAGCATTTTGCATGCATCATCTCATTTGGTCCTCATAATAACTGTGTGAGGAAGATGCCATTTTACAGACTAGGAAACTGAGGCTGAGAGAGGTTAAATGACTGGCCCAAGGTCATAGATTTGAGTGTCCAAGTTGGGGTTTGACCTAAGGTCCTTCAGATTACAAATCCAGGTTTCTGTCCACTCTACAACCCAGTTGCCTTAGTCTTGTGGGTTGAGAGCTGAAAGCAGAGATCATTGAATCAGAAATCCAAGCTGGGTTTTCATTTATTGAACGGAAGGAGAGAAGGAAATGCCCAAACCACACACTTTGTGCTTGCTTGGGAAACCGGGAGGGATTTCTCTGGAGTATAAAGGTTCCCTCTGTCCATTTTGCCAACTTAGATCAAAATGGGTCAGCTGGCATCAGATAGTTCATGACTAGAGGCATAGTCGACCTGTGTCCATAATGCTGCTTCAGGAGGAGAAATGGAGGCTGGACAAGGCAGCATCTGCCCTCTGTTCACCAAGTTCTCGAAAGAAATTAGTATTTCAATAAAAATTGGAAATAGTACCCAAAGAAACAATACTCTACTTCTTTACAAACTGAAGATAATACACGGATGTCTTATGTAGAGGAGAGGCTGGTTAAAACATGACAAGCTGGTAAATGTTTTTGAAGGCTCTTTGTAAAACTTATCAGGCTGTTTTAGTTCATATTTATATGAGACTTTAGTTTTCAAAGCTCTTTACATGTAGCACAAACCAATTAATTAACAAATGTGTATTAAGCATATGCAACATAGCAGGCAGTGTGTTAGGCGATGGAGATATAAAGATAAAAAATAAATATGTTGAACCCTCCCGTCCCCACCCCAGCTCACATTCTAATGGGGAGACAACACATATTGTACATAGATAGACAGACAGACAAGAAACCCTCAAGGCAAGAAACATACAAAGCAGATAAAAGGTGGTATTAGATGGAAAGATGAGTAGAGGGGTATTCCCTTCAGTAGCTGCTATCACCCCTACTTTAAAGATGAAGGGAAGCTAGGTGGCACAGTGACACAGATAGAGCGCTGGGCCTAGAGTCAAGAAGACTTATCTTCCCTAGTCCAAATCTAGTCTCAGATACTCCCTAGCTGTGTGACCCTGGGCAAGTCACGTCACCCTGTTTGCCTCAGTTTCCTCATCTGCAAAAATGAGCCGGAGAAGGAAATGGCAAACCATTCCAATATCTTTGCCAAGCAAACCCCAAATGGGGTCACGAAGAATTGGACATAACTGAACAACAAAAACTTTAAGGATAAATCTGATGCTCAGAAAGGTTACAGAATCTCAAAATTTGAGAGCTTGGAAAGGGACCTTAGCAGTCACCTAGTTCAACTCATACCCAAAAGGAATCCTCACCATAACGCTCCTGATTGTAGCTTCTGCTTGAAGACCTCTGAGAAAGAGGCCTCTCTAGAAAATCCATTCCACATTGCTGTTGTGTTGTTTCAGTGGTTCTGACTGTTCATGACCCCATTTGGGAGTTTCTTGGCAGAGATACTGGAGTAGTTTGCCATTTCCTTCTCCAGCTCATTTGACAGATGAGGAAACTGAGGCAAACAGGATTAGGTGACTTGTCCAGGGTCACACAGCTAGTAAGTGCCTAAGGCTTCCTGATTCCAAGCCCTGTCATCACCTAGGGATCTAACTGATGGGAAGTCTTTCCCAATATTCTGTTGGGGGAGATCATTGTACCTGAATGCATACAGCCTAAGAACGTGTCCAGTAGATACAAGGTGGTTAAAGGTAGGGAGGGCAGGCAACAGTAGCAAGGTGCGGGGGCTGGAAGGGGCAGGGGAATTCCAGGAGGCCGAGGTGACAGGAGAGCATTGCTGCAGGCAGACGGGACAGGGAGGGGAGTCTCTGAGTAGGAAGGTGGAGTCCCCAGCACCAGCCACACAGAGAAAGCCGGTTGGGCCTGACTGTGCTGCGGGCGGGCCGGGAAGTCCTGGCTGAGCAGGGGAACTGGAAAGGCTGGTGGCTTCGGTTTGGGAAGGTTTCTGCGGTGCTGGCGGCCAGAGGAGCCGCTGCAGTTTACTGGGCTGGGGAGTGGCCTGGCCACCTTCTCACCGGGGGAGACCTGGTCGCCACGAGTGCCCCCCCCTTAGGCACGTTGCAGGGTTGGCTGCCCCTTCTTTCTCCGGTCCCGTCCCACCCCCCCCATCCCATTGCACTGCACCCCTGGTTTATTTCAGGGACCGCACACTCGAGACAAGAAGCATTCTTGAAGCCCGGAACCCTGCTGCGCGCTGCGGATACCAAGGAAGGCAGAAAGCAGCCCCGGCCCTCACAGGGCTTCTCATCTGAAGGGGGTGGGGGTGGAGGGCGGACGTTTCTGGCCGGAGCCCCAGCTAGTAGACCCGTTGGCTGGCAACTCGGCACCGGAACGGAGGGCAGAGGAGGGCTCGGCCCTTGCGGCCCCTTTAAGATCACGGCGGGCGCGTGCCGGGAGCCCTTTCAAACCAGCCAATGGGAGCGCGGTGGGCGGCCCTCCGGGAGCCAATAGGCAATAAGGACACTGCGGGGTGCGGTGGCCTGAGCGGTTTCAAACGGTGTGGAAGAAGGCCCTGTCGGTTCTGGCGCCGCCGGAGGTGAGCGAGCGAGTAAGCGAGCAAGCAAGCGAGCAAGCGAGCGAGCTGCGGAGGCCTCCCCCATCCCCGGGGCCGTCCCGCTGGGGCGCTGCGCGGGGGGTGGGCGGGAGACCCCGGGCGCGCGGGCGCGCGAGCCGGGCCCAGGCCCAGGCTGAGGCGGCGCGGCCGGGCCGGGGCGGGAGCTGGGGCCGGGGCGGGAGCTGGGGCCGGGGCCGGGCACGGGTGGGGCGGAGGCCGCTGGGCGGGAGGGGAGAGGGATGGCGACGGGGGGCGGCGCGCGCGCCCGTGCCCGAGAGGGGCGCGGGCCGTGGGGTGGCGGGCACCCGCCGGCGCGCGGCCGAGGAGGGGCTGCTGTCCGGCCCGGCCTCGGCCCTGCCCCTTGGGAGGGGGGAGTTAAAGGACCGGCGCCCCATCACTGCCCGTAGGAAGAGCTCAGCCGGCTTCAGTCAGGGAGCATCTATTGAGCTCCCGCTGTATGCGGGCACTGGGCTTGGCCCAGGGGAACAAAGATACCCGGGACACCTCCCTTGCCCACTGGGAGCTTACCCTCCCTAGAGGGAGGCGCAGCCGCGTAGATTTCCCCCGGGATTTAGGGTCGGGCTAGCAGGTGTGTGTCCTTGATCTGCTCTGGTGGGCGGCCCTGCCAGCCTTCTTCCTCCTCCTTCCTGATCAGAGGTTCCCGCCCAGCCCACCCTGGTCCCTGCTGCCCCTTTCTCTGGCCGGGTCCGCCAGGCCGCCGGATGTCAGGGGCTTCGAGGGTTCGGCTGGGCTCAGGCAGTGGCTGAACAGGCCGTGTTGGCTCAGCGGGTAAGGTGGGGGGGGGGGGAATCCAGACCATCTGGACAATGGTGCGTAAGGTTGGGCATCCGTGGTCATTGTCACCAAGGTGGAATCGCATCTCTTTTGTTTCGGGAAACGAGGTTACTGGTTTCTAGGTGGAAAATTACAGCTCTCTAGTAGACAGCGATGCTCCGTCTTAAACAAGGAGTTTTCAGTTCACTAGCAGTAGAGGGTGTTTGCGCCCGGGGAGTGGAAAGTGTTTTTACAGAACTTGCCCCAGATTTATGCTTCGGTCCGACTTGCTTTTCTCGAAGGTATCAAATTCGACACCCCGCCCCTAACCCCAATGATTCTTCTTTTATTTCTGTGATGGTTTAAAATATTCCTTTTTTTAAAAAAATTGATCCTTAATTTGGGGACCTGCCGTTGACACTTATACCCATCTTGTAACTTTTTCCACCAATCATAACTGAACCTGAGTTCTTTGGTGAAACGTTAAAATGTGATGCCCCCGTGCCCCACTCCTGCCCTCATACAAAGGGACTTCAATGTGTATGTTCCTTCAGTTACCCTATTCTACAAATTCCTCGATCTACCAAGTTCTCTTTACTTATTATTAGACTTAAGCTTTATGCCCAGATGGCCACACCCTTTATCTTTCCATCACCCACAAGTGTCCCATTCCATGATCACTAACTGAAATTCTTTTATCCCATCACATTCTCCTATCCTATCTTTTCCTAAGCCTTTCTTCACACTGACTTATCATTCCTCTTCACCATGATCTATAGTTTTTCATTTTGCCTACATATTTCCTCTCTTCCCCACTTCAACCCCCTGAGCCATTTCAACTCTGCTCTTTTCGATATTTTTTTATTTCCTTGATCCATTGTCCTATCATAGCTTGTGACTTGCCAAAACTCAGCCCTGGTGCTCTGCCACTTTCATTTGCTTACTGCTGCTTCATTTCTTTCTTGCTGCTGAACAGAAATAGAGTGACTCTTACAACCTCGATGACCTGGTCCCCTACAAATTTATGTTACCTAATCTCGGTTGTACCCTCACTGCAGCAGGGCAATGCCTGCGTTTTTCCCTAATTCAGTATCACTACAAACAGGATGTGCCAAAGCTTCTCTCCACAAGCCTACAGTATCACCCCTCCCTCCATACTCCCCTGAAAAAAAGAAAGATTTAGGTTATTGTTGAGAACTCCCTTTTCTTTTCACTTCTTACTATTTAATTCTTTACTCCATTCATCAATGAAGTGATAGCCCTCTTCCTTACCCAAGGCCCTGTCCTTCACTTGGACACCCCATCTTCCTCCATCAGATTGCTCCCATTATCATCTCCTCTCTCTTAATCTTCATTCCCTCTTCTGCTCCCTGCAAACGTGCTCATCTCCCCCATTCTTAAAAACTTCACAAGCTCCCACC
Organism: Phalanger gymnotis; assembly: GCA_028646595.1. Classification (NCBI taxonomy): domain Eukaryota; kingdom Metazoa; phylum Chordata; class Mammalia; order Diprotodontia; family Phalangeridae; genus Phalanger; species Phalanger gymnotis. The sequence goes on along the minus strand of CM053623.1, from coordinate 445,983,315 downwards.
ATTCCATTCTTCAGCCAAACTCCTTGCTTCGTCACCCTTGAAATCTCCTCTTAGCCCTCCGCCCCCAAATCTGTTTTTGACTTTATCATTCAGCCCAAGTTAATTGCTTTCACAAAAGCATAGAATCTCAGAGTTGGAAGAGAACTTTGAGACCACGTAGTCCAGCCACCAAGAGGTCCTCCTGTACTATCCCTGACAAGTCATCATCCATTGTTGGATAGATCCAGTCATTCACAAGTTTATCCATGCCTCAAGCCCAAATCTGTCTCTCTGCTACTCCATACAATAGTAAGAGGCTCTGTTATTCAAATCACAAACTTGAACAAGAATTTCTTTTGTGTCTTGCTGCTCCATCAAGAAGCATTTTTCATGCTAGGCATTAGGAGTACATATACAAAGTGAGACTGTCCCTGCCCTTATGAAATTTACATTCCATCAAGAGCAATGGCCAGGCTATGCCATTACAGGGCTTGTGAAGAGTCATAGGAAATCAGATAATCTTATCCATTCAGTACAAGTGGTCATCTGGGCTTGGCTTGAGGAACTCCAGGCAGCCCATTCTGTTTTGAATAACTTTGTGGTTGTTGTTAAATTGAACCTACTTTTTTCTCTGTAATTACTGCCCATTGCTTCTAGTTCTGCCTTTTGGGGACAAGCAGAACAAATCTAATGCCTTTTTCTTGACTGCCCTTCAGATACTGAAAGATGACTGTCATATCACTTCCAAGACTCAGGATCATAGCCTTAGAGCTGAAAGGTACCCTAGAGGTCATCTAGTCAAATAATCTTTTAATTGCCATATCTAATGACCTTTTTTATCCTCACTCTGCTTGACCCCTCTGCACATTTTGACACTGTTGACCACTTCTCCTTGATACCCTCACCTGTTTGGGTTTTCATGGCACTGTTATCTCTTGGTTTGCCTACCTACTTGACCCTTCTGCTCTAACCCTTTGTGGATTCATTATATCACCTCTATCTGTGAGTGTACCCCAAATCTCTGTTCTAGGCCCACTTCTCTTTTCTCTTTATACCTTCTCACTTGCTAATCTCGTGGACTTCCATGGGTTCAGTTATGATCTCTATGCATATGATTCCCAGATCTACAGATCCATTTCTAGGCTCTTTCTGATGCTCCAGCCTCGTGTCACCACCATTCATTCCAAATTGGCTGTCCTGGAGACATCTGAAACTTTATTTGTTCAAAACAGAACTCATTTCATTTCACCCCCAGACTTTCCCCCCTTCCGAACCTTAAAGTCTGTTCCATCCTTCTAGTCACCCAGGTTCTCCATCCTGGTGTCATCCTGGACTCTGCATTCTCACTTGTCTCATGTGTCCAGTCAGTTGTCAAATATTGTCACTTTGATCTCTACATCTCTCACATTTGTCCCCTTCTCTCTACTCACAGTTACCATTCAGTTTAAGCCTCATCACCTCCAGCCTGGACTATTGCAATAGCTTCTTGTTTAGTCTCCCTTCTGCAAGTTTCTGCTTCATCCTCCATACAGCCACCAAAAGAATTTTCAGAAAGTAAAGATTTTCACTATCATCCCCACTCCCACCCCCCATTTCAGGGGCTCCCTATTGTTTGCAGAGTCGGGTATAAGCTCAGGCATTTAAAACTCTTCACAATCTGATCCTTTCCTGCCTTTCTGGTCTTCCAGTATTACTCCCAGGGAAGGAGGGAATACATATCACTGCCTTCCCTGAACTCTTCTTTCCAGCCTTACTGACTTACTTGTACTTATGACCATGTTCCAGTTCCTGTCTTTGTGCCTCTGCACTGGTGGTCCCCTATATCCAGAATGGCCTTCTTCTTTATCTAGAAGTCCCTGGTTTCTTTGAAGTGTCTGTTCAGTGAAATCTTTCCTTATCCTCTCCTCCATCTCATAGCCACCTGTATTGATTATGTATATACTTATGTATGTTCTTGTAGATTGTTCCTTCAGGGCAAGGACTGTTTCACCTCTCTCTTTGAATCCCACAGTGCCTAGCAAGTAGTTGATTCTTCATAAATGCTTTCACAAAATTTTGTAATTTTGTAATAAGTCTGTGAAGAGCAGAGACCTCCATGGACTTTATTTTGATTCTCTGCTAAAACTAGGGTATACACCTACCACTGAGATGATTCTTGTATAGATTTTTGGGAGGGGAATCCATTCATTCTCTGTCAGTCTCAGACTAAAGCTTTCTATGATTGTGTTTAGAACATGTGGTATTGTCCCATTTGGGACTTGGATTATAAACTTTGAATTGTGGACAGTAGTAAATGTTGAAGTCTTTGAATATCAACAATTTGGTCATTCTTGTTCTGGCAGTGGAAGTTACCAGTTACATGTGTTTCAGTGGGAGTGGACATGGGGCAGAGAAGGCCTGGCTTGCATTGGGGAAGACTCCAGTTCAGGTCCTGCCTCTGACATGTACTATCTCCATGTGATCATGGATAGGCCTTTGCCCAATAGCATGGGACAGACCCTGGATTCAAAACATGGCCCTTTTTTTTTTTTAACCCATGTGACTTTAGGCACAAGGAAGGCACTTCACTCCTCTGGGACTTAGGGCTTTTAGAGGCCTTTCCAGTTCTGAATCTGTGATCTAAGTTGCTAAATCTCTCAGTACCTAAATCCCCTAGAGTTTACAGAGGAGTTGCTATCACTGCCAGGGGAGGGAAGTTTTCCACAACAAGGAGTTCCCCAACATTGATGAAGTCATAAGTGATAAAATTATATGTTTTGTAGTCCCCCCAACTTCCCCCCCCCCCATGTAATTGGGTACTTTTGTATTGTGAACAATTCACTGAGGTGGTGTGTGTAGGGTGGAGGGAGGAGAGACATACCAAAGAAACAAACAGTATTATTCCTTTGCTTGAGTGATTCTTACACATAAAAGAAAAAGAGAACAGTATGTGGTTCCATTTTGTTGTAGTTTCAGTCGTATCTGACTGACTCTTCGCAACCCCATTTGAGGTTTTCTTGGCAAAGATACCGGGGTGGTTTTTCATTTCTTCCTTCAGCTCATTTTACAGATGAGAAAACTGAGGCATATAGGGTTAAATGACTTGGCCATAGTCGCCCAGCTAATAAGCGTCTGAGGTCAAATTTGAGCTCAGGTCTTCCTGACTCCAGGCCCAGTGCTCTATCCACTGTGCCACCTACCTGTCCATTTGGTTCCATACCATTGCTTTAAAAACATGTCAAACAAAATGCACTTCAAGTACGTTTGGCTTTATTTTGTGTTTATTTGTACATTTACCTCCATTTCTAGATTGTATGTTCTTTGAGGACACTGTGTTTCATTCATTCTTTAAGGATCCTAGCAGTGTTTGTACACTCTATAGTGTTTGCAATTACAGTAGATCTTTTTTTCTTTGTCTTGGGGATTGTCTCTTGTGTTGTACTTTTTCAGTGTGGTAGCACTGAAATCTTTTACTAAACTCTTTATGGTCAGTTACCTTTTTTGGTGTAAGAAAGCTTCATAGTCTAGCAGCCGGTATGGATCCTTCAACTGGAAATCAAAAAGCTGGGCATGGCGTGCCACCCCCTCCCCAAATTTCCAAGCCTTGGGAGACAGGCCACTTATGTTGAACAGTATTCTAGTCTAACAAGCAAAATTTCTCCAAAGTAATGTGGACTGCCATCCTTCTGCCTCCCTTCCCAGTTGGGGTAATGGGAGTGGACCTGTCTAGCTAATTGTGAACCTTTTTACTACGTGGCTTGGAATAGATCACTCACTACTGCCCAGGACTCTTAGGTCTTTATTTGGCCAAGGGGACCCTGGGGAGACTCAGCTAGGTATGGAACTTCAAGCTAAACCTTTCCCCTTCTCTCTCCATCACCTCCCAAGTCACTCTGCATCACCTCTGTTATCTTTCAGTCTCAGTACAGTCTGTACCTCTGGTTTTGAACTGGGATCTGGAAACAACTAGTTACCTCCTGCTTTCTGTCTTCTTTGGATCACCACTTGTGAATCAGTTTTTGGGTTTCTAAAATAACCTCTTCCATCATGACTTTTAAGAGTATCATTCTTTAATACTTTAGGGATATATGATTTTATAAGTACTTTCTGGACAGATACATTTCACAGTTCGCTAGAATTCAGTAGGTGGTCTTCATGTAGTACTTAGCTTGAGACTTATATTGCCAGGCAGTTCACCTAGTGGGGAAGCTCTCCGAAATTAGTTGACTACAGTTTGGGCAACAGAATAGGCCTGGTTATGAGATTTGACGTACTTGAAACGTTTCCAGCTTGGTGGCTTGTGTCATACTAGCATAGCTTCTGATGACCCGAGGTTACACACGTCTAGAAACTCTTTATAGATTTTGAAGAATTTTTCTCACTTTAGACTTCTGGAGTAGTCAGTGTGCATGTTGTCATCAATAACCATTTTATAGATGAGGACACTGAGGCTGTCACATATCTGGTTAATGTAGACTTGACCATGTCCTTCTTCTAAGTGCAGTGAACACTATCATCTCCTGACTCCCATGGCTGTGTCCCCCAAAAATTGTTCTTCAGTGCTCATTTTAGCCTAAAGATCCTAATCCTGTGTATTGGAAAGCTATGTCAGCAGAGCCCTAGTTCTACTAGGTTGCAACATGCTGGGAGAGTTTTTAGGGCAGCCCGGCTGTGAACTGTGTGTGTGTGTGTCTTCTAGAATGTCAGCCTTGCTAAGGGAGGAAATTCTTGTCACCAAAAGATTGGTCTTAGGCTCACAGGATCTTAGATCTAGAGCTGGAAGGAACCCCAAGAGACCAGAGGCCAAGGTCACAAAGCTGAGTGTGTGAGGGCGGATTTCAGCTCCGGTCCTCTGACACAGCTGATCCTGTTTCCCATACCATGAACGTGATTGTTGGGGCGGTGTCCAAAAACACAGACGTTGGTCTTGGAATTCCAAGCTCTGACAATAGCTATGGGACTTTGGACAAGTCAGTGTGAGCTTCAGTTTGAGCTGGGTATAATATTTGTTTCAGTGGGTTGTTGCAAGGAAAGCATTTTGCAAACTTTTAAGCGCTACATAAATGTGAGGTGGTTAAGAATAATGAATTGATAGTATCATCTATGGAAGGCTGGAGAATTTGTGATCTCTGAAGGTAGAGTAATCAAGAAATCAACTCTCCCATCTTCTCAAGTCTTAGAAATACTTACATTACAAAAGAATTTGCCTCTATTCCTTTAAATAGCAGCTTTTCCTAGAGCAGTTAGAATTGATTCAAGCAACTTTTTTGGAACAAATATTGTATATAGGAATCTTTAATGACGTCTTTTAATGGAATAATAACATTCTAGAATTTTTATTTTAATATTCACAGTGCTGGTATCCTATCACCTGGATGGTTCCTTCTCAAAGACGTACTTAGAATTATTTCTTGGTAGAATCATGTTTCCTGACTCTTAAACCATTGTTTTATTCATTGGAAGATTGCTTCTGGAGTGCCTCCGGTGGATACAACTTTTGGATTTGGGGCAAAATGTCCTTGAAATAATTACTTGAGCCACAGGGCTAGAATGGTTATTGGAAAAGTACTTCACTCTAGCAGTGCCTGATGAGGGAGGATGAATTGGGCCACACATTTCTTCTGAGACTGTGATTTGAGGGTCATTTTCTACATGTCTGGTCCCAGGTAAGACAGGCTATCATTTTTTCAAGATAATTGAGCTAAAAAGAACAAACTATTGTATCGTGGGCACTCTCTCACCTCTCTGAACACTAATTGCAGATGGTTCTGATATGAAATGACTGATTATAGACTTACTAGTCATCTGTGGTATAGAACTTTCTTAATCAAATCATAGTATTTTGGAATTGCAAGAGACTTTAAGGAAGCTGAGGTGTAGAGAGATGGAGTTCCTTGCTCCAGATGATCCTCCTAGCTAGATTTTCCATTCAGTGATCTTTCACATTAAAAAGTTGTGCTTTCTCACACATTGACTTTTTCCCTGTTGTCTTTAGTTTAAAGTTGTAAACTTCCAGTGGGCAGGATTTGTCTTTTAGCATACATTTTGTATATTATCTTTACCTAGGAGATCCTCAATAGGTGTCTGTGTTTTCTTGTCACCTGTAGATCCCTTCCATTTCCACATAAGCACTATCAAACACTGCCAGCAATATGTTCCCAAGAAGACACAGACATGATTTTGTGACATTAAAAAAACGGTGTGGAGTTTGTATTTAGGTGGTTAGAAAAGTCATCTGAGTATAGGAAACACATTCTTACCCAAGGATATGCAGTGGGTATTTTCATTTTGTCCAACTTATTGTTATTGGGGGGGGACTTTTTGTTGCCTCTAATTCTGCCAAAGACACAATGACTAGGTAGTGTAAGTACTAAAGGCAGTGACTTAAGAGTTTGTGTCTCTTTCAAAAGATAATAAAGTAACGCCAAAGATAATACCAATGGCTGGTTTCTGGGTAGAAGAATAAATTTTACAAAATCATCTTTAAGCACTGGCTGGTCAGGAAGAACTGAGTTCAAATGTGGCCTCAGACATTTGACACTTAATAGCTGTGTGACCCAGGGTGAGTCACTTAACTCTGATTGCCTTGCAAAAAAACAACCCCCCCCCCATCTCTAATTGTGAAAAGGTCTGATTTGAATTAATAGGATAAAAATATATAAATGTTCATTTCTAACATTAACCTTTAAGACATACTTATGTTTCAGTTATTTAACATAAAAGTAAATTTTTGAAGATCAATAAGTATTTTTTAGATTGATAAATTCTCTTAATGCGGGGGTTCTTAATGTTTTTTTGTGTTATGGACTCGTTTCGCAGTCTGGTGAAGCCTATGGACCTCTTGTTTTTAAATGCATAAAAAAAAATACATAGCATTACAAAGGAAATCAATTCCACTGAAATACAGAATATTAAGAAACAGCCCAAATCCATCATTGGATAAAGATTTTATGCCTAAAATTCTGCCTATCTACAGATTTCCTATTTATGCAGTTATGCTTGACCTAAGTGAGTTTATAAATAAATAGTAAACACTTTTTTCATTGAGAGGCAACATGTAGTGGATAGAGAGCCAACCTGGAAACCAGGAAAAACTGGGTTCAAATCCTGCCTCTGATACATATGGGCTATGTAACCCTGGAAAAGACACATAACCGCTCACTGCTCTAAGCAAAGAAAGTACTGATCTCTGAGCGCAGTTTCTCCACCTGTGTGTGTATATTATTATTCATATAGTTTCCTGTATTTGTGCCCAGCCTGTGGTAGAGCCTTCCAAGCCCATATGGTAAGATCAGCCACGGCAGGACACGATGTATGTTGACCCTGACGTGATGTCATTTTGGTCTTCTTCAAGCCCGAAGGACAAAACCATAACAACATACAGTTTCCTATATAAATGAAATTATAGGTCAATCCCTATCTCTTGCTCAGAGATAGCAATGTATGCAAGTGATGAAGATGGTGTCAGGTCATATCAGATGACTTCATAAAATTAGAAGGGATAGAAAATTTAGGAGAAAATACAAGTCAGGAAAACGGTCAACAATGAGTCAGTCATTAAGCATTTACTAAATCACCTATGTGCCAGGAACTCTGCTAAGTGCTAAAGAAACAAAAACCAGGCCCAGCTGTCCGGGAGCTCCCAGGCTAATGAGGAGGGGGGCAACATGCAAACAGCTATGTATAAACCAGATATAGACAGGATAAATTTGAGAGAATCAGTAGAGTGCAGGCACAGAATTAAGGTAATTTGGCAAAGCTCTTAGAGAAGATGAGTTTTTAGCTGGGACATGAAGGAAGCCTGGTTGGGTCAGAAGTTGGAAATGAGGAGGGAGAGCATTCCAGGCCTGGGAGACAGCCAGAGAAAATAGATAAGAATATATTGTACGAAGAACAACCAGGAGGCCAAGGTCGCTGGATGGAAGAGTATGTGCGGGAAGAAAATGAAAGAAAACTGGAAAGGTAGGCAGGAACCAGGTCGTAAAGGGCTCAGAAGACAAACGGACTTTTATATTTGATCCTGAAAGCAATAGGAACCCACCGTAATTGACTGAATTGGGGAGGGTGGGGGGCGACAGGACGTGATCAGACCTGCTTTTTATCTTTAGGAAGATCAATTTGACAGGTCAGTGGAGAATGGACTGGAGCACTGAGAGACTTGAGGCAGCGCAGACCTACCAGCAGGCTTTGCAGTAGGCATGAGGTGGGGGCAGCTAGGTGTCAAAATGGTTGGAGGGCCAGGCCTGGAGTCAGTAAGACTCATCTTCGTGAGTCCAAACCTGGCCTCAGACACTTGCTGTGTGACCCTGAACAAGTCACCTAACCCTGTTTGCCTCAGTTTCCTCATCTGTCAAATGAGCTGGAGAAGGAAAAGGTAAATCTCTCCAGGATCTCAGCCAAGGAAACCTCAAATGGGGTCAGGAAGAGTCAGACACGACTGGAAAAGGAATGAAAAGGCATGAGGTGATGAGCACCTGCACCAGGGTGTGGCGGTGTCAGAGGAGAGAAAGGAGCTTATAGAGAGATTATACAAAAATAGTCAAGGAACTAGCTATTATTAAGCCCCAGTTAATATGTTCCAAGTGCTGTGTTGGGTAATAGGGATACAAAGACAAAATTGATTTCCCTGCCTTCAAGGAACTTCCATGGGTAGGGGGCGGTATGTGAAGGGGATACCATATGTTTATGAATAAGTAGACATGGGACATAGAAAAACTAAATAGAAAGTTATTTGTGTAGGAGGGGGAGAGAGGAAGGATGAGGCTAACAACTGGAGGAATCAGGAAGAGCCTCTTGAAACGGGTGGCCCTTGAACTGAAATCTGAAGGGGAAGGGAGAATGCAGAGGGGTTAGTGGGAGAACTGTTTTTGGACACTTACTGGTGGCTCTGTGACCTTGGCTAAGTCAGTTAGCTAGCTGCAGACTTGGTTTCCTCATTTGTAAAATGTAGTTCATTACAGTTTTTCGTGAGAATCTAACATATAAACACATATGTTATGTAAATAATTATGTATATGAAGCATTATAAATCTTAAGAAGCCTTTATATAAGTCAGGCTTTATTTTTAGGCTTGACTGTGCCACTGGCTAACTGTGTGACTTTACCCAAGTCATTTTTCTGAGCTCCAGCTTCCTTTTCTGTAAAATGAAGGGATTATCAAGGATGGGAAATCTGAAACCTGGAGGCCACACCCAAGGACCACATGTGGCCTCAAGGCCACAGGTTCCCCACTCCTGGATTTGATAATCTTTAGGGATCATTAAGACTCAAATGTAATGATTCTGTGATAGTAACTAAAATCATGTTGGACCAAATTTCAAAATGAAGATAGGTAACAATATTGTGAACAAAAAAGGTTGTCAAAAAATCAGTCATTTGGGCAGATTTATATGAAATTTTCAGGAGTTGGGTGATATAAGATATAGATCACCTTTAGCTCCTCTTAAGTTAGTTTATTTGACTTGAAGTGGGAGTGTGTTGTCAATAAATTGGCAAGTTGTTAACATTCATCATTAATCCTTCACCCTCCAGTGGGCAGGGAGGTGGCAAGCCTTCACTGGTAGAATAAACCAAACAAAACACAAATGAACACTCTATAAAGAAAGAATATTGTGTTCTAATGCCTCGGATTGGTTTAGAGCTGTAAAGTCAATGGGCTTTTTCCATCTTTAATTTAAGCTAATTTATCTAGGCCAGCACAGCATTATTAGTCATTTCTTGTTCTTTGTCTTAGCCTGTTCTCATTGCATTCTGTCAGGGTTCCTACTGTGTCACTGGGAAACTATTTAATAGATACTTAAGTGGGTCTCTTTCTGTGGCCCAAACTGCCATTTGTCTGTCACCTCGTCACTTCCCAGAAGCCAGTATAGTACCATCCCAGTTATATGGACATCAGGTCTGGTCATCTTGAATTTAAACCATCATTTAAAGTTAGAGCACTCGGAGGTTTGAGTCCATTCTAGTGTAAGACTGCAGAGGATTACTTTTACCTCCTCCTAGCCCCCAGGTTGGAGAAGGAAATAGCCAACCCCTCCAGTAGCTTTGTCAAGAAAACCCCAAATGGGGTCCTGAAGAGTCTACACGACTGAAATGATTGAACAAAGCCCTCAGAGAGTCCTAGATCTGAGTCAGAAATTGACAGGTCTTTTAGACTTGAGATAATATTGTTCCATCCTGGTCTGTCATGTTAAGATCTACTAGAGTATATTGAATTTTTGAGAGGTAGGAGCTGTAGAAGATACAGGGGCTTGCCTTGGAGTCAGTAAGACTTGGGTTCAGGTCCTGCATCTGACACCTAGTTATACAACAAATTAGAGAGAAATTGCTGATCTACATTGTGGAACAAGTACTGTGTTTGCCTGCCTTGGGTAGTTCCACGTAGATGAATCACAGCTCCATACCAGACCAAATTGAATTATTAGGTTAACTACGATATTCAAAGATCTAAAGCTGGATAGGCCTTCTAGTCATCTAGACCAGACCGCTATTTTGACAGAAGAGGAAACTGAGGCCTAGGCAGGCCAAGAGCACATAGGCAGAAGGTATAAAAGGAGGCCTCAATTCCAACACAAGTCCTCTGACTTCAGAGCCAGTGTTTCTCAGCTCCATGATCATCTCAGTGATCCAGCTATACTGGCCTGCTTGAGACTGAGTGCCCCTCACACCAGACCCTTCCTTCTCCACTCTGCATTCGAATTGGCTGCTCTAAATGCCTCCATTGCTTTTGCTTCCTGCTCCAACTGCTGATTGCCCAGGCTTCCTAAAGATTCAGCTCAAACCTCCCTTCTCCTGCAGGAGGCCTTTCCTTCTTACATTTCTACCTTCCGTTTCCACTGCATATACCTTGTATTTACATAACTATTTGCGTGTTGTCTCCAGCATTAGACTTCGAGCTCCTTGAAGCCAGCAACTTCGTTTCTGCCTCTTAAGTGCTTAAGCTTGCTGATTTGCAGGGCCAACTGCCAGAAGAATAGTTTAGGCATACATTTTCTCAGCCTGTGTTGGAGACATAAAAATACAATGAGAAGGCCCTAGAAACAAATCTAGAGACAGTCCTCCTAGGAAAGAGTCAAAACTTAATAATCAGTAAGTGCCAGAGCCAGCAAGTCAGCTGCCCCTCTGACTTGAACTCACTACTTGCACTAGAATTGTTTCCAAAAAGAAGCTGAGCGGGCGCCATGCGGACTTGATGTGTCCGGAGACTGGCCGGCAATCCCAAGACGGTTTCTAAAAGTTAACATTTGCTCCCTGGCCTCCGTGGTACCTGCGGGTCTCTCCCTTCTCCACGCCCCAAAAGTGAGCCGACGAGAGGGGCAGAGGGGGGAGGGTTGCGCAGGTCTGGGGGCCTGGGGTGCTTGGAGCTGTGGCTTCAGGTGGTCTAGGGGGGCTCAGGAGCTCTACTGGCCCCGTGGGCTTTCTCCCTGGCACATCCTCGAGAGGCGGGATTGTGGCGATGGGAACCGGCTGTCCTTTGTTTCTCGTCCGTTACCTGGATATAGCCCGCCCTTTGCTAGTGTCTTTGCAGCCGGGCCAGGCACGCCTTCGGGCCGGGAGTCCGGGGTCCGCCGGGCTGGCCGGCCCCCCTGCCCGCCCCCCCCCCCGCGGCCCCTTTAAACGCCGGCTCCGAGCGTGGAGTGGGTGGGGGCGATCGTGGACGCCGGGACCGCCCGCCGCGCTCGGAAGCCCCGCCCTCGAAAGAGGCGTTTCCCAGCGGGCCGCAGCCCCCATGCCGCCCGCCGGGGCTTCTGGCCGCCTCCGCCTCCGCCGCTGCAGCTACCCCGGCCCGCGCCCTGCGGCCCCCAGAGGAGCCTGAGCGCCGGTGGCGGATGGGGGTCCGGAACCCGGCGCTAGGCCCACGAGTCTTGGCGGAGAGGAGAGGAGAGGGGCCTCCCAGGCCTGACGAGGAGGAAGGCAGCGAAAGCGGTAAACAATGCCGGCTGCACCGAGCGGGAGCCTCGGGCCAAGAGATGCCTGGTCCAGGGCCTTGGGCCGCGGCCATCGTGCCGGCATCAGCAGGGCCAAACCGTGCTAGTTGCCTGGCGGTGCCTCCCCCTCCCGGGAAGGGGACTGCCTTTCCCGGAGTGGAGCCCAGCTGTGCCTCTGCTAGGCTGGGGGGGGAGACGCTGGCTACGGGGCTCGGGGCCCCAACACTCAGTTCCTTGGGCTCTGGACCATGGGAGATGAGTAAGCATTAGGTTTGCAGCTCCCTAAGTGAGTGCGGCAGCTCCCCAAGTTGACCTAATTCACTGTCCGGGTTTAGCTTTCTTATCCCTCCAGAGGCCTATGTTACTGTGGTCCTCTCTAGTTGGCAACTCTGTCACCTCTGGGGAGAGCTGGGTTAACCGGGTTGTCTCCTTAGGTGCAAAGGCGTCAGCTCCTCACTCTTCTCTACGTATTTTGCTGGAGGTAAACACCTCCGGGCTAGGGCTGTGAGCAATGTAAGTTACCTAGAGGAGTAGCTACTATTTCTGGCTGTAAGGGGGGCTCCCTGATTTTGCAGAGTATTCCAGTGAAGAGGATGACTAGTCCTTGTTAATGGAGAGGATGCCTGAGGCAGGTGAGAAGTTTCGACCATTAGAAAGGATTTTCACTTTGGAGGGTTTTTTTCTGCCATTGATGGAACGATAAAAATCTCAAATTTTCTGCAGTTACATAATTGTGCTGCTCCTTCAGGTTAAGTGCCCTTTCTGGAAGCAGTTATAACTGAGTATCTAGTCTAGTTTTTTGTTATTGCCTTGCCTTTGTAGTCACCAACCTTTTTGAGCTTGCTCTTTTGTATGAAAATTGTAATTCAGAGCTAGTATTTTTAAATGGGCAAAAGTTAACTTCTCCACTTTCATTAAACTCATTCTGCTTCTGCATTAGTACCTCCTTGGCAGGAAGCAAGGGTCCAGGACTGGTAATCAAATCCAGATCTCTTGCATTGTGGTAATGAAGAGCTTTTGTAGGTCAGGAGCTTGTGAATTAGAAATTTTAAGTCTTTAATGCTATCAACAACTATCTCCTTCAACAATCTGTCTCCTTTCCCCATCATTTCATGGTAGTTGTTGGTTTCACCTTTAAAACAGTCTGAAAACAGAATATTATAGTCAGAATACAAGGATATAAACTTGAAGGACTCTGCAATTGGGCCCCTGGAATAGTAGAAAGAACACTTCTAGATAGCCTGCCAACCCAAGATGTGGGTTGTAGACGCCATTTTGCTACTGACCAGCTCTGTAACCTTGGGCAAATTGCCTTATTTTCCTTGATGGAGACCGGAGGATTGGATTAGAAAGTCACTAAGGCTCTTTCCAGATTCTGTGATCATAGTGTCAGTCAGTACTTGTTGGTTGCTTAACATTATAGTGAAAATTGGGTCATTTGGAATTTATCCTGGCTTTCTTGTGTGACTTGGGAAAAATTTCTGAATTTCTCTGTTAGCTGTAATCAGTAAATTCTTCCCTGGGAGTGCTTTGAGAATTGTACTTTGATTCTTTTCAAGACATTTATATAAAAAACATAATAAAAACATTTAAGGTATATGTTTCAGCATGTGTAAACTTCATTAATTAGGACTTTGAATTAACTTAGAAAGTTTTTTAACATGAATTAGGTAGAAGCTTATGTTTGTTTAGTAAACTATTCATCTAAAGTGCATCTTAGTACTGGGAGCTCTTCTCTGCACTCTCAGCTTTTGAGATACCTCGTGGCACAACGGATAGAGCACAGAGTCACTTCACCCTGTTTGCCTCAGTTTCCTCCACTGTAAAATGGTGGGTGATAATAACTCCTACTTTGTAGGGTTGTCATAAGAATCAAATGAGAAAATATTTGTAAAAAAGTACTTAGCATAGTGCCTGGCACATAGTGGGTGCTATATAAGTGCTCCTTCCTTCCCTCCTTGTCAACCCCAGGCCTTACAATTTCATCTCCATGTAGTCTCTAATCTGTCTCTACTCCTGATTTCTTTCCCCAACTCTGTTCCACATTTCTCTGACTGTGAGACATCTCCTCCTCTATCTCCCATTAATGCCTCAAACTTTACATGTTCAAAACTTGACTATTTTTGTCAGTGTTAGTCATGCTAAAACCTCATCTTGCACTCTTCCCTGAAACTTGGCCCTCATATTCACCAAATTTGAGAGTTGGAAGGCACCTTGGGCCTTTCTTGTCCAAACCATACCCCAAAGAAATCTCTACTATTGCTCACAAGTGATTGTCTAGCCTCTGCTGAAGACCTCCATGGCCTCTTAAAGCAAGTCACTGTACTCTTGGGCAGTCGTAATAATTAAGAACCCTTTCTTAACATCTAGATGAAATTGACCTCTTTGCAACTTCAACTCACAACTCCAGGGTTTTCTCCACCCACACCCCCACCACACCCCGCCCCCCACTGCCCATCAAGTAGAACAGTTCTACTCTCTCCCCTTTCCTAGCCTTTCAGGCACTGGATATTAGTTATGTACTCCTTTCCTTTTCTCCAGGCTAAACATCCTGGTTCTTTAACCAAACGTGATATGTCATGGACTCAAAGCCCTTCTTTCTGGTTGCTGTCCTCTGGACACTGTCTAGTTTGTCAATGTTGTTCTTAAACAATCATGCTCAGAAATTCCGTCCATTGCCAAGGCCTGTTATTTCTAACTCCAGAATGCCTCTTGGATCTGTCTTCCTCTTTTCCATTTGCATTCCTGCTATCCTAGTTCTAGGCCTTGTTATTTCGCACTTGAAACTGTTACTGCAACATCTTCCTAATTTTTTACCTGGCTTCTCCTACCCATTCTTGTCTGTGACATAAAACATAAAGATCACAGTAACTTCCCTAAGCTTTCGCCTTATCTCACTGCAGACTCTGGCCTCCATGCCACTTCCTGGCCATCCTTGAACCATGTCATCTACTCACTAGCCGTCGTCCTCATCAGCCTTACCATGTTGGGACCTGGGCCTCTCAACCACTTCCTTGTTGGCTGGTAGTAAACATTTACTAAGCACCTACTGTGTGTGAGCCACTGTGCTTAGTGCTGGGACTACAAATAAAGACAAAAGTCTGCCACCAGGGAGCTCCCAGGGGATGGGGAGGATGTGCAACAAGATATAGAAAGGATAAATTAGAGATAATCAGAGAGTAGGCACTTGAATTAAGGGCTGTAGCACACAGCCCAGCTCATTTCCCCCACTTTCCAACACGCCTTTATAAGACTGTCGTGTTCTTTCATTGGCAGGTAGGCTCCCTGAAGTCTGGGACTGTCTTGCTTGCTTCTATTTCTATCGCCAGGATCTAGCACAGCCCCTGGCATCTAACTGGACATAGGTCTTTAATAATGGCCTGTCAAGTCAGCACACACAAACACTTTAGCTGCCGTTCAAAGCTCTCTACAACATGTCCTTAGACTAGGCTTTGGTTTGTTGTTTCAGTTTTTTCTCACTCTTTCCATCTATACCTTGTACTACAGTAGAGTTGCACAATTTACTGTTCTTTAAACAGTTTCTTAGATTTCCAGTTTTCTTCTTTCTTTTCCTGTATTACTTCCTATCCTAACCCCAACTGTGCCTTTTAAAAGGCCCAGTTCAAAAGGTTTTCTCTTTCATACATCTCCCCCTGACTGCTACCTGAAAGTCATCTTTTCCCTCTGAATTTTATAGTCTTTAATGTATAGCTCTTATGGCAAATATCCATGTTGCTTTATATTATAGTTCAAGAAATCTAAGTTGGACAAATATTTATTAAGCACCTATTATATTCCAAGGTGCTGTGTGCAGTGTTATAGGTACAGAGATTTAACAAAGGACACACAGTCTCCCCCTTAGGTAGCTTACATTCTGTCTTCCCTAGTAGGAGGATATGCGTACACAGATTAGGATGAGACAAAGCAGGAAATGATAAGGATAATGGCTAGATTCCAACAAAGTGCCTGGGAAATTTTAAGGGGAAAAAACCCTTTTATGTGGGAGAGTCAGGGAAGGTGTCTCCAAGGTAGCACTTGAGGGGGTCCTTAGAGCAAAGAAAACATTCTGAAAGAAATCGAGTTAAGGGGAATGTGAAATAGGACTGGAAAGTTAGGCTGGAAGCAGATTATAGAAGATCTTAAATGCCAGGCTAAAGGTTTATATTTTATCCTAAAGTTAATAGGGAACTATGGAAGATCTTACCATATTTTACCGCATAATCATCACACTGTTTTTTCCAGTCCAAAAATTGGTTTATAACCTTTCATCGAGTAATCGTTGCATGGTATGATTCTGTTCAGGCTGCTTAAACGGTAAACAGAGCAGTAATGTATTCACCGGTGGCATATGGATAAGCATTTATCTCTCCCCAATGGCAAGCTGAAGCTTAGAAATCTCAGGGCATGGGCATTGTCAGTATTTGATTTTTTTTTCCTTTAGTATTCGATTTTAACATATATTCATGAGTATTTCGTACATCCTAAACTTGCACCAAAGATAGTTTAGTAATAAACGATTTTTAAGCAATATTGGCACTGATTTTTAAAGCTTCACATAATGGTCGCACCCTACCTTTGCTAGAAAACTTGTCATAAAACCTGTGATGATTATGCAGTGAAATGTGGTATCTCCCCTGTGACTGGTTTTTTCCTTCCACTGAGTTTGTAAGCTCTCTGACAGCAATGAACTCTTAGACATTTTTGTATTCCTTGTCTATTAAATGCTCTAATAAATATCTGTTGAATGAATGAAAATTGAGATGGAATGTCTTAAATTATTGAAGAGAACAAAGCCTTTTGCCAGCTACTCGAGCACTCCTACAAGCAGCCTGTCGTGCTTCATTTCACACGGTAATCACCTAATGTGTCGTTGTAGTGAAATGACATGGGAGTCATTAGGCCCTGGATGGACTGCTGGCCCTGCCACTTTATGACTGATTTTGTGGCCCTGGGCAAGTCCTTTATTCCTTTTCAGTGTATTCCCTCATCTAAAAACTAGGGATAAATGCCACCTGCCCAACTACCCCACCGGTTTGTTCAAAGGAGATGATTGTAAATGCTTTTAGAAAGTATTTCTACAAATATAAGGTATTCATTACAAATACTCCTTATCTCTTTACTAAAAATAACCTGAGGCCGTTTCCTGAGTAGTACTTTGTTCATCTAGTTTTAAGTATATAATTGAAGGTAATAACTTTAATTTCTTTTAAAATATACATTTAAATTTGAACTTAGATTGACCTTCCCTTGGTTCAAATCATTACCCTCAAGATACAGAAAAACCAGAGGAAAGTGTCCATCCCATTATACAATCCCTCTAACTGATGGAAGGTTAGGGGCAGGAGAATGTGTATGGAGGTGCTTATGCTGATGAAAGCAGAGATCTGTTCTTAAATTGGAGGCTACAAACTGGGTTGTTTTTTTTCTTTCAGCCTTTTTTATAGCTGTATCAGTATAACTACTTTCCTTTGCAATCCTTCTATGTATTTTATGCATTTAAAAACATTATTCTGTGAAGGGCTCCCTAAGTTTCACCAAACTGTCAGAGGGGTTTCTACTACAAAAGGGTACAAACCCCTCCTCTAAAGTATAGTTTAGCACGTTCATTAGTGACCTAGCCTCTTCCCTTTGTCCCCCACCCCTCTACCCTCCAATGTGTAGCCTTCTGAAAAGTCTTTTTTTACCTTTCTCTCTGACTAACTCCTGAGGAGAGGTGATGGTTGCTTTACAATTAAGAGCATTTACTTTAAGAATGTGTCATTACAGTTAGAACTTTGTTGTTCTAAATTACATTCTAGTGTTGAAAAATTAATAGTTTTTTACTAACTTCTGAAATGCCTTCAAACTATAAATTTGGGGGAGAGAAACTGTTTCCAAGGTCTTCAGACTTTAGGCATGTGTCTTATGATTGAAATAAAGCCAAGTATCTCATAAAATCTGGGTGCTTTTATTTACAAAGTATGTTTTATTCAGCTGCATTTAGTGTCTTGTTATCTGGGATTTTCAATGTGTTCTGAGACTGCTTTTTATATATACCATCTAGCAGGAGGGGGAGGGCCTTTTGAAATAATGTGTGCAGTATTTGTTTATACCTGTGACCTTGGGGATTCTTTTTTGTCTACTTTTATTGTGTTTTCTTCTTTCAGGATCTGATGTCCCAAGGCAAGGACTTATCATGATTAAAAAGAATGAAAGTATCTACTGTCAGGTGCTAGGTTTTGACTCCAGACCATAATCCTGTTCATAAAAATCCAGGGATTTTTGACTACAAGGCTTAATGAAAGTCTCACTCAAATGAACTGTGCTGAGTCTGTTAGTTTATATATTTAAACAGCTAACTTCTCTTGGAGAGGTGTGTGCATGCATATATACTTGTACAGGTAGGTATAATCTACACAACTGGTATAATCACTGGTTTTAGATGCAGATTTTGAACAGTACATATATATAAAATACACAACATATTTATGTTTATCTTGGTACTCTGAAGATCTTTTCATTTTCTATGGTATGTTCTTTTAAGTTATGATGCAATTGGGTAATCATTGTCATGGTTACTTTTTTTTTTTTAATAACCCTCTATTTAAAGAAAAAGTGACCCTGGTATAGGGTAGGTAGGGGCTGCAGGGCTTCAATCCCAGAAGATCTGGGCTGAAATCCTACCTTTAACGCTGTATGGCTATGGGCAAGTCATTTCACCTGCTGTGAAACTTAGACAACTCCCCAAAACTTATCTTCTGGTTACTGTTTTACACCAGGAAATAAAAGAGCTTCTGTTAAAAAGTTACTTTAAAACAAAACAAAAGCTTCTCACCTTAATTGAGCCTTAAACCTGATGCATTTTTATCTTAAGAGTTACAATATTAGAACTTTTCATCTGTACCCCTCATACATCTCTCAATTGCCTTTTTGGCTACCTGCAGTTTAAAATCTGCAGTGAATATGGCATTCTATGGTCACTGGCCATATACATGTTTTCCCAGCTGAAGTCCAAATTGCTCTCTCCTTCCTATTCCATTCTGGGCCTAGCTCACTGCTCATCTTCAATGCTTATTGAAAATACAGGTACTGATTGATTAATTTAATTTAATGATGTACAGCTCTTAGAGAGGGATATGGGCTGTTTGTGTAACAGACTGCTGAAAAGAATACCCATCAACTGTTTAAAAAACAGCAGAAGGAATCCTGTTGGGTGTCTCCTCTGTGGAGGATTTATGGGAGGATCATAGATTTTGGGGGCAGCTAGGTAGCGCAGTAGAGAGAGTGCCAAGCCTGGAGTCAGGAAGACTCACCTTCCTCATTTCAAATCTGACCTCAGAACTTAGTAGCTGTGTGACCCTGGGCAAGTGACTTCACCCTGTTTGCTTCAAGGCTCATCTCTAATTTCGTACAGTCAAGTAGTTTGGAGTTTTTTTGGTCTAGACTTAAAATAAGAATCAGGATGGGGCAAATGAGAAGTTGTTCACCAAATTCTAGAACACTACAACTGGGGGTACCCCTTGAAGTTTAAAGGAAATAAAATATCTAATCAAAAGAAAGTATTTTGCATAGAAAAATATATACTAAAAGAATCTGGTAATATCAGGCTATAGCCCAGAAAATAAGTTTGAGAAAGGTTTAAATAAGTTATTAAGCACTTCATGTGCTTAATAAAAGCTGGAGATACAAATAGAAAAATGTAGACAGCCCTTGTTCTCAAGAAGTTCATAGTCTAATTTAGGAAAATAAAACATTAAAAGAAAGTTCAACTGTAGAGAGTATATGGATAGGCAGGGATTGGGAGGCTGACAAGGGGTCCTTAGGTAACATAAGTAAGTCAGATGAAAATTTGGGGAGACTTGCAAGGCATGGAAGCAGGACAAGTAAGCTCCGTAGCCCTCCTGGACATTCAAAGGAATAGATTTGTTGACTGCCATAGAAGGGTTAGAAGTATAACCTATGACCATGAAAAGGTTTTTTTTTCTAAACTAGCAGGCCAATTGAACATCAAATTTATAGCCTCACTTAGCACCAACTAAGCCTCTATAAAGAAATTTCTTCTAGGCTCAGTTTTCTTACAATAAACAAGACTATTTAGCCCCATAGTCACCACCTGAGTATTCTTTGTTCTTTCCTTGACCATTTCTCAAAAGTAGACTTAAGCTCCTTGTGGATAGGGACTTTTTCATAATTTTTGCCTCTCTAGTCCTCAGTCTAGCACAGTGCCTTGAGCAATATAGATATTTCGTGTTTGTTTAGTGGAATATTGATGGGAGGTTTCATTTGTTCCCTCACTTTTTTTTTTAAAGTTGGGCATGCTGTTTAATTTCAAAACAGTTTACAAAATAAGTTTTTAGCTGTCTTGATCCCTCTATACTCTGTTGGTGACATCATTAGTTCCTGTGGGTTCCATTATCTCTACACAAATGACTTTAGGTCTGTATAGCGCCCTAGCTCTTCTGAGCTCCAAGCTTGCAATGCTATCTGTCCGCTAAACATTACATGTCCCATAGGGATCTCAAAATTCACCCTGTCTAAAATAGAACTCATAATCTTCTAAAACCAGCCCTTTTCCAAACTTCTCTTTTTCTGTCATACCACTATCGTTCCAGTCACCTAGCTTTACAACCTTGGAGTCACCTTTTGAGACTTCATTCTCCTTCACCCCTCTGGATCCCAGAGAATTTTTGATCCTTGAGGCACAATAGGGAGCCACTGGAATTGTTGGCATGGTCAAGTCTTTGCTCACTAAATTTGGCAGCAGTGTGGAAGAAAGATTTATGGCAGGGACGTGAATGAGGAGGCTGTTGGGTTAATGTAGGCTGAGGTAATAAGGGCCTGAACAAAGATAGTGCCTTCAGGAGTGGAGAGGATGGGCCAGGTATGAGACTTGTAGAGGTCAAGATTATTTTCTCCACTCTTCCCTTTAGGCCGTCCTCAGCCCCATCAAACTGGCCTTATTTCTCTTCTTCACACACAGGATCCATGCCTTTGACCTGGCTGCCCCTAGAACAGATTCTCCCTTTCTGTGCTGCTTAGAATCCCTGGCCCCCTTCAGAGTTCAGATTAGATGCCACTTTCTTCCTGATCTTGCTCCCCACTCTCCCAGATACTAGTAGTGCCTCTTACCTGAAATTGCCTTGTAATTTTTCTTTAAATATATTTTATATTTAGAACAGGTAGAATTTGAGCTTTTTGAGGTATGGAGTTATTTTTTAAATCTATTAAGTATCTGCTCTGTGTCGGGCACTGTGCTAGGTCCTAGAAGTACAAAGACAAAAGCAAAAAAAACAGTCTTGTCCTTAAGGTGTTTACAGGCTATGGGAGTAGGGATAGGACCTGCACATATTCTGTACATAGACATATACAAAATAGATCCAAAGTGATTTTGAGTGGAAGGCACTAGTTGCATCAGGAAAGGCCTGTATTTGTTCACTTTCACTGGGTTCACGAACTCGGACAGACTTCAAGAGATAATGAAGGATGGGAAGACCTGGCGTGTTGTGTTCCATGGGGTCACAAAGAGTCGGACATGACTGAACAGCAATGACACTGAATTCTTTTCCAAAGCCTTGTTACTTGAGTTCATCAGAGGTCTTAGGCTCCATTCAGAAAGCTATAAATTATTGATCTCTGCACTCTCTTATGTAATGGTTTAAAAGTATTTCTTCCTTTCACATTAGGTCTTGATTGTCCATCTTGTTATGCAGTACTAATAGAATGAAGTAAATATTTGACCATAAGTTATATTGTTGACTCTGTGCATGTGTGGTACGATAATGTTCTCATTTAAAAAATAACTCTTTTTAAGAAATTGCCTACAGTTAATAGGTACCTATTTTTACCTGACCAGGAATTCTTCTTCATTCTAAGAAGAAACTGGACACACAATGGGAGACGACAGTGAGTGGATGAAACTGTCGGTTGATCAGAAATGTGAACATAAGGTGAGGTTCTTTTCCCTCCAAACCTTCACTATATTTTCTGTCATTGACTTACCAGCATTTGGTGGTTTGTTAATTTGGAAATAGTTTATATTTGTCATATACCTCTGTGCCAAAATTTGTTTAAAAATCCTGTGTTTCAGAAACACTGATGACCTGCCCAGGTGTGTTATAGAAGATTTTCTAAACAATATGTGGGTGGCCACACTCTGATTAATTGTAATGACCCATCTGGAGAAGAGGTGTTGGGACACACGATCATCCTCTCTGTAGAGAGGTGGGGAACAGCAATGGTGCAGAAGCTTTCTTCTTCACTGTCTGGTTGTTAGGGGAAGTTCAGGGGTTAAGATTTTGACAAATGTCTAATTTAAAAATTATATAGCATTAAACTTTTAGAACAGGATGCTCTGGGCATGAGGTAGGGAACTGTTGAAAAGGATATTTTGGGACTCTTCAGATTTTACTTGAAATGTGGTTTACTAGTGAAGTTGCAGGCATGTTATACCTACAGAATGTCAAGTCATTGAATTCAGTAAGGATAAACCTAAGGGTTTAAGGGACAAAGCAGGTAGGGGAATAGATAATAAGAGTGTAGGCCTGGGAGTAGGAAAAAAGAATGAATAAAAAAACAGTTTACTCTGTGATTATGTGCCAGGCACTGTTCTAGGGCCTGAGTACACAAAGCGAGGTAGTCCCTGCCTTCTGAGAACTTAGATGCTAATGGAGGAGACAACCAGAGGAGTGGTGACCAGAGAAGGTAGTTTTGGTCTGGATTAGGGATCTAGCCAAGTAGCCAACCCTGGAGGGACGGGGAGGTAGAAAGTGGAGGTGAAGGTGGGTCGGAGGCAGCAGGAGGACAGATGGCAAGATGCCCAGTGAGATGTCTAGAACATAGAGAAGCAGGCCCACCTTCCAGGCCTTTGGGAGAGCTCAGTGATCTCCCACTGTAAACAGAAGGGTTTGGTCTGGTAGGGGGCTCATTTTAAAGCCAAATAACCTTTTATATCTATATTCACTGTTCAGCTCAAGAAGATTCCAACTTTACTCTCAATTTACGTAAAACACGACCCCCAGTTGAACATAACAAGAACATTACTAAAAACTTGCCTGGCTGTACTTTCCTCAGACTACGTTTACTTTGTAGCTAAGACATTGAGAGACAACATAAAGTTTACTTTTTTTCTTTAATCAGTAGTTATTTTTATAAGTACTGATTACTCCATTATTTTATCCTTCCCACCTCTCATTTCTTTCTAATCTCATAAATATTCATTGGATAAAGAGGCAAAAATTACAGGACTTGAATAGCTTTTTGCTTTGATTTAAAATTTGGGAGAACTAATTTTGCCCCTGTGGCATTATTCTGCTTAACTCTATGAGGCTTCTTTCAAAGTCGATTGACCTGGTTACTGATAACCTTACAGAACCACAGACCTGTAATGGACTCCTTTATAATATAGGTCATTTGAGTCCAACCCGTGTCTGAATAAGAATCCCTTCTACAATATTTCAGGCGAGTGGGCACCTGGCTTTTCAGGGAGACCTCTTGAGATGGAGCACACTTCCTATTGAAGCATGAATTGTTAAGAAGTTTTTCCTATAGCCATTAATGATGTCAGTACTGATAATTTTGCTTTGCTTCGCTATTGAGAAAAGGGGGTTTTTTACGCTTAGATTTGTGGTTTATAAAGCAATTCAAGGAGTTTTGTATATCTGAAATAAAATTCTGGGGGCCTGGTTAAACAGGAAATTCATTTAACTAGAACCAGACACCCTCTCTGTCTACCATGCTGGATAACTGAAGTATTATTGTATTTGACAAAGCCTGGTCCAGTATGACATTTCATTTTGATTTTAAGTTGTATAAAAATTGTTGGCATGCAATAACTTTTAAATTTCGCTTAGACATAAGGTAAAACTTTCTAAAAATTATGAAGATTACTGCTTATTGCAAAGAGTGATAAACTCTTTTTCTTTAAAGGGCTTGAAAAACAAACTAGAAAGCCATTCTAGATGGTTTTTGGTAGGTCCTCTCCAGGATATTTCAGGGAGCACTGAACTGTATTAGAATTCTGGATCTGTCCCCTACTACCTATGTGACCTGGAGTAGTCTACTTAACCCCATTCACTATGCCTCAGTATCCTCAGCTGTAAAATGAGATGATCCCTGAGGTCATTCTCAGTCCTGAGGTCCTGTGAATTCTTGTGGCAGGGAAGAAACAAGACCTAAAAGTCATTTGAAGACCTTTGTTACTATAGTAGGTACTGAGGTTATTATTCAGTTTTATTCGCTTGATTTTTTTAAAAATCCTATAATTTAATGTCTTCTATTCTGTATTTATTATGTGTGCTTAGTACATGGCTCAGCTAAAGAATGGAAATGTTTAATATAATTTGACCTTGCATTACAGGTCTGGGGCATCATGGGAAGCAAATTTGTAGCGTTCCTTATTTTGGTGTTACAGCATGTTTGACTTGTTTTTCTGAAGTATCATAAAAGGTAGCAGAGCATAGGGGTCAGGCCCAGAAATACCTTGGTTGAGTTCTGTCTCTGACACACACATACACCACCTATGGGACCCTGGTTAACCTCTTTGTGCTCTAGACAACCCTCTGAGACTTTTAAGTTGTAGAGAAGGTGCTGACCTGCATTAATAGAGGGATTGTGCTCACCTGGGAGTTTTCTGTACCAGTGAATTTACAGGTCTATCCTTGTCCTATCTGAAACAAATAGTGAGTTTTTTCTTCCTTAAGATAGAATTTCTTTTTCCTTTAGTGTAATACCCCCAACTAACTTACTCTGTTAGAATGATTGTTGTACAAATTTTTAAGCTGTTCCTCCCATTTTGAGATAACACGATAATCCTGTAATTGCTTTTCTCTTCAGTGAAAGTCTTGCTGTTAAGGGAACAGTTCTGTTATTCTTTCCCCTGCCCATATAAACTTAGGGACAGGAAATCTGGCCTTTGTCTTGTCTTTTTTCCTTTTTTTTCTATCCTTATATTCACCAGAGCCCCTAGCAGAGTACCTTGTACACAATAGGGATTCAGTAAATGTCTGTTGACTAAGTGACAAATCTCTGGTTGCTCCCTAAATGAGCTTGAAATGTATTGACCACAGTCAGCAAATTTTTGATTAAAAAGTGTGATGATATGAAGCTGCTTGGCAGTTATGCAGGCAGGTTTTTAAAACAACCTTCTATATCAGGCAGCCTTAGCAACACTCTTTCTGCTTGAATATTATCAAGAGAAGAAGCAACAAAAGGCCCCTAAGCATGAGGTCAGGGTTTATTTAGTCGTCATGGCTAGTAAGAGATTGTTTCAAGTTTGGTTTTGCCCTGTTACTTTGATAGCAACAAATCTGAGTTTAGAAGAACTTTAGCAAATTACTTCAGATTCTGTCTTTTATACCTCAGTCTGAATTTGTTGCATTCCCTTTTTGCATGTAGAATAGAACATAATGTAATCACATTTGCCTCACAAAAACAGTTCACAGTAATGCAGGAAATAGGTATGAAATAAACTTACTTAAAATGTGTATATCTATAAATAAAACTTATTTCCTAGCTGTGGAAAGCAAGATTAAGTGGATATGAAGAGGCCCTGAAGATTTTCCAGAAAATAAAGGATGAAAAGAGTCCTGAATGGTCCAAATATTTAGGATTGATCAAAAAATTTGTGACCGATTCCAATGCAGTGGTTCAGCTCAAGGGATTAGAAGCTGCACTTGTCTACGTCGAAAATGCTCATGTGGCTGGAAAGTAAGTCGTTTCTTTCCATTTGTTCTGGGTCTGGGTGGCTTTTTATATACAGTGTTCCAAAGGTCTCAGGACAGTTTTAAGCTAATAAAACTGTTCTGAGATCTTTGGGACACCTTATATGTTATCCTTGATTATTAAGATTTTAGAATATTTTACTGGAATTTTCAGGTTTTTGGAATTAGAAATACTGGAGTGATTGACAGTAATTACATACAGTTTGCTAGATAAAATCTAGGCTAGGTTTTTTTCAAAGTTCCTCTGTTAACTTAGGGTTCACGAATAGAAAATACACTTGGAGTAAAAAAGAAAACGACATGATTTGGGGCTCATTTGAATTAGTTCTGACAAGTAAACAGAGATATATTTTCCTTTGTTTTGTGCATCTTTCTTGAAGCCTTTCTTCTGTAAAATAAAATGCATCTTTGTTTTTAACTATGTGTTTCAGGACCACAGGAGAAGTTGTGTCAGGGGTCGTAAGTAAAGTGTTTAACCAGCCAAAAGCCAAAGCGAAGGAGCTTGGCACAGAGATCTGTCTGATGTACATAGAAATTGAAAAGGGGGAGGCCGTGCAAGAAGAGCTTCTGAAGGGCTTGGACAGTAAGAACCCCAAAATTACAGTTGCCTGTATAGAGACGCTGAGGAAAGCCCTCAGGTGAGCTGCAGGCCATCAGGAGGAGGGCCTTTGGGAAACCTTACAGCCCTGGGAGTGTGAGCTGTGATGAGGAGCCAAGCTCTGGTTAAAGTTAGTCTGTCATCAAGCCTTACGCAGAAATGGCAACCACTGGGACTTCGCATGCCCAAACCAGCATGGGACCCAATAAGCCTGCTCTCTCTCAGTGGCCTGGCTCCTCAGAGTGCTCTGTGTAACAAATGATGAATTTTTAGTCTCGTTTGTCTCGCTATCTTGACTCAATCCTTTCCTGATTAAAATAGACCAGGTTATTACTGACCTCAATTTAAAACTTGCCCTTGTTTTTGTGTGTGTGGAAGAGATTACCTCACTTAAATAAAGCACCTAAACCATTTCTCCCACCTCTATGCTGTCAGCAGTCTAAATCTCAGAGGGTTGAAGTGTTGTCTAAAAACACTGTGATGGGCCCGTTTGCTAAAGCAGTAATTTATTCGGTGTCATCCTAAAACAAATGCTGTGTGTCAGTGGTGTCAAACTCAGTGAGAGAGTAGCATATTGACTTAGAAAACCACAAATTAAACATTTTCCAATTCCATTTTGTTAATATATTTAATACTATTTATTACTTACTGATTTGGGCCCTGCACACTGAGGATTGGGCTGCATGAGTTTGATACCTCTGCTGTATATCTTTCATAGGGGCATACCAACTGCAAAACAGAAGATAACTTAGGCTGCTGTGCAGTAGGTTATTCAAAGCCCAAAATTTCTTGCTGGCTTTAAACAAACTCTTCTGTGAATGGTATCTTTTTTGGGAACAAGCAGCTGTAATGTGCTGTGGAAGTCTGAATTAGACAGACTAGTAGTTTGTTCTTCTTTGCAGGCCCTCTGATGCGATACCATGTCCCCAGAAGTTTCCATATCAGAGTAGCTTCAGTGAAATGCTGCTGTGTGATGGTGTACATTAGCACATCAGTGATCATCGCTGTTGTGATCTGGCAAATGCTCTTAATCTTTTTTAAAAGTTACTGTTATGGGTAAACTCAGACTCCATAAAGCCCTACCAGGGGTGGGGAACCTTTGGCCTCGAGGCCACATGTGTCCCTCTAGGTCCTTGAGTTCAGCCCTTTGACTAATCCAAACTTCACAGAACAAATTCTCTTAATAAAGAGATTTGTTCTGTAAAACTTGGGCTCAATCAAAAGGCCACACCCAAGGACCTAGAAGGCCACAGATTCCCCAACCCTACAACCTAGTCAATTCTTTACATTGTAAAGAACTTTTAAAACTTTCTTACAACCTCACTTTGGCTAAATATAGTATATCAGAGTACACTAGTTATTTTCCTTGTAACATTCATTACTATGGGACTTAAAAATAAAATATATGTTGTTTTTGGAAATAATCATGAGTAAATCCCTAGCTAACATTCTGCAGATGTTGGGAAAAGAACTGACTGGCTATTTGGTCTCTATTCACGCCAGTAGAATTCTTAGGACGTGTGTGTTCGTGTGCATGTATGTATGCACATGCATGTGTGTGTATGTATGTATATGTGTTGGTATTATATATGGTATAGTATGATCTTCTAAATTTAGCATGCTTAGAGTTTAAATACTATAAATTACTAAGACTTCTAATCTTTTTCCAAATTTTGCATAAGTAGTATTTAAGGTGAAAACATGATTATATTTATTTTAAGATGAGTTTTAAACTTTTAAAACAACTTATAGAATCTAGCTCCTCTTATTCTTAACACACTGTGACTTCTGACTGAGTAGCCCATCAGTAAGTCCTGTATCTCTTTTCTTTTCTACTCATGAGAGATCTCTTGCCTATCACATTTTACTGTGGTATCAGGGTAATGGGCACTGCTTAGAGGCAGAAGGTCCCAATTCCTATAATGAGTCCAGGAGTGGTGCTAGAATCTCCTCATCCTTCTGTGACTCCTGTTGGGGTTTGGACGGGGATGAGAGAAGGAAGTGGGTGTCGTTCATGGTGTTCCTAAGATCTAGGGCCATCCCAATTTAATCTAGTCCTTCACCTCCAAAGTGACTTAAAACTCACAGTTAGGCCTGAGAATCAACCCTTCTCTCTTGAGTATCCTTTAAAATTCTTAGGGCAAGCCTAGATCTTGAAGGGCATATTCCTCAGGGTTGTGGTGGACCATGCTCCTATCCTGTTCTAGCCTGTTGGTTGATACTGGTTCCAGAAGTTTCCACTCTTATTCCTTGGACTAAGCTCCCATATCTTTATGTGACCAGTGTCTTCTAGTTTATGTGTTCATAGGCATGGAACCCTCCATTTTCCTGTGGTAATTCTTGAGTCTTGACTAAGTAAAAAAAAAAAAACAAGTTTATTCTGTTTGGGCCCTGAATATCTGATTTCTCTGCTCCCCTCTTCATGATGGTCAGATGTGTGAAATGATGGGAAAACAAGCCCTCATCTTAAGAGCAGCAGAAGTAACTTATTGGGGAAGATGCTGTGGCTTGGAACCTCGTTCTGCCCAGGTCCTGGGATGTGCTAGAAGCTGACTCTTGAAGCAGAATGAGCAGCACTTTTACTAAGGTGTTTCTCATTGTCCCCATGACCCAGGGCTAGAAGAAACTAGCTTAGACTAATGTCTAAACAGTTATTTATTTCTTTCATTTTTTTATATACAAATTCCATGTCATGAGTAGACAAATAGCCTTATGACTTCTCCGTAGTTAGTGGTTTTTAAACAGGGATCCCTGAGAGAGAGTGTGTGTTTAATTTTTTTTTTCTAGTTTAAAAAAACTTTATTTTACATTTTTCCTGTCAAGGCAGAACAGAGCACAAAACAGCGCACTATTTTTGAGAATGCTGAGTAATAAAAGCTAAAGTTCCTTGATAATCGGAAATGCAAGTTTGCTTAGATGCACTTTACCCTGTTGTGTCTTCCCCAGTGCCTTGCTTCCTTCATCTTGAGGATGCCCTGTCAAGCCCTAACCTTGGATTAACTCCCCCTACTACCCTTTCTCCTCCTGGGGATAGAGTTGCACAGCCATTCTAACCAAATCTGCCATGAATTCATGCTATCTCAGCTGGGCCTTCACTGTCAAGACAATCCTTTAATTCCTTCCTAACTAATTGATTCTCTATCCCATTCCCTCCAGAGCCTATTTCACACCTTCTCTTCTTTCCTCAAGGCTCTCACACCCCAGCTTCCTGTCCCAACAAAGGACTTCATTCCAGTGTCTACTAGAGAGGTGGCCTTTGCCCTAACCACTGCCCACCCTTCTACTTGTACCCTTGAACCTCTTCCTTCCCATCTTTTTAAGTAGATTGCCCCCACAATCATCCTCTCTCTGTTCTCTTCAATCTCTCCCTATGTGCCACCTTCTTCCCTGCTGCTTACAGATATACCCAGGTCTTACCTATTCTTAAAAAAAGAAAAAAGGCAAAACAAAAGCCAAAATTATTCACTTGGCTTTATCATCCCCCTGCCCTTTTCCTACCCACCCCCGCCCCCAATGTATCATCCAGTATCTCTTCTCCTTTTAAGAAAAAACTTGCCTCAGCTTCCGCTCCTCTCACTCATTTCTCATGTTCAATTTTGATACTGTTTCAATATAATTGGTTTCCTTTGAAATATTTTTTATGCATTTAAAAACATGAGAATCCAGACTGCCAAAGAGGTCTATGACACAACAAAAGTTAAGAAGCCCTGAGCTGGTAGATTCCATCCTTATTGTGATTGTATTATTTTTAGTAGTCATTGCTGGAAGCTGCTGGTGGTATAGTCACAGTGTCAGTAGTAACATTTTAGGGACGTATTGACTGGGGGGGTGGGGTGAGAAATGCTGGTGTGTCCCTGGGAGTTCATGAACCGTGGAAGCAAGATTTAACCCTGTTGTCCTGCAACTCGCAGGCCTTTGCTGTGTTCCTCACTGAGTCCTTGGCTCTTACTGTTAGGCTGTACTCCTAGGATTTCTCTCTAACATTGATGCCTGTGGTCCAGATCTTCTCTTTACAAAAATGTCATAAGCAATCAAAGAAGCTACAAACAACCTGTTGGAAAGTTAATAATGATGCTTGAAAGATTTTTTGAAAAATTAAATAGAGCATCCTTGGGAGCTTGTGTATGCCCTCCCTCATCCCCAGAAATTGAAATGAATTGAAGTTAAAAAATCAGAATAGATTATAGGTCTGCTGGCTCAAAGTTTAGTGTTTTGATTTGCTAAATCAGAAGATTTTCATAATTATAGAACTATACAGTGATTGTTACAAAAAGATCTTTCCCTTCTTCCAGACTTGTAAATTTTTGGGAATATTCCTCACCAAGCCTCAAAGCTTCAGTGAACTATGTGCTGCCAAAGCATTGGCTTTTATAAAATTCAGAAAGTTGATAGCCAAGATGGTCAGATTTTTTTACTAAGTGAAACCTCCTGAAAAGCTGCTGATCTAGACTAGCTTCATTGTGGTGGTGGTGGTGGTAGCAGCAGGAGAGAGGAATGTTTGAGACCAAAGGTAATAGAAAACAATATCCTTGGAAAACTTACTTCTGAATGTTTGTAAAGATCATTCTGGATACCTGTTTTCTTTGTCCTTTGCTCGTTTGTCTTCCAACTCAGTGGTTACTTAATTGTGTGTATTAATCAGCAAACATTTATTAAGTGCTTATGGACCAAGTTCTAGGACTACAAAAACAGTTCGTGCTCTCAAGGAATTTACATTAAAGAACCATGTACATGTGTATTTGCAGAAGAAAATATGAAGTATTTAGGGAAAGAGGGCACTAGAAATGTATCTAGATAGATCAAAGTTTGAACTGATAAAACTGTTTCTGTGTTTTTCAACCTTTTACTTCTAGTGAATTTGGTTCAAAAATTATCTTACTTAAGCCAATTATCAAAGTGTTGCCAAAACTTTTTGAGTCACGAGAGAAGGCCATTCGAGATGAGGCCAAATTAATTGCTGTGGAGATTTACAGATGGATTCGGGATGCTCTGAAAGCTCCGCTACAAAATATAAACTCTGTCCAGGTGAGGCCACACCACCTGTTTTTGTCATTGGCCACATGGCATAGAATAGGGATCCTCTGGTACAGAAGAGAGGGCTGTGTCATGAACATGTGTCTCCAAAATCCATGCTCACATTTTCTTTGTCCTTGTGATGTCCTCAGAGCATCGTTAATTCTTTTCCTCTGCTGGTCCTCACCCCTGTCAGTTTATTACCACTGGTAACTGATGGGATAGAACAACATCCTTATATCCCTATTGCCAAAGGACAGGCCCATAATTGTGTCGTATTAGACTTTTATTGTGTGGAGTTACTTTTTGAATGATGTAATAAGACTCCTGAGTGATGCTTTGAAATAACAGGGTCACTATATGAATAATACCTTGTTTTCATTTTCTGTAACAATACCAAGTTGGGAAGGATTTTTGCCCCCTTTTTCTCAGTGGTGAACTTCGAAGAGGTCAGGTTCTTCTTTGTGGGCAGCTTGAAGACCAGTACATATATAGCACACTGGATGCAATTTAGATTTTCATTCTGTTGGGTCTATACAGAATAAATGGGTTGAGAATATATCATATGATAGTAACATTGTCTAGTGGTGATGAAGATTTGGAAATAAGTTCTAAAACAATTTGTGGTTTTGTAGTTGAAAGAACTAGAAGAAGAATGGTGCAAACTGCCCCCAGGGGCTCCTAAACCTACTCGCTTCCTGCGCTCCCAGCAGGAGTTAGAAGCAAAGTTGGAACAGCAGCAGTCTGCTGGAGGAGATGCCGAGGGAGGTAAGCTCTGCACTGTCATCTGAATCAAATCCCCAGGCCTCCTGTGGGCTCTCTCCTTATCTCTGCTTACTGGCATCCAAAACCCCATCTTCTTAATTCTAGCGCCTCCCTGCTCTCATTGCTGTTCATCCTGAAGATGGCGTGTTTGTACCATTTTTAGAGATCCTTGTTTTCCACTACCTGCTCTCATGCCCCTTAGCTCTTTGTGGTGATAACACACTTAGGTATATGACAGCTGTCTGGGTTGGGGTCTTGTCTTTTTACTAGAATGTAAGCTTCAAGGTAGAGATAGTGTCTTGTCCACATTTTGTTTCTCCCCTGGCACTTAGCACAGTGCTTTGTATACAGTAGACATTTAATAAAAGTAGCCCTTTGCTTTTGAATTGTGAAGCTGATTTTTTTTTACCTTGATATGTGTAGAGACTAGGAAAGATGGGCATGTTGTCTAAGGCTATTGGGGATCAAGAAAGGGTCTGATGGATGCTACACTCACGGCTCTTTCCTTTTCTGTCCCACAAGATCCAGACGAGATGTAGGAAAGGATTGAAACTAATTCTGTTTTACTTCCTGTGTTTTCTCCTCTTTTCAGGAGGTGATGATGGTGATGAAGTGCCACAGATAGATGCTTATGAGCTGTTAGAAGCTGTGGAGATTCTTTCTAAGCTTCCCAAAGACTTTTATGACAAGATTGTAAGTTACCAGCAGACTCGCTCTTCTTAGATGATTTTGAAACAATCTTCTATTGAGCTGTAAACACTTATTAAAGCTTATTCCTTCTTACGATCATAGGAGAAAACAATTAAGATGGTGCCCATCATGTGAGAAGCTGGCCATTAAGAGTAGTAAAACTTGGCCTGGTGTAAGATGACTAACTGGTGGTTGTGCTAAGGCTCTGAACATCCTCCCCATATCATTGTGGCAGGTGGATTAAGGCATTTCTGTGGCAGTCATTCTTAGTGACAGTTGGCTATTTGAGACTTTCGCTTAGTATCCCTTTCTTAAATAAATAAGCGTATAATACTTTATGGCAACTCATATTGTGGTGCTTGCTCACTGGAAAACATTTGATTACCAAACTTCCTTTAGAAAATAAATGATAAAGAAAAAAATCTTGCCGCGGCCATATTGTTTTAATCTGTGGTGCTTCGGTTGCACTCTGAACTCTTCAGTTTACCTTGCTCTCTGTAACCAACATCTTGTTCATATGCTAGAACTTGTCTCTACGGGGCATAGAAGCTGAGCTTTCGTACTTGTAAATTCTGTACAAGCTACACGTGACTCTTCCTGTGTCCCCTGCAGGAGGCTAAAAAATGGCAAGAGAGGAAGGAAGCGCTGGAGGCTGTAGAAATACTGGTGAAAAATCCCAAACTGGAAGCTGGAGATTATTCAGATTTAGTAAAAGCACTGAAAAAGGTAAATCCGGGCTATTGGAGCATTAACATGATGTCTTCAAAATAGAGACGCTAACATTGCTTATCTTTTAAACAGTTGCTGTTTTCTCTCAAGTATTATTTCTCAATGGAAGCATGATTAGTAATACTTCTGGAATAAGCAAACCATAACTATTTTTCTCCTAGAGTTGATCGTGTATTTCCTTAGGTTAGTTTGGGATGGTGATTTATTTTTCAGCTATTTGAAGCAGTGAGCCGTTATCTTAGGTATTTTCAGCCACTGGCATGTAATAGGCTGTGGGGTAGCCTGTTCTGAAGAGAGTTTTTCACTTCTATAAAATCTGCAGAATGGCCTATTTAAAATAGGTTCCATTTAACAGAATGGAGTTCAATATGAGAGCAGTGCTTTTGTTTTGGATGTCAAATGAGCAAGAGGATGTGGCTCTGGTTTTGCATTATTGAGGCCTAAGTTGAGTATGGTTATAGCTCTTTATGCTTAAGGGCTTTCATGAAACCTGAAAATACAGCTCTAGCTTGTCAGGATGAGATTATAGACTTTGAACACAATCTGAGAGGAGAAACCTCTGCCTCTAGGTATAAGGCATTGTCCCTCATTGGCAGAGCTTCAAGAATGGTGATGGGTTGGACCTGAAGTCTTCTAAGGTTCCTTCCAACATTAAGCTTGGCACAGGGCCGTGTAATGCTTATCGACTGACTGAGAGCCAGTGACCCTGTCCTGCATTTGTGAAGTGAAGTTAATCATGAAAAACATTTAAAGTATCTGCTTGCTGCAGACTTCTGATATGACAGGACCACAAGCTCTGTTAATAAGTGATTTTGGGATTGTGAATCTGAATGTAGCTTCACAGCACAAATCTTACAGCTCTACACAGGCATTGCCACACAACAGAGTGTGGCAAAATCCAGGGCAAGGGGGAGGCCAGATTGCTACAGGAAAAAGTATGCCAGGCCAAGGCCCTGGAGGCCGGGGGTCTAGTCCTGGCTCTCATGCTGACTAGCTGTGTTCATTTGGACTTGTCACCTTATCTCTGTTTCTGAGCTATCAGATGAACAGAGAGCGCTAGGTGCTTTCTGAGACTTTCTCAGTTCTAATGGTTTGATTGTTACACTCTTTCTACTGTGACCCACAGGGGAAGAAAGCCAGTCCCTTCAAGTGTTTTTTGAGAGGGAGGAAAATAAGAGGTTCATTTCATCTCTTTTTTCCCATCCTTTTTTAAAATGATTACATTGCTGTATATATACATATTTTTACGTACACATAAACAGGTATGTACTATGTATGTACATACAGGTATATAATTTTAAGCTTTCAGCATTCACTTTTATAAGATTTTGAGTTTCAAATTTTTTTCCCTCTTTCCCTTCCCTCCTCTCCCCCAAGACAGCAAGCAGTCTGATATAGGCTATACATGTACATATTTCCACATCAGTCATGTTGTGAAGGAAGAATCAGAACGAAAGGGAAAAACCACTAGAAAGAAAATACAAACGCAAAAAGAAAATTCTATGCTTCTATCTGCATTCAGACTCTGTAGTTCTCTGGCTGTGGATAGCATTTTCCTTCATGACATTTCATCTCTTTAAGACTAGAGATCACAATATTTGGTTACAATTTTTTGTGAATATGCTTCAGTCATGGTCAGAGAAGAGAAGGAAAGATGGGGAGAAAGAAACATCAAAAAGAAGAGTAAATTGAAAGAAGAAAACCTGGTGAAAAAGGTTCTTCTTATCCCCTTCTCCCTTTGCATGCCTAAGGGAACTGAAGTATGTACTTAAGTACCTAAGGGTCCTGGGAGCAGGAATCCCTGTAACTAGTTTTCTCTCTTTAATGTATATGAATTTTCTTTTGTTTTTTTTTCTTTTGTTTTGAAGCCTCTTAGAGGATGATTTTCAAATGATTTTTTTGTCCTGCTGGATTTATAGTTTATACTTTAATGATATACTACCTGGGTTACCTTTTTTTCCTTTAATTTTGCTCTACTTAGTTGAAAAATACTTTTTGCATTCCCGTAATGCCTTTTACTTGTTAAGCTCTGCCAGTGTTTTCCTTTTTTTTCAAACTACACAGAAGAGAGTAGAAGGAAGTTTAGAAATGGTAAGGCAGTGTTGGAACTACCATTTAAAAATGGATCTTTGTCCCATTAAAACCAAGCTTTATGTAGTAGAGATTTATGATATGCAGTCCTCTTTTTCTGCATTTTTTATGGAGAAATATTTGTGTTTGTTGTGTTGTATATGGCAAGTTCTCAATAAAAAATGGAAAATTCTTTAAAAAATAATATACAGGCATCCTGTGAGTTAACTGTTTAAATTCACTGTTTTTATTTTTTCTAAAATGTTAAACTATTGGTCATTGTTCCTTTTTTTAGTAAAAAAAAAAAAAGTTCAGTATCCATGTGATTTATTTCTTTGTTTTTCATATTCCCACCAGGATTTTTTCCTTCATTACATGACTTGTAGCATTTTATTGCCATTCCGTTAAATTTGGTTATGCTTTTTTTAATAAAGATTTTTTTAAATTGTATTTATATTCTTAATATCATAAATATTGTGACAGATGTATATATTTCTTTGTTATAATTATATAAAACATAAACTTATAATTGAAGATACTCTAAAAACTGAAACATGGTGCATAACGTAATCTATCATTACCATCTCAGATTATGCTTTAACTCTATTAGGCACAAATGGGTTTGTATGATGGAGAAACTACTAGAGGGGGACTCACAAAAGAGATTTTGCCACATGAGGCTCACAAACCCATCTGCTCCTTCAAGGAGATGGCTACAGCAGCATGGGAATCCCCCAGAGGACATTAGGAAGGACCTGACAGCAGCTGTCTATATAGGTCAGGCCTTACTTTTGCCCATGGACTAAACCAAAAGATGGCCAACATGGAATTCTTCAGGGAGCTCCCTCCAAAATTACTGTCTTCCTCTAAGCCCCTGTTACTTTACATATCTTATTTTAAAGGAAGTTTCCATACTTGTCACCCAGAGGAGAGCACAGGCTGCCTCAGTTCTAGCCTCTCTACCGTCTCCAAAATGGAGGAAGTTGACAATATAAAGTCAGGTTTTTATGTGCCTTTTTGCCTTTAAAAAAAGAAAGACAAAAGAAAAAACTGTTTGATATAAATTGTGAGTGGATCCCCAAAATTCATTAAGCTACTGAAGAAGAAATCTGCTGGAGGGATATATATACATACATACATTCATACATACATAATGGCTCAGCACAATGACTTTTGTGACTTTTCAAAAAAAAATTTTTTTTATGCTAGATTAGAACTGTTGCATTTTGTTTTTAGGTTGTTGGAAAAGACACTAATGTCATGTTGGTGGCTTTGGCTGCAAAATGTCTTACCGGGCTTGCTGTTGGGCTCAGAAAGAAGTTTGGTCAATATGCAGGCCATGTAAGTAATACATTATTTGATATCGGGCATCTTGGAACCAGCAGGAAAAATAATAGGCCACTTTATTTTGCTATCTGAACTTAAAAAGTAAAAAAACACTTTTGTCTGACAAATGCCATACCTTATATTTTTTTTAAAAAAACCTTATTAGGAGAAGAACTTCTAAACATTGCTTCACATTTACTGTATTCTCCTCAACTATCATGTTGGTATATACACAGCATTCTAATGAAAAGTCAGTTGTAACAAGTAGATTGGCTTTGTTGATATTGAATTGGGTAGTACTCAAAATAGTTTAGGTTTCTTTTGCTTTCTAAAAATTAGAGATGTTAACTTATTGATGTCTTTTGTGTTAGGTCACATAGTTACAAATGAATTATTATTAGGATGTAAAGTGTCTCTTAAGTAGGCAATTGAGTTCAGTAAGTTTAATAACTTGCAGATGTGTCATTTTTAGCAAACAGACCATTCTGTGTGGTTACATCTCTTAATTGACCTCGGGGTTCATATGAGATTTGAAAATCCACCATGGGTTAGTTGGTGCAGTTTGGCATTGTGTTCCTGGAAGAGCCTTAGCTTTAAGCGGGTTCAAATTCTTAGCTAATCAATCATTTTATTGCCTGGGTCAGTGTTATAATAAATACTGAGCCAAACCCTCTCATCAGGGATGTGGTTTGCAAGATGTGGCTATAATGCTTAGCATCACATGCTTACAATATTTAGACCTTGCTTACTCAATGCATTAAAAATAATTTCAAAGAATCTTCTGTACAACACCAACTGACTAGATAATGACTGACAACATCATGGGTTCAGAAGAAGCATCAGGATCCAATTTTTCTCAGCTTAAATTATCTTAGAGAATTATGAAATTTTTATGTAACTTTTTCTGTTAGTAACAATTTTTTTCCCTGAGACTTTGTACCTAAACTGAGGATCATTGCATTTCTTTTTGAAATCTGATGCTAACTTTTGTAACTAATTCTTCTTTAGAAACTGAAGAATGCCACCAAAACTACATCACAATATAAGGAAATGTTTTAATAAAACTAGAGCATTTTTTTCTTTAAAGGAATGTTGAGATAATTTATTTAATATCTTAAATAACACAGTGACCTGTCTGTCATCATTATACAAATATTTCTTAAATTGACCTAAGCAATTTTCTGGTGAATTTTAAAAGTTTTCTTAAGCACTTCTTGGTTTAGATCTAAAGTTCGTGGTTTTTCATTAAAAAAAACGAATTCTGTCATCCACATTTTAGCAGTTGTTGGAATTAGTGTTTATCTCTTACTTCGTGAATCCTTCATGTATATACCAGTTTTGGATCGGATTTTTGGCCTTTGGAAAAGGGTTCCATATGGTTTTGTAGGGACTGGGAACTTGGGAAAAGGGAATAGCGAAATGTCTGACTTGACAGATTTTTAATTGTTGAATTTGAACAAGCTGATGTAGCTGTGATCTCTCTTTTGTATGTTTGGGGGTTTTTAGCCTTTTCTCAGCTAGATCTTTTTCATATCCTCTAGCAGGACAGGATGGAGCCCTATAAATTTGCTTATATGCCATAGTTCATTTTCCGCCAAGATTTGTGAAATGGTCTCATTCAACTTTACTGCCCCTTTTCACAGGTAGTGCCCACCATCCTGGAGAAGTTTAAAGAGAAGAAGCCTCAGGTAGTACAGGCCCTCCAGGAAGCCATTGATGCCATCTTCTTAACTGTGAGTCAGTCACATCCAATACTGTGGTTGCTCTAATTCAGAATTGATCAGTGTCCATTGTGTGACCCTGAATTATTTTTCCCTGACTTCTTTTGAAGACCACCCTGCAGAACATCAGTGAGGACATATTAGCTGTGATGGACAACAAAAATCCAACCATCAAACAGCAAACATCCCTTTTTATTGCCAGAAGTTTTCGACACTGTACTTCTTCCACTCTGCCTAAGAGTCTGCTCAAGCCCTTTTGTGCTGCTCTCCTGAAGGTATGAACCGAGGCTAGAACTTTGGGAGTTTATAGACTTTCACCTTTCAGTGATTTCCCTCAACAGGGCTGAGGACTGAAGGGAACGTTTTTTTGAAATATCTCTTTACTGTAACTACTCTGTAGGAAAAGACATGGGGTGATTGTGATCAGTGGAGCTTCTGATGATTTGTCTCTCCTGGCTGTTTGGCTGGGACAGGACAAGAACAGTCATCAAAATTGTCGAAATTTGTAAGTTCATTTGAGAGCAGTAGATAACGGACTTAAAAGCTGTTATAAAACACTAGCAATTTATGTACTCTTATGAAGGCTTGCTGTTTATCAGCGAACGTAATGTCGTACATCGCTCTCGTGTTAACTTTTATCTGTTGACTCATCTCCATTAATCTGAATTGAGCGCAGTACTACTTTTTTTTTTTAATTTAAATCCTCTCCTTTTTGTGCTGTAGCACATCAATGATTCTGCCCCTGAAGTTAGAGATGCAGCCTTTGAGGCATTGGGTACTGCTCTGAAAGTGGTTGGTGAGAAAGCAGTAAATCCTTTCCTAGCTGATGTGGACAAACTCAAGCTTGATAGGGTAAGTTAATAACATGAGCTGAATGATAGGAAAGGAGGGCTCTTTGGTCTTTTTTTGCCTTATTTTTCTGAATTGGAAAATCGGTATTTGAGAGAGGAAAGAGCAGGGTGGGAGAACTGCTTCAAGGAAATCCTTGTTAGGAGTTGAGCTCTCAAGTCAAATTCATTCATGGATAGAAGCAGCCAGATGTCCCTGGCCTATAGATTCAGGAACACCGGCCTGAATCCAACTCTCAGACGTTTGTGAGCTTTGTCATTCTTTGACTTCTATTTGCCTAAATTTCTTTATCTGTAAAGTAGGGATAATAATAGCATCTGCCTCCCAGGGTTATCGTTAGGATAAAATGAGACATTTATTTGTAAAGTACTTTGCCAAACTTACAGTATAAGTGCTACCTTACTTACTTTTCAACATGCTTATGTGCCTACTGTATGCATAGCCCTGAGGACAGGAAGACCACAATAAAAGTTCTCCTTGGCTCAGGGAGCTTCATTATTTTGTGGGGAACAACATGTACACTGATTAGTTATCAGATAAATACAGGGTAATTTATGGAGTTGGTGGCTGGGCATTAACAACTGGGGCATTGAAGAGTAGCCTCAGAAGGCATCATTTGAGTTGAGCCTTCCCTGACTTCCCCTGCTTTCTCTCTGCACCCCTGTAAGTTTCTTTCTCCCATTCGTAAGCTCCTCCCAGAACCTTTTGAGGAAAGGCCCAGAGCAGTCATTCTTTATTCTCTGAAGTTTAATACCAAGCCCCTGTGGGTACCTTCCCACTCCCTTTTTAATAGGTTGTCTCTTCCCCTATTAGAATCTAAGGCCCTTGGGAGCGGTAGCTTTTTTTTTTTTTTAATTCCAAGGGCTTAGCATTTAGTACTTTATAGATGTGTATTAGCTTGACTAAGGATCTGTGTGTTTCTAGAGCGAAAGGGAATGAGGCAGTGTGTTCACTTTTCCAATCTGGCTTGCCTTCTAAATACGATTCTTAGGTAGAGCTCTGTGTGGTAGCTATGGGCTGTAGATCCTGTATCTTCAGTAGACAGTAAAATAGCATGTGATTTTTAATTTGTTGATTTTAACACCTAGAACTTGACTGAGAAACATCTCCTAATAAGTTTGTCTTCTTTTAGTACAGGAGTTTGCAAGTGCATTATATACAAATTCAGTGCACAGGCTCGTTGATAGGCATCTGCCACTACCTATGGTTTCAGTTTGAAAGGGAGCAGTCTTCTCTTAGAATTCTTAATCAGTGTTCAAAGCTGTCTTCTCATATCATAAAGTTCTACAGCTTATCTCCTAAAATTGAGTTAGTGACTTTGGTGTCAATATCACTGCCCAGATCAAAGAATGTTCAGAGAAGGTGGAGCTGGTGTATGGCAAAAAAGCAGGAGCCACAGCTGATAAAAGAGAGTCCAAAGCACTTCCTGGGAAGACTGTTGCTTCAGGAGCTGCGGGAGATAAGGATGTAAAAGATACTGCAGCACCCAAATCAGGACCTGTGAAAAAGGCACCTGCTGCTAAGGTAAGTCAGCAAACAGAATGTCTTAAGAGCGCTGAAGCGGCTTTCTGCCATTCTTCTATTGGGGGACCCTTTGGATGGCAGGATGCTCTGTGGAATAGCATGCTGCCTCAAAGTCAGGAGGACCTCTGACCCATCCTGGCTGGGTGAGCCTGGGCAGGTCATTAGAAGTCACAGGAAAGGGGCTGCCTTGCATTAGCAGAGTTTTGTTATCTGGGAGGGACTTAGACCAATGGCATCACAGATTTAGGCCCTCTCCTTTGGGTATCAGTTCAGTTCCTTCATCCTAAATACATTGTCTCTAAAAAAGAAGATGCCCACCACCAACAAATGTGGCTGTCAGCTTTGTTACCAAGGGCAAAAATCATCTATAGATCAGAAAGATGTCTAAAAGTACCTCCTGATGTGTCGCTGCTGCAGACTATCTCACTAGGGTCCCCACTCCTGTAATTCAAAAGCAGACCCCATCTGGAGTGTTGTGTTCATTTTTGGGAGCCACAGCTGGAGAACGATGTTGATAGGCCAGAGACGGTTCAGAGGAAGATAGCCAGGAGAGCAAAAGTCCTCGGGGTAGGCTGAAAAAAACTAAGGATAGTAAACCTGGAGAAGAGAAGACTGAGGGTGAGGGGCAGAGGGCATAAGGGAGCTAAGAGGGCCCTGTTCAAGATTTGTGGGGCCGTCATATGGAATTGGAGTTAGCTCCATTCTGTCAGGCCCCAAGGGAGAGAACTGCGATCAACAGTGGGAAGTTACATGAAGGCAGAATTAGGGTTAATGTTGGGGAGAACTCGATAACAATTAGAGCTGTGCAGAAGTGGAATGTGAAGTCCCTTGAAAGGCAGTAGCTTCAACCAAGTGAGGCGGGAGTGGGAAGCCATGTGACAGAAGGGTGAGCCAGGGGGAAAGGCATGTTTGGGAGGCTTGAGGAGGAAAGAGAAGATTGGGAATAATTTCTCTGAAGAATGAGGGAGTTAGGAATAGAAGAACTACCTTGGGCCCGAATGAGGTTGGGAATACCATGAATTCATAATACACCCATTTGGCATGATTGTTAGACTGCTTCCAAGCTCTGTTCAGCAGCCTGTGAATAGGGCAGGAAGAGTCGGATAGTGTGAGGCTAAGGACAAGAGGCTGAGAGATTCAAGAGGAGAGGACAGTGGAGACTTAGAATGGCAAGCTGTAGTATCCAGATTGGAAACAGGAAAGTGGAACCAGAGCAGACCTAGTGCTCCGAGAAAGGACTAAGGTGGGAGGGGTGGGATCCAGGCTGGGGTGGGTAGAACACAGCCACCGTGACTTGGTTGGGTAGTAGAATTCATAGAAGTAGAGGTGATGGAGTGATGGAAGCCTACAGAGACTGTCAGACATGTTGTCTTAGAGAATTCCCTGGGGAGCGCGAAGGTTAGGCGGTTTATCTGGAGTAACTCACGCAGACATTCTGTGTCAGATGTCTCCATGATACCTCTGTGGGTACGCTGCCATTGTGGAACCTCCCCTGCTGAAGTCTGAGCAGCATCTCGCACCTTCTAGAACTGCGTAGTATTGGCGCCGCTTTCAGCCAGCTCCTTCCCAGAGTGGAGATGAGTCATCAAAGCATGTTGCCATTTTAGTTGATCTTGAAATGGTCTTTCCAAAATTAGTCCCACCCATTAGTTCCACAAGTGGACTGTGGACAGATAACCTTTCTATAAACGTCAACCTCTCAGGCCTATATCTTCAGTCATCTTTGACTTTTCCTTTACTCCATCTCTCCAGTGAGAAATTAATCCCGAATTTTCTCTTCTCATCTAAGATGTCGTAGCCACTTTCTCACTGGTCTTCCTTTAAGTCTGTCCCTTCTCCAGTCCATCTTCCAAGTTATCTTCCTAAGGCACTGCTGTAATCGTGTCATTCCTTCCTCAAAAATGTTTGAGTAGTAGCTGATCACCTACCAAAGTATCAGTTTGGTATTTAAGACCTTTACTATCCATCCCCTATTCTCATCCTGCTCTCTTCATCTACCTTTGTTCACACCATCCCCAAGCCTGAAATTACCTCTT
Organism: Phalanger gymnotis; assembly: GCA_028646595.1. Classification (NCBI taxonomy): domain Eukaryota; kingdom Metazoa; phylum Chordata; class Mammalia; order Diprotodontia; family Phalangeridae; genus Phalanger; species Phalanger gymnotis. Next base: position 445,940,415 of record CM053623.1, on the reverse strand, counting down.
TTTTTTCCTTTCTTACTCTCAATCTCTGTGTCCTTGTCTTTTTCCAGAGTCCAGCTCTGATGCTTCTTCTGGGAAGCTTTCTCTGATACCTTCCTCCCATTCTAGATGCAAGTGTTCTCCTACAGATTTTGCCAGGACCTCTCCTTTTATAGTTCATGTTGCTCTAAATATCAAGGCCATCTATATACTTCTTTTTTCCATCTTCCTCCTGATCTCCTTTTCCTCCAAATTTGCTCTCTAGATCCCTGACAGTAGAACTGGTAGCCTGCCTTTGTAAGCTAAGCACTTAGTTTAGTGTCCTACCCATAGCTTGTGACTAATTAATGTTCGCTTGAATTGAATATCTGTTTTCTGCAAGTGGACTGTGGACAGATAAGCTTTCTGCATTGTTAGCGTGTTGATTTAATGATAATGACTGTGTTTGAAGATTCATCAAAATGGAGTGGATTTACTTGGTGAATGTATTTATCTTTAAAGTAGGAGGACTTGACCAATGAGATGCATTGAACTGTGGGTCTAAATTTTCACTGTAACAATGAAAGTTCTGAACCCTGTGGCTAATTGCTTTTGCCTTTTTTTAGGCTACTGGACCACCTAAGAAGGGAAAACCAGCTGCATCTGGAGCTGCAGGGGTTGCTGGATCTAAGAACAAGAAAGGCTCAGATGTCAAAGAGATCGTGGAGCCTGAGCTTTCGGTACGGATTGCCCCTGTGCCCCTCAGACAGGGAGGGGCTCAGAGAATTGAGACTTCAGAATGGTGCTGTGGTCTTTCTTCCTTTGGCTCATTGGGATTGGGTCAATGACTACAATCCAACAGGATCCCAGCTCACTAGAGCCCATGTGACCCCTGTCCTGTTTGGGATTGCCTGGGCTGCTCTGGCACCCTCCATTGGTTGCCTTTGGTACCTCCTAATCCCATTGGGTTTGGTGTCTTTCAGGTAGAAGTATGTGAAGAGAAAGCTTCAGTGGTCCTTCCACCTACCTGCCTCCAGCTGCTTGATAGTGGTAACTGGAAGGAACGCTTGGCTTGCATGGAGGAATTCCAGAAGGTGAGTAGCGACAAGTAATTGTGAAAGAAGTAGCCTTGCTGGCAGAGGCAGCACCAATACCTCGGGGCCTTCGGGTGCCAGCGTGGGCTTCGTTTTATAGCTGCTCAGTGTCTCGAGGCCTCTGCCTTCTGCTTCCCGGGTGTTAGACTGTCAGGTGCACTCTGACCTGCCAGCCTTTTCATCAAAGTGAACTTCTGCCTTCGTGATGTTCCTCACATCGTCCCGTCCCTTCGACCCCATCTCAGATGCCCAGTCATTTGGTTGAAGTGAACAAACTGTCTTCTGATCATTTTTATCCTGTTTTTATTGATTCCATTTGTTTATGCATCACATTCATTTCCTAATCTATCCCTCCCCCTGCCACCCACAGAGCCATCCTTCCTAACAGATTTTTTTTCAAAAACAACGAGAAAAAGAAGCTCAGCAAAACTGTCTGTGGCCACATGTGCAATGTTTACACCCCTAGCTCTCCATGTCTGCACTGAAGAAGGGAGAGAGAGATTATTTTGGGTGTCTCGCTTGGTGGTTCTAATTACACAGCAGGACATTGGGGTTTGAGACTTTTGCTGTGTTTGCTCTTTTCCATTTACATTTTTGTAATCATCGTGTTTTATTTTCCTGGTGCTGCTTGCTTTACAGTAGTTGATAGTCATTTTCCCCTGCTTTTCTGAATTCATACTCATTGTTTCTTTTTTTTTAATTTTTTTATTTAATATACTTAGTTTTCAGCATTGATTTTCACAAGAGTTTGAATTACAACTTTTCTCCCCATTTCTACCCTCCCCCCCACTCCAAGATGACATATATTCTGGTTGCCTTGTTCCCCAGTCAGCCCTCCCTTCTGTCACCACACTCCCCTCCCATCCCCCTTTCCCTTCCTTTCTTGTAGGGCAAGATAAATTTCTACGCCTCATTGCCTATGTATCTTATTTTCTAGTTGCACGCAAAAACTTGTTTTTGTTTTTGAACATCTGTTTTTAAAACTTTGAGTTCCAAATTCTCTCCCCTCTTCCCTTCCTACCCACCCTCCCTAAGAAGTCAACCAATTCAACATGGGCCACATGCATATCATTATGTATAACCCTTCCACAAAACTCATGTTGTGAAAGACTATATTTTGCTTCTTCCTGACCTATCCCCCTTTATTGAATTTTCTCCCTTGACCCTGTCCCTTTTTGGAAGTGTTTGTTTTTGATTAC
>CM053623.1:445881312-445937667 GCA_028646595.1 Phalanger gymnotis | reverse complement strand
TGTTGACTTCTTATGGCTGTATGTTTTGCTCTTCTTTGTCACCAAAGAAAGATTCCAAATTCTGAGACTTAATCTGGGTGCGTTTTCGCTGCCTGGCCATGTTCCCAGCCAACTTACTTGACCCTTGAGTTTTGCAGTGGGGTATGACTGCTTATGGAGTTAAGAGAACTATGTTCCAAGCTTGGGGGGATGCGCCAGCTCTGCCACACCAGCACTCCTCCTTCCCCAAGAACCCCCAGCCAGGACTGGACTTAGATCTTCAGCAGGCTCTTCACTCCTGCTCTGATCTGCCACTTAATTCCTCCCACCAGGTGGGCCTGGGGCTAGAAGCAACTGTAGCTGTAGTTCTGTAGCTGCCCTACCTCCATTGCCCCAGGGTCGGTGGCCAAACCGCAAACTCCCTATCCCCAGCAGCTTTTCCCACTAACCTTCTCTGTTGTCTTTGGTGTTTGTGGGTTGAGAAGTCTAGTAACTGCTTCAGCTCACTGATTCAGGGCACTAAGGCACGCTCTTATTGGCTCCTGCTCTGGTTGGTCTGCGCTGCCCACACTGGGCTCTGCTCCCCTCTGCTGTGCTCCTAGCTCTGTGCATGAAAAACCTTACCCAGAGACCATGCAGGCTGTCCTGGGCTGGAGCCCTGCTTCCCTTTGCTATTTTGTGTGTCCTGCAGCGCTAGAATTGGTTCAGAGCCATTCTTTTTATAAGTTTTTGGAGGGACTTGGCGGGGAGCTCACGCCAGTCCCTGCTTTCCAGCCGCCATCTTGGCTCCGCCCCATCCTCATTCTTTCTTATGACACAGTGATATTCTACCATATTCATTTGCGTAGCCATTCTCTGGCTCATGGGCATCTTCTTTTTTACCCATTCTTTGCTACTGTACAGAGTGCTGCTGTGAACCTTGTGGTGTGCGTGTGGGACCTTATTTTCTGTCTTTTTTGTTTATATATCAGCAGAGTGCTGTCTGGGTCACAGGCTGTGGGTATTTCTGCCACTTTTTAAAAGCTCGTTAATGGTAAATTGCTTTTCAGAATGATTAGGCCATTTCCCAGCTCCACCAGCAGTTAAAATGCTTGGCTTCTTGTGCCCCACTGGTGTCAACTATGCTCATGTTAGTTAATATTGCTGTGTATAAGGCAAAAACCTCTGAGTTGTTTCAATTTGTATTTTGCTTAATAATTATGGGTTTGAGCAGTCTTTCCTAGGATTGTTCATTTTTAATTCTTTTGAGACCTGTGTAAACAAACTTTCCCTCCCTTTTCCCGTTTCCCTTTTTTTTGGGTGTCATTATGATTTATTGAAAGAGTAGAAAATTTTGAAAGAGATTCTAAAATAATGGAAGGTTTCCTCATTTTAGGGAAGGGATATAGTTTAGCTGACTTCATTATTTACTAAATTAGGTAGCTACCAAATCTTAAAGTGACATGAATGAGGTGGAAAGAACACTAGATTGTAGGAGTCTTAGAAAAATGACACTCGTCCGCTGGGCCTCAGCTCATTTGCAAAATATAATGTCTACCCTCCCTATTTCACGAGGTTTACATCAAGTATCCTAAGACTGCATGGCCTAATGCTTTGTGGAAAGCTTTTTAAAACTGGAAAGTCTAACTTTTCATGGCTAATTGCTATTTTCTGACCCTTTTGGTTTTTTGTTTTGTTTTTCAACTTTTAAGGCTGTAGAACTAATGGACCGGAGTGAAATGCCATGTCAGGCATTGGTGAGGATGCTGGCTAAGAAGCCAGGATGGAAGGAAACCAACTTTCAGGTATCTTGCATTTTTCCTTTTTTTAATGGAGAACAGAATGTTTTCATCCACGTAGATCTCCTCGTCTCTTGCTGTGCAGCAAAGGACAGCTGCACTTCCTCTTTCCACTTCTTCCCTTGCTATGTAGTCGTCTCAGGCTCTACTTTCCATCAGTCAGCAGTGTTTCATCTTCACTTTGAAATGTGGAGTGGGGATGAGTGTTTTATTGGTTCCCACTCTCAAGAGATAGATTTTGGTTCGGTGTGACCTGCTGACCTTGGGTAGGTATAAAGAAAATGAGAATTTCTTTAGTTTGTTAAAGTAAACCAGTGAGACAAAGTTGGGTAGTATCTAGTTTGTATCACAAATGTATGTTTGTAAGTTACTTGTTAGGTAATTTGAAACACATTTGCCCATAGAAAGTGTTAAGATTGATAAGCACATGCCATAATAAAAACATTTAATACATAATGTGGCAAAAATACAGTACTAGCAGTGCTAATGTTGACTCCTCTGTAAGTCTTAGGTGCAGGGAGCCTTGTCATCCAGGGCCATCTCACCCCCTCCACACACATTCTTTTATTTTACTTCACCTCCTTCTGCCCCTTTCCAGGCCTCCCAAGTTCTAAGTGTCTTCAGGCTTTCCCCAACTGCCCTCAGCAGTCCCCTCCCCAAGCCTGCTCTGTTTTCTGAAAAGGTGACCTTCCCCACCCTGTCATCCAAACTCCCATTCCTTCATTTCTGTCAGCATTAACTTGGTGTTAGGAAGACAGTTGGAGTGATTCAAATAGGAACTCATTTTCCAGGAACAGAGTTCTTTAGCCCTCTCTGAGGGAGCTGCATTTTTATGCTTATTAACTTAAATGGGACTCTTATGATCAGAATGTCAAGTTGTATAAACTTTTAAAATGTAGCTGATATGAGGAAAGATTTTCTGATGGTGGGAATACCATTTAGTCTGTCTCCAGGTCAGCTTAACAAATTGTCTTCTTTTCAGGTTCTTGTCTTCTCTTCCGCTTCAAGGCCCTCTTCCTACATGAGGCCTTTTCTGAACCGCTCCCTCTCTCTCCCCTCCCCCTCTCCCCTTACCATCTAGTGCTCTCCTTAGCCCCTACAATTTTACTTTGTATTTACTTTTCTGTGTGCATGTTGTTTATGTCACTTCTTCCCTCTACCCCACTCCTCCACAGTCCCCCTAAACTCCTTGATGTCAGGGACTGTTTACTTTATGTCCTTATCTTCTGCTGCCCTTTCTTATAAATACTTATAGAGGTGAATTCAGAAATTCTGAAATCAATATCTAAAAGGTTCGTACTTTTTCACAGTGGCTTCCGTTGTAGTCTCCCTACTTATATATACTCACATATACTCCTAGTGTATTATATTTACCTAATATAGTATATATACTCCTATTAAGAGGAGTAGGGCCAGTCATGTGGCCGTTGAATGCTTACGAAGTGCACATACTGCCACGTCTAAGAAAGCACATTTTAACTTAGAAACTGTGTGGGAGATACTACAGACTGATATTGTGAGGTGCTTTGGCCTTTTTTTTTCTCTTTATTCTCAAATAGGGTTACCATTTGTAACCCCCTTGTCTACCATTAAGGCTGGTAGAACCCTTTGCTTCTGATCTGGCTTTGGTCTTGTCCATTCCGAGTTGATCTGCATAGCCCAAAGATCTTGTGGCTCAGCTTTGCCTCCATGGTGTTTCTCTTCAGGTGATGCAGATGAAGCTTCACATTGTTGCTCTGGTTGCCCAGAAGGGACATTTTTCCAAAACTTCAGCTCAGGTTGTCCTGGATGGTCTTGTGGATAAAATTGGAGATGTGAAATGTGGCAACAATGCAAAGGAGGCTCTGACAGCGATTGCAGAAGCGTGTCTGCTCCCGTGGACAGCCGAGCAGGTCCGTGACACTGGCTTCTTTCCCTCTGTTTCATTCATCATTTTCACTGGTGAAGCTCTAAGTCTTTTCCCTTCTCTCTCAAACCCTATCTCAGTGCTACAGAATTTTTTGGCCTCAGAAGAGAATGATATTACCCATCTGGGGTTACCTGGCTTAGTCTGTGACCTTAAGAAAGTTCCTTAGGGAGTCACTGATACAGTCACTGAGAGTGCACAGACATGGGCAAGGGGAGTGTCTTCTCTGCTCCCAGGATTCCCATGTAGCCTCAGCATGAGGCAAGGAGTATAGTTTGAAGAGCTCAGATTTGGATGCAGAGATGCAAGACTTCAGCTTGGGCTTTCTTTTCTGGCTCTCTAGCTGAGTGTCTGGGGCTCAACTCACTCACCTTCTTGGGTAGATAGGAGGGTGGAGCTAAATGGTTGCCAGCATTCTATCAAGATCTAAATCTCTGCCCCTTTTCAATTCCAGTGTGGAGGAAGAGAGTATTGGGGCCGCCAGCAGTGAATCTGTGATAAAGAGGAATAGGAATCTGTTGCATGTAACTCCTTTTGCTTTAATCATCACCTGGTGTATATTCTTTGCTTGTGATGCTTCTGTAGTAGAGAGAAAAATAGAGTTTTCTGTTTTTCAGGTCATGTCAATGGCTTTCTCCCAGAAAAATCCCAAAAACCAGTCAGAAACTTTAAACTGGCTATCCATTGCAATAAAGGAATTTGGTTTTTCTGGGTAAGTCTCAGAAGATAAGTAAACTGGAAGCTAATAAGTTTTTTTTTCCCCCTATCTTATTATTATTGCCTATGACTGAATATTTGTATGTAGCAACCCTGCTCACCAGAACAGAACAGACCTCTCTGAATTAAAAAAGCACATCCTTACATCTTTCCCTTGAATTGAATATGAACTGCCAGGGCTCACTAGGTCTTGACAGTACAGTAACCCTATCATTTCATTGTATTTCGTGTCTTCCCCATGTGGGGTAGAGTGTTTAATGTCCACAGGAATGTCTAAACTCCTGAGCAGCTCTCTCTCACTCTCTGCTTCCCTCTCCATCTCTTTCTCTCTCTCTCTCTGGTTTGTCTGATGCAAGTTTGTGAATGTGTTCATTTGAGTTGTCTGTTTCCTCTCTTTTTATAGCTGTAGTGGTAGAATAGACAATGACCTTCTGTTCTCATAAAATTTCATGGGTTATTTTGAACATTCACTATTCTCTTTTCTAGGTTAAATGTCAAAGCTTTCATTAACAATGTGAAAACAGCTCTTGCTGCTACAAATCCAGTGAGTACCTAACAGAACATGGCAGTGGTGCAGGTGGGCTCCTGGTATCTATGCTGCATTTTTTATTTGTGCGCGCACGTGTGCACGCACACACCCACACCCACCCCAGCCACCTGTACGCACCTCCTTTCTGCCTTGCCTTACAGGCAGTGAGGACCTCTGCCATCACCCTGCTCGGGGTAATGTATCTGTATGTGGGCCCTTCTCTGCGAATGTTCTTTGAGGATGAGAAAACAGCCCTCCTCTCCCAGATAGATGCAGAGTTTGAAAAGGTAAGAATTCCATGAGCTGTACGTATCTCTAACTGATGGGCTTAGAAATGTTTTAGAGTTACTAGCTTTAATAGTAATATGTCTTAAAGTTGCTTGGTATTAGCCAGAGTCTCTGTATATCAGATTGTAGGCATTAAAGAAGTAACTGAAAAATGAGACCACTGCAGAACATAAAGATCATAGCTGATGGCATGGAATAGCAGTGTCCCTTCTCCAATACAATAGTCTGTCCACTTCCCTGTTTTAAAACAGATTAAAATGTCTGTGTGGCTATTTAAGTTTTACACATGCACCGTTCCTTCATTTTTCCAGTTCTCTGCCATCAGATTCTTTGCCTGAACTCAGTTTATTTTTTCTCTGCCTGCACAAGGGCCCATTCCGTCTCATCTTCGCCAGGAGATTGGCCCCTTGATCTTGCCCATTCTTACTGGTCTTCAATCCCTGTCTGTCTCTTGAGTGCTCCCCTCCTGCCTACAAACACACCCATAGCTCCCTCATCCTTAAAAAGTCCTCATGTGACCTGCCTGTCCCTCTTAACTATTGTCCTGTAGCTCTCCTATCCACCACGGCTGCTTCCCCTTCCTTCCCTTTCACTCCCTTCTTAATGTTCTGCAGTTTAGCCTCCAGCCTCATCATTCAGCTAATTTGGCTGTCTCCAAAGTGACAGACAATCTCTTAATGCACTTTTTTCAGTCTTCATCTTCGTGACCTTCCTGTAGCCTTTTAATAATAATAAAGTAGTAATAATCGTAATAGCAGCTAGCATTTTTATGTAGCTCCTACCACAGGCCAGGCACTTTGCTAAGCACTTTTACAATTATTGCATCATTTAATCGTCACAACGACCCTGGGAGGGAGGTGCTATTATTATCCTCATTTTATAGTTGAGGAAACTGAGGCAAACAGGTTAAGTGAATTGCCCAAGGCCACACATCCGATAAGTGTCCAAGGCCGGATTTGAACTCGAGTCTTCTTAACTCCAAGCCCAGCACTCTAGCCGCTGTATTACTAGCTGTCTTATGGAATAGAATCAGAATTTGGAAGCTGGGAGAGACCATCATTTCTTTTTCTTTAATTTGCAAAGGAGTGAGTTGTTCAAGAGAAGAGGATAAGAATTTTGTCATCCTGACTTCCCACCTCATGTCCTTAGAGTGTGCCAGGCATGGTGCCAAGTGGTGGGGATGCAGAGAGAAGCAGAAGCAGGAATTCATAGTCTAACGAGAGAAACAACATAACGACTGTACAGATGAGATCGATAAACGGGATAAACTGGAGCTGATCCCACAAGAACAACACTGAGATTAAGGAACACTGAGAAAGGCTGATTGCAGGATGTGGGGCTTTATTTGAGACTTACAGGGAGCCATAGAAGAGGCAGGAGAGCTCTAGGAATGGGCGGTGGCCCGTCAAACTGCCAGGTATCGGGAGGTTGAGTATCTTGTGCTAGCAACACCCGGGAGGCCAGTATCATTGAATTGCAGAGTGTGTAAGAGGGAATAAGGTGTAAAAAGACTGGAAAGTTAGGGAGAGGCCAGGCTGTGAGGGACTTTCAAAGCCAAAGAGAGGATAGTGCATTTGATCCTGGGGGTCATACCAACCCACTGGAGTTGATTAAATGAGGGAGAAGAGGGTAACATGTCTCAGATCTGGCCTTTAGGAAGATGACATTGACAGCTGAGTATAGGATGGACTGGACCATAGGGAGACCAACCACCAGGCTGTAGTAGTCTAGGCACGAGCTAATGGGGGAGGTATGGAAGAACAACAAGAGGCATGGCACGTACAAAAGATTTTATAAAACTAGAAATGACAGAACGGCAACTGATTGGCTATTGTGAGTGAGGGTGAGTTGAGGATGACACTTTGGCTTTGAGCTTGGGAAGATGGTAGTGGCCTTAATGGTAATAGGCAAGTTAAGAAGAGAGGAGGGCTTTAGAGAAAAGATAACAAACTCTGTTTTGGACATGTTGAGTTTCCGATGTCTCTGAACCATCCAGTTTGAGATGTCCAGTAGGCAGTTGGAAATATAAGAGGCCAAGAGAAAGATGAGGGATGAATAAATTGATCTGAGAATCATCTATACAGAGATGTTAACTTAATTCATAGGAGTGGATGAGATCACACATAGTATAGAGAGAGAAGAGAGCCTAGGACAGCCTTTCAGGACAACCCGTGGTTATTGGGCATGAGGAGAAAGGAGTACCATGAAACCGTCAAGAGAAGAGGCTGATAGGCAGCACAGTGGAGAGCACTGGTCCTGAAGCTGGAAGACTCGAATTGAAATGCGGCCTCGGACACCAGTTACGTGACCTTGGCCTAGTCACTTAACTTGTTTGTGTCAGTATCCTCATCTGTAAAATGAGAGTGAAAATAGTGCATCTGCTGTCCAGGATTGCTATGAGATGATATCTGTAAAATTATCAGCACGCTGCCTAGTATATAATAGGTGATGTATAACTGCTGCATGTTCTTATTTACTCATTTGTTTTGCAGATGCAGGGACAAACTCCTCCTGCCCCAACAAGAGGAACTACTAAAAACACTGGGGGTGGAGCAGATGAGGGAGAAGACGGTGAGGAGCCAGATGACGGTGGTAGTGATGTCGTAGATCTCTTGCCAAGGGTAGAAATCAGGTGCGTTTTGGTGTCAGAAATGAAGATGTGTGCGGTCAGAAATGCTGCGGGACAGACGAGCCACCGGGCAGATTCCACTGTTGCTCTCCACTGGTTCGATGCCTTCTACTTCTTCCAACTCCTAAAAAGAAGTATGGCCAAACAGCTGACCTCCTTTCCCCTAGAGGAATAACCAAAAGCTAGGGCTCAGACTTCTTGGACTTGCCCTGAGTGACCTAGCTATATGCCAAGGCATTAACTGGCTTCCTAACTAAGCAGAATGGGACCTTTTCGGCTGTCACGTTTGTGCACTACTTTATCTGACACACTTTTGTGTGTAAATAACTGATGTCTGTTGTCTTCCTGTGCATGACGGCATCAGGCCCAAGCTTACCTGCTGCTCCAGGAGGCCCAGGAGTTGAGGTAGTTTATGGAGGGCTCTGCATTGCAGCATCTGTTTCAGGTAGTCCACTTAAAGTCTCAAGGTGGTAGGCAAGGAGGACAAAATTGTCCTGGAGCTCCTAGGCTTCTTTGTAAGGACAGTGAAAGAGGAGAAACTGCATGCAAGCTTGGAGGCCCCCAGCAATTCTTCCAGATAGAAGATTCAGTGAACACCTGGGTGCCTCTAGCCAGCTCTTTAGCCTCCCCAGCAAATCCTAGAGCTGCTAGGGTTCTAGCATACCAAGGAAGAGAAGGTCAGAGCCTTCCAGAATAAGGAGGAGGGGGACCCCACTGAGGGGTCCTGGAGTAGGGAACGGAAGACGACAAGGACCTAGAAACTGAAGGTGCGCCAGAAGACTGAGGGAGCTGTACCTCAATCCCAAGGCTTCCAAGGAGACATCTGCAGCAGGCCCAGGAGAGGAATAGGTGACAAGCCAGAACAGCATCCATTACCTAGGGTGAATCGTGTCAAGAGATGCCACGTGGCCTGGCCTAAAGGCATCTAGTGATCTATAACTGGGGTAAAAGGGGAGGGGTGGCTGCATCTCTAGAAACCCTAGATACATTATTTTTGGCACCATAACTTGGGTAAACCAATATCCCCAAATTGAAGGAAAAGTGCTACCAAGCCAAGAACCACTTTCTAAACTCTGATAGTGGCATTTCTCTGGTCCTCATCTCACTAAAGATTTGAATTTTTAAGAGGTGAATTTTTGCTTCTCTTTCTCAGTGATAAAATCACTTTGGAGCTGGTATCTAAGATTGGGGATAAGAATTGGAAAATTCGGAAAGAAGGCTTGGATGAAGTGTCCAGTATCATTAATGAAGCAAAGTTCATACAGCCTAACATTGGTGAACTTCCAGCTGCCTTGAAGGGTCGACTCAATGATTCAAATAAAATCTTGGTATGTCATGGATTCTTCTGTTTTCTGGGTTATATTTCCATTGCTACCTACTCTGCCAAGTGCTTGTATAAATGGTGTGTAATGAGTTACTTAACCCTTAATTTCTTACTGTTGTGTAACTGTACCTTTTATGCATTAAACAAGTTTCTAAAAGACCATGTCTACATTAAAATTATGTGTTAATTCAGTTTAAGTCAGCATAAAACTGAATTGAGAAAGAGATGAGTCTCACTGCTGAGGATGGAAACCATCCATTCTAATGGCCACATAGAAGAATCCACTTTACCGCCTTAGTTGTTGAAGGGCCTTGACTGTGGTTCACCCAGAGACCGGATGTCGACAAGCGTTCTTCCTGTCTAGGTGCAGCAGACGTTGAACATCCTGCAGCAGTTGGCAGTAGCCATGGGCCCAAATGTCAGGCAGCATGTGAAGAACTTGGGGATCCCGATCATCACAGTTCTTGGAGACAGTAAGGTAAATTCATGCTTCCCCAGCAGTATTGTGGGGAGCACACTTACTACCACATATGCTGCCCACATTCTTTAGAATTTATGCCAAGTATATGTGAACGTTGAATGTTAAAGGAAAAGAACATGTTCTTGCCTCTAAGGCACTATTAAGCTTCCCAGGAGTGTGAAAAGTGAAGGTTTCTCCACCTTTGTAGTATATTTTTAGTTTTTATTCTGGTTTTCACTTCCCCTTTAATGAAGGCTCCAGTCCATAACACATACATAGTTTCCTAATTCCTAAGGAAATGAGTGCCTTATTGGAGTATTTATGGTTGAACTCGAGTGCATTTTGAAATTCGAATCAGGTTTTCATCTTGGCTTCTCGGTTCTTTTTAACCTGCTCAGTCCCCATGACTTCTACACCACCTCAGCTCCACAGAGAGATTGTAATACCTTTGATCTGATCTTGTTACCACCAATAAGTGGTGTTTTTCCTTTTTTGTGAACTCTGAAATTACTTAATCTTTCTTTTATCAGTATGTCTTTCCCTGTGCCTTTTAACTGTCTAACTCTGTTCTTCAACATCACTGTGACTTCTGTTCCTGCCATGTTCTGTTCTTTTCTAGGCTATCACCCATGCCTACAAGGGCGATCCTCTCCTTTCTTCCTTATCTTCTTTATCAGCCCCTTGACTGTTTCAAACATTGTCACCTTGCTTCAGTCTCCCATAGCATCTCCTCCTCCTACCTTTGCCTTATGCTTCACCAAAAAATAATTGAGACTGTTTGCCAAGAACTTTCCTTTCCTCTCCTTTCGTCATCTCACATCATCCAGACCTTTACCTCACTCTCTCCTCTTTTACCCGAGTCTTAAGTGACAAAGTAGTCCTCGTTGATCCCATCCCCCTCCTAATTCTGCCAGTAAAATCTCCAGTTACCCTCTGAACTGTCTCTTAACTTCATTCTCTCCCCCTCCACTGCCTCCTTCCCCACTGCCTACAATCATCTTCAAACAATCCTCAATTGGCCCTACCCTCCCACCTAGTTGTTGTCACGTATCTTCTCCTTTTCTGGCTAAACTCCTTGAGAAGTCCATCTCCATTTGGTCCATCTCTACTTCCTCTCCTCAAGCTTTCTTCTAAACCTTCGGCACACAGCCTGGCTTCTGACCTCATCCTCAACTGAAATGGCCCTCTCCACATTTACTGAGTGATCTCTTAGTTGCCAAATATATTGGCTTCTTCTCAGTCCTGATGTTCCTTTACTTTTCTGCTGCATTTGGCACTGGTGATCACCTTTTCTCCCTGAGTACTCACCCCTATCTAAGGTTTCGTGGCACTTCTGTCTTCTGGTGTGAACATTCTTGGCTCTTTGTCCACATCTTACCCATCCATTGTGGTCATCACCCAAGATTGTGTCCTGAGCTCACATCACTAGCTATCTCTTGGAATCTTTGAACTAGAGATTTTATAAGCATCTCAAACCCAGCATGTCCGAAACTGAACCTGAGATCTTTCCCCAAAAACCTTCCCTCTTCTAGTCTTCCCTTTTTCTGTTGTGGGGACCACTCTCCTCCTGGTCATCCAGGCTTAAAACCTCAGTGTGGCCTATGACTCCTCCTGTACCTCATTTGTTGCCAGGTCTGATCTTTGACTCCTCTACAGCCTCTCCCATACGATCAGCCCCCTTCTTTCCACTCACTCATTCACCAGCTCCTTGAAGCCCCTCCTCACCTTTTGTCTGTAACACTGCAGTAACCTTCTCGCTGGGCTCCCTTTGCTCTGGGCTCCCTGTTTTTGTCCATCCTGCCCTCAGGTGCCAAGGTCCCCTGTAAGCTTCAGCTCGGGGAGCATCCGCACCTCCCCTTTTCCTCTGAGCTCACACAGAGTTTTCTGTTTGGCATTTAAAGCCCTTCACAAACTGGCCTCTCCCAGCCTTCCCAGTTTCCTCCCCTGCATATGCGTCCTGAGATCCAATCACACTGCCAGCTTGCTAGTAGTTCCTCAGATACTGCATTTCTGTTTTCGTGCCTTGGCGCTGGCCATCTGTTCCATCCCTGGAATGCTCTTGGCTCCCTTCAAGATTCATCTAAAGTCCACCTTTTGCAGGAGGCCTTATCTTCCCCCATTCTTGATTCCTGATCAGTCTGGTATTTATTAGGCATCTCTTCTCCTTTGCAGGCTTTGCGCAGAGGACAGGCACAGAGAGGGAAGTAATCGCTTTCACACTGCCTTCTTTTTACTCCGTGTATGTCTTCTATGTTCCTGTATACTTATGTGTTCTTTGCCCTGTGAGAATGTAATCTTTTTGAAGGCAGGGATTGCTGTCACCTTTCTTTGGTGCCTCATACATAGTAAGTAGTAACAAATGCTAAATGACTGGCCCTCTGACCTGCTACAGATTTACTGTATGGGATTGGGCTGCTTCATATTTTCCTCCTCTGTGAAATGGTAGAAGCTGAGTGCTCACTTGGCTAGGCTGCCGTGGAATATCACACACACGCCCCCCACCCCACCCCCCAGGAACTGTAAATTTGGTGGGGATGGAAAGCTTTTACATAGGTGGTCAATCAGAAACAAATGATTGCCAAGTTATTTATTTAGTATATCATTATCTATCGTGGAACTACACCAGGTTCTTAACAGTCATGTCACTGAAACATTCCCTGGGAGTGTAATCCCTTAATGAGGTCAGGCTGAAAATGGTCTGATGATAAAGGCAGTATCTTCCTTTACATCTGCGATATCACAGTTGGAAAGCATGTGTTAGTTGTAATCCCTCTTTGAAGTTTTGTTTTGCTTAAGTTTCTCTTCATAATGAGAGGGTTTATTCGTAATGTTAGGGTGATGGGTATTATTAGAAGTTATAGCATTCTAAAAAAAAATCTAAAATTTTTCAAAGTGTGGAGAAAGATTGAGGCCCTGCTGACTCCTTTGACCCCTCCTGGAATCTGATTTCCTTCGAAGGTCTGTTCAAGTGCTGCTTTCTTCAGTCTCCTATTAATGACCCCTTGAACAGTGTTTCCTTCTACTTCATATTATCTTGTATTGATTTGTTTGTATCCTCCAGGAGAAGGAAAGTCCCTTAACTCTAGAGGCTCTGATTCTTTTGTCTTTGCGAGAGAACAGACTGTTTACCCCGTCCTCCCATCATTCCTGTGGGTTGTGAATCCTTGTAAATTTGTGTCTTTCTACAGAACAATGTTCGAGCTGCTGCTCTAGCCACTGTGAATGCCTGGGCAGAGCAGACTGGCATGAAGGAGTGGCTAGAGGGAGAGGATCTCTCTGAGGAGCTTAAAAAGGAAAATCCTTTTCTGAGGCAGGAGGTTAGTATTGTCCTTAGCCAGCCTTTGTCTTAAGAGAGGTGTGATATGGACCTACATACACACTTGACTAGAGAGACAGCAGTGTACTCACTTAATGAAAAAGGGAAGGCTGAATTTTAAAAGACTGCTGTACCTGGATATATGCAAAGTTTCTAGAGGAGTAGGCCTCTATAGTGGCTTTTGGGTTAGAACCCTACCTTTCATGAGCTCCTAGGTGTAAGAAGTATAGCTCTAAAATAGTGCAAAGATGAATTCTTTGTCATGGGTAAAGATAAATTGTCGTAAGTTAATAAGTTCTCATAGTCCAGGTTAAAAGTGGCCTTTCTGCTGCTAAACCACGTAAGTACTTAGGACATTTTAAAGCCAGCTACTTCTTGGGATATAAAGAAGAGAAAAAAGGACCATCTGTCTTTTTAGAAAGTTCTTTTTAACAGCTGCCAAAGGGTAAAGTTCAAAGTACAGAGAACCAAGACACTTTGGTAATGTGACTGTACTGTTAATGTGTAATGTTACAACTTTGTATTTAATTTTATTTAAATATGACACATTTCTTGAGTTTATGGGCAACAAACACATAGTTCTCACTCTGTCCTTATGTCAAGAAGTATGGTTTGAATAGGCTGCTTAAAAGGTCTAGGTCTGTTTACAGTGACAAAGAGAAACAACAAGGGCTAAAAGGCAGGCACCAAATGATACTATAAAAAGTGGACAGTAATTTACTGGTCTGAAGTGGAAGTCATTTTAGAGTCCACTTTTATGCGGTCAGAAAATGGACTGGCAGTGTCAAAGTAAATATTTTAATAGAAGGAATACCTTTATCATCACTGTGCAGTTACAGCAGCTCTATCTAGATCAATTTAAACAAGCTATCTACTCCAAAAAATGGGAAATGGACAAAAATTAAGCTGTTGACTCTCAGCATTTAACCAGTGTAAAACAGTCACCACAGAAGGTATCAAAAGAACACAGAAACCACCTCAAAAAGCAGACGTTTCGTTTCCTTGCTTAATGGGAAGAGAGGCCCACAGCTTAGCATAAAAGCTCAGACAGAATGTTACATGACCTGACAGTGGGAGATACCCATCATCATTGCCTCATACATAGAACAACTAAATGGTTGGAAGAAGAAGTAAGCCAGCAGAAAGCTTGGCACAGGATCAACCAGGCTAGATCATTCCCCTGGCATTTGCTGATGAAACTGGAAGAAAAGCAACAAACGGGAAGTGGAACCATTTGACCAACATTTTTATAGGGATCTGTTTTCATTGGTGACAATAATAAAACCACCCAGTTTTGAGTCCACCACCTTATTACCTCATCGTACTATACTAGAAAGTCAATCAGCAAGCATTTATTACATGCCCACTGTTCCAGGCACTATGCTGGGTACTGGAGGCAAAGACAAATAATTAAATTGTCTTATCCCTCCAGCTTACAGTCCAGCCAGGAGGAACAAAACATGTATAAGTATGTACAGAATATATTCTAGGTGATTTGGGGTGGGGGAGAACCCTAATAGCTGAGCAAATCCAGAATGACTTTATGTCTGAGTTTCAAAGGAAATACGTGATTATGTGAGGTGGAGGTGAGGAATGAGAACATTCTAGGGACAGAAGTTGGCCAGTGCAGATTCACAGAGGTAGCAGGTGGGAGTGCCATCCATGAAGAACAGCAATGCACATAGCAAAGTTTGGAAGGATTGTCTTCATATCCAATAATATAGAGTAAATTAATGCTGGAGGGGGTTTCTCCTACCCCCAGCCCTTTCTCATGGGATGTATTTGAGTTTTTCTAGAAGGCATAATAAAGTGAATTGTTCCTGTGGCATACTAATCACTTAAACTAAGCATTTGACTTATATAAAATACCTTCCATAATTTTCAATCATTCTTACTTTATTCAAAACCATTTGCAAAAGCCAAACATAGAATGTTTTCAGAATAGTTAACTTGACATTTGTTGAATTTGTGCTAAGAATTTAATCATAAAACAGTAGTTTCCAAGGAATTAAAAATTATTTTCACACAGAGGGAAATGGAAAAGTGCACAGTAGGTGTGAGTAGGCTGCAACATATAACAAATAAAGATCTTGGAAGAAGAACTGGAGTAAAGAATACAGTCAGGGAAATGTCTGAGTGAAACAGATGGTGTGGTCATATGGTGAGAGTAAAGGATAGCTCGCGGACAGCCCAAGTGAACATTCCACTGATATCCTCAAAGTGTCAGATGAACTCAAAGGAGATGTCCAGTGCTTGGATGGATCTCCGTGGTAAACTTGTGGGATAGTGTGGAAGAATGTTGCCTAGCAGGATGGATGGGATACATCTTGTATCCTTGGAAGAAATTCCAAATCGATATTCAGACAGATCCATTTTAGCATGCTGGGATATGTGTGACAGTATGCTAGGGTCATCTCAGTGGTGTTTAAGGTTTACCACGAAAAAAGTCAGCATCACTACTGCCATCTTCTCATCTCTTCCCCCCTCCACTTCCCAAGGGAGAGGAATCTTTTCCTAACCGAGTTTGAAGAATACCTGTTGGAGGCCACAAAAACGAAGATGCAGTTGGACAAACAAATGGATATTCGGGTTGTTTCAAGCAAAAGAAGATTACACAAGAGCATAAAATTTGGCCCAAAAAGGGAGACCTAGAAGACATAAGCAGCTGCCAACCCGTTTTCCTGCTTTTTTTCTCTTAGCCAAATGAGAAGGCATGCCTTGAGTATTTCCTTGATGAAAATATGAGAAGAGATCATTGGATCATAGTGTTAGAGTTACAAGGGGCCTTAGCAGTTATCTGACTCAGCCTGCTCACCTCACAGTCAGGAAACTGACAGCTAAGTTAAGTGACTTACCAGAAATCAAGTAGGTGATCAAGCCAGGACTTGAACTCAGCCCACAGCTCCAACATTCCTTTACACCACAGTCTGAAAAAGCAACTATGCTTTTAAGGTTGCACAAATTTCTGAGCATTGTAGATAATGTAGGATCCTAATTTTTTTACTCATTTGTATTATTATAAATGTAGCCTCAAAGGCTCTCCTCAAACAAGACATCTCCCACAAATTACCTGACTGTCACATTCAACAGCGGACATAATTTTGTTCCATGATCTACTAAGTATTGGTGTCAAGCAAGTTGTAAACAAGACAGGATCCCTGAGAGTGGGACTGGTTTTTTGTCTGTATAACCCCAGGACTCAGCAAAGGGTTTTACAGCTAGTAGACACTTTTTCATGTGCACACGCATGCATGCGTGTGTATGTTTGTGAAGATATCCTAGACAACAGTAAGATTCCTTATTGATGATTAAGCCCTCTCCTAAATGCCTGTTAGCACATAAGATTGTACTAAACATGACGAGCTTGGAAACACACTAGCAGGAGGCTTCGGTCTCTTGGATGGCTATGGATTTTGGTCACAATCCGTGTAACAAAACACTGTGAAAATGGCACATGACTCAAACTGTGACATTGTAACAAGACAAACCACGATCCTTCAGTGCGTGTCGTGGATGGGCACTGTCATGGTCAGGGAGCCGAGCCGAGAACCAAATAGGAAGGGACTGGGCTAGATGTCATTCGAGGAATTGTGTAATTCATGATTTTGAGCTGCAGTGCTTGTGACTGTGAATTAGGAAACACCATAAAGCAAAAGAAATAACAGTAATAGTTGACATGTGTCTGTATTGCACTCTTGAGTTTTTTCTTATCATAACAATAAATAGATGGCTTAAGTACTGCACGCTCCTCTAAAGGAGTTACGGAAATAACCCAGCAAGAGTCTGGTAGGATGAGAGAGTGTGATGGGGCTGCAGTGAACGTTGGTGGAGGGAATATACACACGAGGAAGATCTTAAATCCATCAGGTTGTTACATGCAGGAACTTGTCGAGCCTTGTGCTTGACTCTTCCGGTGCTCAGATGACCTCTGTTTCCTTTTGACAGCTTCTGGGTTGGCTGGCCGAAAAGCTTCCTGCTCTCCGCTCCACTCCCACAGACCTCATCCTGTGTGTCCCTCATTTGTACTCATGCTTGGAGGATCGGAATGGGGACGTACGGAAGAAGGCCCAAGATGCCTTGCCATTCTTCATGATGCATCTGGGCTATGAGAAGATGGCCAAGGCCACTGGGAAACTCAAGGTAAACCTTTAGGAAAATTTAGAGGGTGAGACACGCTATTCTCTTGTCTCTTCTGAGTCAAGGCTTAAACTACTTGTGAGAGGAGAAACCTCCCATTTGGCAGTGTAGAGTCTTTCAAAAAAAGAAATCCTTTTCTAACTTCAATGTCCTCCCAGAAGTTGTCGTCCTTCCAGTACAGTAACTGTGAGAATGATTGCATATGGTTACTTCCCTCACTGTGTGCCGCCTTTCTGCCTTCTATGCTTTAAAACTGGGAGCTGTCCTAGTGTCCCCGAGCAGTTAAAGTCATTTGGTTGAGAACACATCTGCTAACAAGTGTATGTTAGGCATTTCATGTATGGTGACTCTGATTTATGGGCTCTCTCTCCCTAGCCAACTTCCAAGGACCAGGTACTGGCCATGCTAGAGAAAGCCAAAGTCAACATGCCAGCCAAACCTGCTGCCCCTTCGAAAACATCCTCCAAACCTGCGGGAGGGGCAGGTCCAGCCAAATTCCAACCTGTGTCAGGTAAATGTCTCTCATGAGGATAAGATAGGCAGGAAAGGATGGGTCCTTGCCAGGAGGCCAGCCAAGATTCTGTACCAAAGCTGCACAGAGCCTTTGCTCTCCAAGCTCAAGGACTAAGACAGTTTGTGAGAGGTTATCTGGTCTGATTTCAGTCTCCACAGTGTCCCTTGAATATACCCCTTTCTCTCCACTCAGCCATCATTAAAGTGCTTAGTTCAGGTCCTTAACACCTCTTGCCTGGACTATTGGAACAGCCCCTCATTTGTCTCCTTGCCTTAGATCTCTCCTTACAGCTTCTAAAATGCAGGTCTAGCCAGAGCTCTCCATCTCCTCCAGCACCCCACTAAAAAAAACCCCAAAACTCAAGGGATTCCCTAGAATTAAACATAAATCCCCTGTTTGAAATTTAAAGTTCTTTACAGCCAATGTCATCCTGCCTTCCCAGACTGTTCTCCGTCCCTCCCCCCGCACTCTCTATGGTCTAGTCAGACTGGCTTTCCCATGTCTGGGCTGCTTTCTTTCCTCACTGACATCACTTAGAATCCCAGATTTTCTCCCAGGTGCAGCTCAGGCCCTACCTCCCAGAGGTCCTTCCTGGTGCCTCTCTCTCCCCTTCCCCATTATCTAGGATTTGTTTTGCATACATTTTATCCATACCTACCTATGTGCATTTTGTCTCCTGTTAGAATTTAAGCTTCTTGAGAACAGAGACTGTTCTCAGTTTTGACTTTGTGCTATTCACATAACAGCACAATGTCTGACATGACAGGCACATAGCAGGTACTTAATAAATGTACAAAGGACCACCGCATGTAGTACAGTCCCAGAACGTAGTCATTCATCCTGTTTTTAAACCTACAGCCACCCCCCAGCAAATTGACATAGAAAGTTAGGCCAGGAGGAGACCTAGGGCCCATCTTGTCCAGACCTGCGCATGTTACATCAGAGACAGAGAAGCTGTGGCCTGGCATGGTGTGGCAGTGACTTGCCCCATTCCACACACCTTGTCCATCCAAGCCCAGGACTTTTCAGGTCCTCCTGCATTGTCTTCACGCAGGCCATGTTGACCAGTCATCCTTGGGAGGGTTTCCTTCTTTTGCTCCACTTTGGGAGCTATAGGGCACATGGGTACAGCCTAGTTTAATAAACTGGCTTATGGACTTTGGATTCTGGGCTGCAAGAACATGGCTCTCACCAGAAGTTTGCAGTGCTACAGTTTGCAGTCTTACTGGGATCGAGCTGAATATCAGAGTATCTCTGGGTACAGTTAACCTTAAATTGCACTAGTTATATCAGGGTTGTGAAGATGGTACCATCACTATCTTGTCTGTAGAACCAAGAGTCTTAGTGATCAGGGAGCTAATAAAACTGCCTCTTAACCATCAGTTTTCTTATGTTGATATATTTAAGCTCCTATTTTCCTCTTTAGTAAATTGATAACATTTCTAGTTTGTACCTTTTTTTTTTTTTCAAGTGAGATTTCCTGTATGGTGGCAGTGTAGGAGGGATACATGGGAGCCGGCTCTACCCAGATCTATCTATGAAATGCTGTTCTCTTGCCCAGGAGCCCTATAGTTTGAACTTCTGCTGCCGTCTCAAGCCCCTCATGCATTACCTCCTGTGGCATCCACCAGGGTAGGGGCTTCCCCCAGTTCATTTCCTGTCCCAGGCACCACCTCAGGCCTACGTCCAAGTCTTTTATAGTCTCCTGTCTCCCACCCCGCCATCTTCAAGCCAGGCTCCCCAACCCAGCCGCCAGCCTAAGGTGAAGGAAGTCTTTGGCTCTACCCTCCCCACACTTGTAAGGACCCATGTGGCTTAGCTTTGATTAGAGCAGTGTACACTCCCTTTGTCTCCTGCCTGACTCAAAAGATCCCTCCTTTCCTCTACCCTTATGTTCCCCCCACTTCTCCCACCCCTCACTAAAGCTGCTTTTTCCTCTCTGTTACCCTGCTGGCAGCCATTGCTGGAACCTCTGTCACCAGGTCTGTCCCTTTGAATTAAAGAAATGATTAGTATCATAGAGTTATAGCTCAAAGGGACATTATTGTTTATCGGGTCCGATCCTCTCATTTTGCAAATGGGGAAACTGAGGCCCATATGTCCTCTGATTCAAAATCCAGCCTTCTTTCCATTGTGCCATGCTGAAAATTTTTGACATGGTAGAGATTCAGAAAAGGCGTAAATATCATTTAGGTGTGCAAGATGAAGCGCCAATGTCTGGGGTGCCAGATCTTCCAAAGGCTATATTATACAGTCCAGTATCAGAATATGACAAAATCAAAAGATGAACAATAAACAAAGCACTCTCTCTCAGCTATTTATATGTTGAAATTGGCCAAATAGGATGTACTGTTTGCTTTTTAAGTGAATGTGGAATGCCCCTCAGACTGCTAGGTTGTAGAGAAATGATACACCAATTCGATGGACGACGTGGTATAATTAGAAACAAATGAGTAAAAGTTTTAATTGAAACTGCCTGGAAACTGAAAAACTCTCAAACAGCAATTGGTCTTAAAAAGAAATAAGAAAAAGATAATATTTAGAGGCCAGTGACAACAGTGATTTCTACATAGTGAAATCTTCAAGGCGCTGACAAAATGGTCTTAGGGGCAAATTTCTACTGCTAAGTGTCGATGTTGAAAAGAAAGTATTTTGTTGAGCGAGCATGTATTGAGCACTAACCTGACTGGCACTGTGCTAGGCAAAAATAAAACCATCCCCACCCACATGGAGAGACCATTTATTTTATTGATGGAAAGAATAAATATTCCTACAAATAAAGATAAAAAGAGAGTAATTTCCAGGAGGAGTTGTGAGCAATGTAACAGGAGTTCCAGAGACATGGTGAAAGGGTTAACGCAGGTGGCCTAGGACACGGAATACTGACGGGTGTCTGGAAAGGGAGCTGTGGCCTCGGCAGCTGCCAGTGCAGAATCGCAGGCATTCTTAGTGGAGTACTGAGCAGCAGGGTTCAGTATCCTTCAGTGTGGCACGTGATGAGAGAGGTGGAAGTAGAACCCACCCAGAGGGGGTATAAAAGGTAGCAGCCAGACAGATGCCCCCTCCCTGGTTGGTGATGAAGGCAGGGACCAGGCTGGTTCTAGAGGAGCCAAGCATGTTTGAGGTCCTCTGCCTCAGCCAGGTTGTCAGGTTTGCCCAAGGCGGACACCATTGCTGAGAAGACTCTTTCTCCTAAAGATAGCAGAAGAGGAATCATATGATAGTGCAGAAGGTCGGGGTTTTGTTGGTGTTGTTTTAAAAGATTATTCTACTAATTTCTGCTCTTAACTCTTTAGAAAATGAAAGAAAATTGAATTGATAAAACCAAGATCTAGTTCTTTGAAAGTACCATAAAATTGACAAATCATTAGCAAATTTAGTCACAAAAGGAGAGAGAGCACAATTACAAATGGAAAAGGTGAGATTGTAACAAACACAAAAACAAGTAAGAATATCATGAACAGCAACACTAGACATTAGATGCTAGAAATATAGATGATTTCTTAGAGTAAAAAAGTTATTTACAAAGACACTTTACCTAAATTTACGTAGTAGGACCTTAATAAAAACAGGCCATGCCCAAATAAAACATCACAAATTATTCTTCTACTCTGCCCTCCATCCTGCCCCCCTGCAAGACATACTCACTGGTGAATTTTTTCAGACCTTCCAAAAACAAAATGACTTATTTATAAATGCAACAAAAGGTGGAACACTGGCCAGTAGTTTTCCTAAGAAAAATGTAATGGTTATTCTTAAAATATGGCAAAGATAACTCTAAAAAAGGTCATATGCTCATTTTTTAATAATGAATATGGACAGAAACTTATAGAATAAAATGTTACATTATAAAATTTTGTTCATAGCAAGATGACTTCAAAATGTAGAAGCTGTATATAATAGTTGTAGTTTCGTATATAGTCCTATTTTTCTGTTCTACTTTGTGTATAGAAGTGTTCATTTTATTTTGTGTTTAAGGTCAGAGTAAGGGGGAAAAATTAAAAAAAAAGAAAAATGATCATTCATGACTAAGAGGAGATACAGTCCACTATATCAGATGTGTAGCATATCAGAGACAGCTTAACAACCTAGTAGAGAAAGCATAAATAAAAGAAACTGAAAACTCCAGATAAAGAGAAAACATTTGATAAAAATGTAACATTTATTCATGATTGAAAAACACTAAAAGGAATAGAAATAGAGGGATTTTTCTCTATACAATAAAAAACCATCTGAAGACAAGAGCCAGCATAATGTACAATAAAGAGGCATTAAAAACAGTTTTACTAAAAAAATCAAAACAAGGATTTGGACTTTGACTGGCATAAAACAGTGGAATGTGAGTCGGATTTGGAGTTAGGATCCTGGCCTCGGGTTGAAACCCAGCTCTGCCACTTATGTCCAGTGTGACCTTGGATGACTAATTACTTAAACCTCTCTGGCCTTCAGGTTCTTCCACTACAAAACAAGCATTAGACTTGATCTTTCCACCTCTAAATCTGTGAGCCTTTGACCACCTCTCCTTGGCATCATGTTGGAAATTGCAGCAAGTCCAATGACAGGAAAAAGAAATCAGATTATTTCGAATTGAAGCAGTCAAAATTAGGTCTTTTCCAGTTCCAAGTCTTTATAGGTAATTTGATAGTATATCTGGAAAACATCTTTCTCACAAAATTGAGACGTTATTATTAGCAAGATCATAGTATATAAGATTAACCCACAAATCATTCGTACTTTTTAGTAATGGTAAAGATAAAGAAGATGTAAAGAACCTCACTTGCAAAAAAAAAAATCCAAATACTTGGTAATCAACCTTTTTCTAGATACAGACATAACCTGTATGAGAATGACAGCAAAACTGTAATGACTGAAATAAAGCCTAAATAATTTGAGTGACAGAGGCTATGACTAGGGCTCATCAGTATAACAAAAATGAAAATAAAGAATATGCAAAGGATTTCTTCACACAGTGGGGAAATCTAATGAAATTTATATGGAAGAACATAGCAAGAACAAGTGGGGGAAAGCTGATAAAGGTAGCCCTGCACTTTCAGACTTAAAATTGGAATGTAGTTATCAAATCTACTTGGTTCTGGACCCAAAAAGTGGAGAAATAGATCAGTGGGCTATAACAGACCTGAGATTGCCAGTGGAAATATATACAAAATGTGAGTAATGGATAAGTGTGAGAAATTAAAACTAGGGAAAGAGTTTGTTATTTATATCACACCATATACTCAAATGACAGCTTTGAATGTGACCCACCAGATCTCTCAGTGAATTCCAGCAGTCTTATGGGACTTTAAAAAAGAAAGAAAGAAAATAGAAGAATATGTTTATTTCAGTTGTAGGGAAGAGATTACTTTTGGTGGGGAAAGGGCCAAGATAGATGCCTGGTTATGCTAAAATAGTTTCTGTTCGTTGAAAAGCAGTATGGTATGATCAAAATTACAAGAAAACGGAAAATTTTCTGGCAAATATGACAGGTAAAAATGATACCGAAAATACATAAGAAACTGTAAAGGAATTATAAAGCCTTCCCTGATGAATAATGGTCAGAAGATATAAACATTTTGCAAAAGAAGAAATACATATGTTTATGATCACTTGGAAAAAAATTCACCCTAATGCTCAGAAATAGACTTTAAACCGCCACCTCACACCAATGAGACAGGCAAAAACAATGAAGAAGCAATGTATCTGAGTGTTGACAGAGTCGTGAGGGAACAATTGTGCATTCGTGACTGACAGAATCACAAATTGATAGGATCTTTTGGAAAGCAAACTGGCATTTTGCTACAGCAGTTACAAAAATAATTTATGCTTTGATCCAAAGATTCAGTTGTTGGGAATGGACCTTGAGTCTTAGCCAAAAGGAGAAAAAAAAAAAGCTCTCTGTGCTGAGATTTTAAGAGAAGCATTATTTGTAATTGCCAAAACCTCAAAGTAGCCTAAACATCCAACAATAGAGGAACAGTTAAATTGTAGTGTCTAATGGAATGCACTAATGTAATTAAAATCAGAAGGGATGAGGAATAGCAAGAAATTTGAGAAAGACTTGTGAACTTGTACAAAGACTTGTGCAAAGTAAAGAAAGCAGATTGAGGACAACAGAGCAAACTGTGACCTTGTGAAAGGGAAAGTGGGTGGGAATGGTTGGACCAAGAATTGGAGGGATTGACGGATGGTGCCAAAAAACTCATTTGTCGTGTCAATGCAGAGTTTCAAAGTAAGTTTGATTGCTGGTACTGATCACTAACCACAAGTTTGTAGTCATTTTTGGAAAATAGCTTGAAATAGCTTCTATTTCTTCCCCGTCAAAGCACCCGTGGAAGATTCCATGTCCATCTCTGTGGAGTCCAAGCCTGACCCTAAAAAAGCCAGAGGTGGAGGAGTTTCCTCAAAAGCCAAGGTAAGAGAATTCTTTACTTAATCTGGAATGACTTACTCATCTCATTTCAGGGCTAATAGAAGTTGAGGTTAGCAGGGTTTTTTATGAATGTATGAAGCACCATTATTTTCATTACTCTGTGTCCTACAGGTAGCGTATTTGTGAAGATCTTCCCTAGGAGATTTTTTAAAACTAAAGCTGCCAGAGGCTGCCTTTGAGGGCAAACCCTGTTTTCTGATACGCTGTTACTGATCCCACTTCTTTTAAAAAGCTCCGTAGTAATAAAGAGACCTACTTTTTCTGAACACAAGGTCGTCCCACCCCTTTCTTTCTTCTACCTTTCCATTCCCCCATTAAAAAAGAAAAACAAAAGAGTAGCAATAGAGTTTCCAACTCAAAAATAGGGGAGAAAAAGAGAGAAAAGAAGGTCATTGAAACATGTTTTTAAATGCACGGAAAAATCATACAAGCAAGCACAGCTTTGAAAGTTTTTTTTTTAAGTTAACCTTTTTATTTTTTATTATTTTGTTCAGTATTTTTTTTTTTTGGCAAGGCAGTTGGGATTAAGTGACTTGCCCAGGGTTACAGAGCTAGTAAGTGTCAAGTGTCTGAGATCAGATTTGAACTCAGTTCCTCAAAGCTCTATCCACTGTGCCACCTAGTTGCCCTTTACCTTCAAAAGTTACGTGTTAATTTTATGATGTATTTAAATGGAAAAGCAAGCTGTATTTGATAGATTTATGTTTTAATGTGCAATCCTCTTTTTCTGGTATGCTCTCTCTATGGAAATGCACATTTTACTTGGCATTAAGTTAAAAATGAACAAAGACATATAAGCTGCACAATAAAAGGGAAAAAGAGTTCAGCAGTGATGATAGGGGATTACAGGCCCCAAACCATGTGATTATTCAAAAAAGAAAGGGGGAAAGAAGGATAAGTACATCATTAAACACTGTAGCTAATGGGGAAAAGAGCCCTGGGAGTGAAGCTGGCTTTCAGCAAACTCATTACACCCCCTAGGAACTGAGAGTCCTCTTCTGTTAGTTCCATCCCTCTTCTCTTCCTTTGCCATGTTCATAATCTAGTGGGTCTGCCTAATAGCAGTTCCCTGAATTAAGCTGTGAGCGTGAGGTCCTTTTCCATTCTCCCTCCTCTCTCATCCAGATCTCTTATTTGTGGGCAAGGAGGGATTTTTTATTCTTTTCTATGCCTTACAAATGGGCCCAGGCTGGTTTTTACCACATAACAGGTGTTTTGGCTAGAAAGTATTTGGGCTAGGGAAAAAAGCCCTCCCAGCTATGTAAGGGTAATGTTTATTGAATTCTTGCACATAAATTCAGAGTCTGCTTGAACTTACATTAACCGCTCCTCTTAGCCAGTACATACATTTTGAAACTTGCATTCCATTAAACAGCTGCTTAATGGTTTTCAGTGTACTTCACATAAATAGGTGGAAGGCAGCGAGGTGGAGCACTGACCTGAAGTCAGGAAGACCAAAGTTCAAATTTGGCCTCAGACACTTACCAGTTGTGTGACCCTGGACATGTCACATAATCTCTGTCTGCCTCAAGTTTCCTCATCCTTAAAATGGGGGTAATAATAGCACCCACCTCGCAATGTTGTTGTGAGGATTAAATGAAGTAATAATTGTAAAGTGCTCAGCACAGTGCCTCGCACATATTAGGTGTCATGTAAATATTAGCTGTCATTGTGGTTGTCATCATCTTCAGTCTGTGACAGGGAGCTACTAAGGGCTTATGATTCAATTGTTCTATACTGAAAGAGAGAGTAAAGCTTTTTGACCTAAGGACTATAAAATGTAGCCCTCTTTTCAGAGTTCTTTCAGCATAAATACCTGGAAATAATGTTGAAGACTGCATGTAGCTCGTTACTTCAGTTTGCCTGAACAGATCTATTTTTTGGCTTACTGTAGCTGTCTAATGGTAATGACGGTTTTTCTGACTGCAATAGTAGCCTGAGCAAGAAAAGGACAGTCCCACAGGTACCCAGGAACAGGACCATAAACACGGCTGTGGTTCTCGTGGGGGACACTCGGTCAGCTGTGGTGGAGGGACTTGGTTTGGTTGTTAGCAGAACACGCACACAGAGGATGTGGGATGTTACCTGTGAGATTCTGGAGTCGTTTGTTTCTCTTCGGTGTGGTATAAGACTGCGGATTGCCACCTTGGGTTGGTGTGGCAGAACCTGCACTCTGCTTGGCCAGCCCATTCCTTCCTGAGGAGAGCCCTGTTTTGCTGTGTTGCTGATCATTTGCATTTCCATGTTTTCCTTTGCTCATCATTCTCTGCACCATGTTTCCAGGGTGTGCAGGGAAAGAAGATGCCGAGTAAAGCTAGCCTAAAGGAGGAGGATGATAAGTCTGGTCCTATTTTCATTGTTGTACCAAACGGAAAGGAGCAAAGGATGAAAGATGAAAAGGCGCTAAAGGTAAGCCCCAAGTATAGTCCAGATCAGCTCTGTGTCATGTGGGGCCTAGTCTCAGAGATAAATCTTAACTGTTACAAGAGCTAATAGAAAAGCCCTAATTCCTAAGATCTACCACATATCTTTTGTTTCAGCAGAGAGCTCTTCCTTGAGCCTCTTATAGATGTGTTCTATAACATAGGGAAGATTCGTTGTTGGCACAAAGTGTTGGATTTCATCCTCAGTCTCTTTTAACTCCCATGATTATCGGGCTTAACTTGTAGACTGCACATATGGTTGGTCCAGCTTTTATCTGAACATTAGTAATTGAGGCTTGACTAGGATCCTTCCCTACATCTACATCTGTAGGTTCTCCCAAGTTCATTCAGCAAACATTTCGTCAATCCGTAGTATGTGACAGGCCTAGGTATTGGAGGTAAAGAGGCAAAAGCAAGACTGAAGCTACCCCTGAGCTTACCTTCTACTGGAGGTTTGGAGGATGCAATATGTGCTCAGACAACTGAATTCAAGGTTATTTTGAGGACCAAGAAAACCCTTAAAAACATTGCATTGGGGAAGACTTCATGGGGGGGGAAGGGTGACACTTGCCCTGAGCCATGAAGGAAGGGAGACAAGACTGCTTAGGCAAAATTGAGGTAAATGTATATCATGCTTCTTTCCTTACTTGACTGTAAATTCATCTTATGAATACAGATCCTGCTCTGGGGCTCTGACTACCCAGGATGCAATAAGAGGAGCAGGGCTTCTTTCTGTAATCCCTGTGCACAAACATTGGGTTCTTGGCTCGGCCATTCCTCCGGTGCTTATCTGTGACCCCTTGCAGGTGCTGAAATGGAATTTCACCACTCCCCGAGATGAGTACATTGAGCAGTTAAAGATGCAGATGTCCAGCTGCGTGGCCAGATGGTTACAAGATGAGATGTTTCACTCAGACTTTCAGCATCACAACAAAGCCTTGGCTGTTATGGTTGATGTAAGTGGGGAGGAGAGTGTGAATACCTGTGCTTATTTGATGGCAAGGCTGTTTAAGAGTCCAGATGGAGGGAAGAAGTTTTTATTCTCAGCTGAGATTTGGGTCTCCTGTTTGATCAGCTGTGCCATGAAAAATAAACATTGAAACAGCAACATGAAATAAGAAAACCCATCCAGTCCCAGAAGAATTGCCACCCATTTTCAAATGCTGTAGCTTCCCATCGCGCTGGCGAGGGCGTCTTCAACGTATTGCTTCCGTCTCTGCCTCTGCGCGTCTTCAGCCACACGTCTCTACAGTACTCCCTACTCTTGTTTCTGGGTTTTCTCACCTGTGTAAACATCTACCCCGTCTTTCTTCTCCACCTGCGTTTTGTCCATCTTGTTTTTTTTGACCTGTGCCATATTCCTGTGTCAGGTCTCAGCTCACAAAAGTCTCAGTGACACCTGGGGGTCCCATGTGCTTCCTTGAATCGGTATCCCAAGCTCCGACCTGTGCTTTCTAGATATGCCTCACCCATATTCACCTGTGAAGTTGAAGCATTGTAACATGTTAGGTAGAAATCTGACCTCTGATTGCAGAAGAGCTGAGTTTAAGTCCCACTTCTGATGCTTATTGGATTGGTGACCCTGGGCAAGTCATTTAACCTCTCAATGACCCAGACAGACATTTATTCCTGTCATCATTGGGCGTACTCCATCCAAAGGCCAGCAGCCTTTCGTTCTGCTTTAATTTAAACTGTAGTCTACAAATTCAAAACTCTTTCTCAAATACTCTTACCAGCTGTTCACTTGCATAACTGCATTTCTCGTCTGAATTCCTTGCTTTCTGAGGACAACAGTGATGAAAATGCCACCTGTTCCCCTGAGGTCTTGAGGTTCTTGCCCAGGGCACTCCTCAGTCTTACAGTAGTTTATAGATTCTTTCAGCACTATCACTTGTGTCAGTATGACTCACCTAGGTAATCACCTTCCCAAAACACTCTTTTCATCATGTCATTCCTCTGTTAAAGGACCTCCATTGGTTTTCTTTTTCCAAGTCCAAACAGCTCTGTCCACTGGGCATTCGAGATGATCCGTGACATGGTCCCTGGACAAGGATCTCACCTCAGCTAAGTTAATGTTCACATACAGTCTGCAAACTGACTCTCAGCACCTTCTGCCTTGTGCTCTTTGCCACTCTTGTGCCTCCATCACTCTAGAAATATGAGGGGGCAAAATGTAGGTCATTTTAGGTCTTTGTTTCATGTATTCCTATAGCAAAACCAACAACAATCACTAAGAACAGTATCCATGGTGATGAGGCTCTTTGTATGTAACTCCATTGGTCTTTGGAGAACAGATTGGATCATACCCAGAATCCTCTCTGGCATGATAAAACTTTCAAGGCCCAGTACTCTACTGGCATAGCCTTTGAGAACCCACGGTCTCATTCATGCCATAACGAAACGGAGGGATAGGACCTTTTCAGAGGAATGGAGTACTATAACGATACGTAGAAGAAGGGAAACGTGGTAGAGCTGTGAGCTGATCCAACCATTCTGGAGAGCAATTTGGACCCCTTGACCCAGCAATACCACTTCTAGGGCCGTGTCCCAAAGAGATCATAAAAATGGGAAAAGGACCCACATGGACAAAAATATTTATAGCAGCTCTTTTTGTGCTTGCCAAGAACCAGAAATTGAGGGGATGTCCATCATTTGGGGAATGGCTGAACAAGTTGTGGTATATGAATGTAATAGAATACTATTGTGCTATAAGAAATGATGAGCAGGCAGACTTCATAAAAACCTGGAAAAATTTATATGAACTAATGCTTAGTGAAGTGGGCAGAGCCAGGAGAACATTGTACGCAGTAACAGCCACAGTGTGCAATGACTGATTTTGGTAGACTTAGCCCTCCTCAGCAATGCAAGGACCTAAAACAATTCCAAAGCACTCATGATGGAAAGTGCCATCTCCATCCAGAAAAAGAACTATGGAGTCTGAATGTAGAGCAAAGCAGATTATTTTCTGTTTTGTTTTTCTTTTCTTTCCCATGGCTTCTCCCATTCGTTGTAATTCTTCTATGCAACATGACTAATACAAAAATGTGTTTCACAGGAATGTATGTGTGGAGCCTATAGCAGATTGCAGACTGTCTTGGGAAGGGAGGTAGAGGAAATTTAAAACTTACGGAAGTGAATGTTGAAAACTAAAAATAAATAAATTGTTTAAAAAAATAAAAGAACAGAAACATGAAGAGACAGGTTGGTGTGTTGGGATCTGTCCTGATGATGGCATTGGGAAACCCTTGGCTTTGAGTCCTAGTTCTGATACTTTCTAGTAAAAGTAGCAGGATTTCCGGGGGTCTTAGAGAATATAGGGCAAAGGCATTCTTTGTTGTCTGTTGATTTGTTAGATTCTGTTTTCTGAAAAAACCGTGGTCTTTTAACATATTTTATTCATTTTGTTTGTTCGAGGATTTGTTTTTGTTGATAGTTATATTAGAAATCAAGCGCCTGTAGTTTGCAGCGTTCGGCTATGGTGCGGTTAAGTCGGTAGCTGTTCAGCGGAAACGTCTTTTATACAATCGGAGTTGTGCTTTTTTCTTGTCTTCAAGCACTTGGAGAGTGAAAAGGAAGGTGTTATTAGTTGCCTGGATCTTATCCTGAAGTGGCTTACCCTGAGATTCTTTGATACCAACACGAGTGTCCTCATGAAAGCTCTGGAATATCTGAAATTACTCTTTACTCTGCTGAGCGATGAAGAGTATCACCTGACTGAGAACGAGGCCTCTTCCTTCATCCCCTATCTCATCCTCAAGGTAGTGTGGCATTCCTTCTCCGAAGAAATGAGCCGTTTTCCAGTAGGTTTGTTCTTATCTCTCCTCTTCTCTTAGGTTGGTTACACAGTGACGCTCCTTTTTTTTCTTTAAGAACAGAATCTATATAGAGAGAAAGAGACAAAAAGTACTTTGCTTTACTGGATTTTTCTTGTTAATCAGGTCGGGGAGCCGAAAGATGTTATCCGCAGAGATGTTCGTGCCATCCTAAACCGGATGTGCCTTGTCTACCCAGCCAGCAAAATGTTCCCTTTTATCATGGAAGGAACCAAGTCCAAGAATTCCAAGCAGCGAGCAGGTACAGCGTGTAGCTCAGTTTGGGGCAAGAGTTCGTTGAGTTCCCTGATTGATCAAGCAACCAGCATTTGTTCAGTAACTACCGAATAAATGTACCTGCTGTGTGTCAGGCACTGAGGATAAAGGACAGCAATGAAAAGCATATCCTGCGTAGCTGATCGTAACGAAGGTTACACATGGCCAGGTCACACGCCTTTTAACTTAAACCAGGACGTTGTGGATGAGTCGCATTTTCCTGGACCCACGGTATCAGGAGATGCAGGAACTACTCAGTAAACACCCTGGTGACCAAACCGAGTGCCTGAGGGCCAGCCGCCCTGCAGCCTTCCTACCTGAAATCTCATGTTTCACAGAGGTGTTACTTCTGTAGAGGAGAGGCTGCCAGGGCTGGAATAGTCTGGGGTTTCAGCGTATCCAGTGGGAGAATCTGTCAAGCAAAGCCAAGTCGCTCTACCAAGTGTCTCTTGGTCACATCTTGTTTTAGTCCAGCTTTTCTGGATGATTTGTTGGGTTTTCTCTTTGGTTTCCTTAGAATGCCTGGAGGAGCTAGGTTGTCTGGTTGAATCTTATGGCATGAACGTTTGCCAGCCAACCCCAGGAAAGGCTTTAAAGGAGATGGCGATCCACATTGGCGATCGAGATAACACTGTTCGCAATGCTGCCCTCAACACCATTGTAACAGTCTACAACGTGCATGGGGATCAGGTGTTCAAACTCATTGGAAATGTGAGTGACATTTTTTCTTGGAGAGAATACCTTCATTGTCAGGCTGGTGTGGGTGGGTGGTCCCCGTGCAGCCTGGGGTTTGTCTCAGACCTTCAGTGTTTCATAGATAACCCCCTGAAGGAATTTAGCAGCCTTATGGGCAGACCTCAAACTATGAATTAGAGGAAGTTTGAGAGTCTCCTTCTGGCCACTTCCTCGGAGCAGTTCACTAACATGGCTGGGCCTTACTTCCACACAACAGAATCAGTAGATGACTTTATATCAGTCATTGTTAGGCTTTGCAGAGTACTTTAACATGTATTATTGAGCAACCCTTGGGGCAGATTGAATGGGTGGAGATTTGAAAATACTGAAAATGAGACAAAAAGGAAGAGGCAGGTGATTAGTGGGGAAGAATAATCATGCTGGCAAGGACTGAGCTTCCCGTAATACATATTTAATACGCATTTGCACCGTTCATTGGTGGATCCTCACAGATGTTGCTTCTCCTTTGTTGTTATTCTGCTAGTAATATGTTCTCTCAACACTAGTTAGTTAGTAGTTCTTAAAGAGACTTCTGCTTTCTGTGCATTAACACAGTTGAGAGTTTTTAGCAACATACACAGCCAGTTCTTGCTGGACATAAGTGGACAATTCTAAAGACCTCCCCCTTTCCTCGCAGGGCTGCCCCTCTGCTGCCTCCTGCCGGGAGCCAGAGTCCAGGCCAGCACAGCCACAAAGAGGAATTTGCATAATGTGAATTTATATAAAGTGAGGGCTGTCTGTATACAAATGTGGGTGTTATATCTGTTTCCTCATATTTTTGATCTATAGTCTTTGAAATCTAGTAGGGAGAACACATCAGTGTTCTAAGCTCACAGAGTGTAAAGATGCTTTGAATTCAGCTTTGATTTGTCACACAGCTTTCCGAAAAGGACATGAGCATGCTCGAGGAGAGGATTAAGCGGTCTGCAAAGAGGCCAGCGGCTGCCCCGATAAAACAGGTGGAAGAGAGACCTCAGAGAACTCAGAACTTGAACTCCAATGCCAACATGTTACGCAAGGGGCCGGCTGAGGACATGTCCTCCAGACTCAAGTATGTACCAGGAAGTGACCGTCTGAGGACTTCTTTGTGGTCTCTGCCCTTTTGCTCAGAGCTTGTCCTGTAATGGGATCTTGAGTTCTTGTAACCATTGTCTTGCATGACAGAGTGTCTGGGCAAATATTATGTAACAATGTTTGATCCTCCCGTCTTCATTGTCTTTGTCTTTGTCTCAAAATCTTTTCTAAATGGTATTGTGCCTTCTTTCACTGCTTCTCCGTGGACAGAATTATGTATCGCACTTACAGGATGTAAGTACTGCCTGCTAACTCCTGTTAGCAGGGCTCTTATATCTTTGTAACTTCTGACTTGGATTCATCCCCTCTGCAGGGTGACTGGCTTAGAGTTTATTAGCAGGGTGGAGGGGGGTGTCCATAAGTACGGATAGGGTTGAGTCCCCTTCCTGCTCACAGGCGTCTGTAGCCTGACCACTAATAGTGGCAGTTCAATGCTAGGAGCCTCAGATCCTTAGCCCATCTTCCTCCTATGCATTGTTAACACTCGATAATAGTTAGATCCAGAACTGGCTTGGTGACTCAGAACACATGGGGGTACGCCGCTGGGGGTCAGGCCACAAGCATCATGCTGACTCCTCTGAATTCCTGAAGTGCTAACATCCATAGTTTATAGGAACTGACATCCACTCCTTGCCACAAATACTCCCTTGAAAAGAAGTGGGAGCTAGGTCCTGAGCTGATCCTCATAACAAAGATATCCTTGGTACCAGTGAATTTGGTGTTGGACGTGGGCGGGAGAGCTGTCTCTTTGACCTTTCATGCTTTAGTCACAGAAAGGTGGGCTCTGAGCCAGTTTGTGGTGCCATATATGGATAGAGACCCAGTCCTGGTTCTTCTCCAGGTAAAATTGCATTACTCTTTGAGCATAAATTAACTAATAGCTTCTCCTCCAGAATATCTATGAGACAGGACAGTTAACAGCTAAGAGCCCTGATCGAGGACTCAAGCCAATCAGGGGGTTTGAGTGAAACCAGAAGTTCAACATTTGCTTGGAAGCTTTTTGGCCCCTGGTGGGCCTGCTCGTACACCTTGATGAGGACGCCCTACAGTCATGCAGTAAACTCCTTTTTGCTCCCCTTAGCCAAGCTCGAAGCTTAAGTGGGCACTCTGAGGCAGCCCATACAGTGCCCCGCGAATTCCAGCTGGACCTAGATGAAATAGAAAATGATAACGGTACCGTCCGATGTGAGATGCCGGCCCTGGTCCAGCACAAATTGGATGACATTTTTGAGCCAGTCCTTATCCCTGAACCCAAGTGAGTCCAAACTCTTCTCTCCAGAAAATCCTGTTTTCAAATGCCCTCCGTGGGGTAGGGGTGGGAGCTAGGCAAAGAGAGACAGACATAAGCTAGTTAGAGATGATTTGGCCTGCATGGTAATATTCCTGTTAGTAAGGCTCGGGCCTAACAGAAAGTGACACTTACTAGTTTACCATTGGTGCCTGGCTTAGACCATTTGACTTAACTTCCCCCCCCCCCTTTCCCTACTGCCGCCTAGGATTCGGGCTGTTTCTCCCCATTTTGATGACATGCACAGTAATACAGCATCCACAATCAACTTCATTATCTCCCAAGTTGCCAGTGGTGACATCAACACCAGTGTCCAAGCCCTAACCCAGGTAAGAGGAGGCGATTTTGTGTTTGAATTAGAGCTCTAGCCACTGACCGCGAGAGTGATGAGTTGCACATTAGTGTGGCCACAGCATCAGGTGATGTGGGCTACACTCAGTATTAATCTGATGACAAACCAAGTGCACAGGGGCCATCTGACTCGCGGTCCTTCCTTGCCCTGTAAGGGACAGTGCTAACATTACACAACTTTTTGTGTGGGGATAGCAGAGATACTTAAGTGAAAATTTCAGAAGATCTTTGCATTTTGTTACTTCAGATCCTATAACAATATTGTTTACATAGAACTTGGTGTTTTAAGAGATAAATAAATAGAGACTCCTAGATTTGGCTAATGGAGAAAACCCAGAAGATGCACACTGTCATGTGCCTAGCTTGGCTGATTTTTGCATTAAACCCGGGCCTACAGGAGGCACCATCCTGATCAGTGCCAGGTAGTCTGTTCAGAGTTTCAACGTTTGTCTTAGGAGAACATAGTTGGAACAACGCATCTTGGGATTTTGTCTTTAGATTGATGAGGTCCTGAGACAGGAAGACAAATCAGAAGCTATGTCTGGCCACATCGACCAGTTCCTGATTGCTACCTTCATGCAGCTAAGACTAATCTACAACACGCATATGGCAGATGAGAAACTTGATAAGGATGAGATCATCAAGTTATACAGCTGCATCATTGGAAACATGATTTCAGTAAGGCTTGAACCCCCAGGGGAAGTGCTCTGTCCTCTCTTATGTCTTCCATTCTGTTGATCAGTGCACGAAGGTCCTCACCATGTATCCCATGGGATTTGGGAGAACGTGGGACATCTAGAGCTGCGCCTCATGCGCTGGTTGCCACAGGAGACAGTGTGCCATAATTCTGGTTATTGGGAAGTAAAATGAGCTGCCCAAGAAGTGTTTGGAGTAGCTGTACCTAATGCCCTTTAGGTGCCCAGGAGTGCTGTGCTCAAAGGGATATGCCCAGGCAGTATAATATTCATATAATGCTGTTTGTCAGATAGTTGATGTTTCTTCATGCTTTGATCAGTTTCTGTCTCCTTTTCCTTCTCTCCATTACTGGAGATGGAAGTCTGAATGTTCCTCCTATTGTGAATGCTAGCTCTTTCAGATGGAAAACCTTGCCCGAGAAGCCTCCACTGGTGTCCTGAAGGACCTGATGCATGGGCTCATTACCTTAATGCTGGACTCTCGGATTGAAGATCTCGAGGAAGGACAACAAGTCTTCCGTTCTGTCAACCTCTTGGTAGTGAAGGTGCTAGAGAAATCAGACCAGACCAACATCCTAAGGTACGACTCGCATCTCAGTGTTTAAACTGAAACAGGTTCTTCCCCAGAACACCTAGCCCCAGGAGAGAGGCCTTTGCATGGAAAGGATGCTGGGGCTGCTTAGGTTTGCCTAACAAGTTGGACTCTCCTCTTTTCGCTGACAAAAGTAACGAGTCATTAATAATTACCTATCGCTTCGGCTAACTGCTAATCAGAGCTCAGTTATCTCATAGAAGCTCAGCTACTTTGGAAGTGGACAGTGGGCTTCATTGAAAGCATTTTCATTCATGCTTCTTGTGTCGTAGGGACAGGTAGTGGTAAGTCTCAGAACGACCTTACTCCACTCCTGCCCTTGTACCAAGGCATGTTAGCTGAGCCAAATCTTTGATGAATGAAACAACACTTATTAAGCCCTTACTCTGTGTCAAGCACAGACAGTCCCTGCTCTCCAGGAGCTTTTGCACTACTGGGAGGAGACAGTACATAAAAACAGTTATTGGCAGGGCCAGGAGGCTCTTAGGGTAGAGCATTTGGTCAGTGGCAAGGCCTAAGGGTCTGGAGATGACAGTGCTGCCAGAATGCAGGGTAGATGGTAAGATCTAGAGCTCTTAGAAGTCAGTGGGAGGGTATGCACTATGGCCCACTGGTCTTCCATGCATCTCATCAGATTCTGATCTGTGATTAGTTGAGTAGTCCAGAGGAGGGTGAGGGTAAAGGGCAGAGGGCATCCCTGGGGGGGTTGCTCTTCCCTTCTCCTGGAATTATCCTGCATCGGTTCTCTGCCAGCCTTGAGTCTGGGAAGAGGGTGAGGGGAAAACAAGGAGAAGCTGTTGGCTCTGAGAAGCCTTCCTGCAAACCAAGTAGAGATGGGTATGACAGTAGGAATCCACTAGCCTTTATTCTCTTAAAGTATATGTGGCATGCTAAGTAGTGAGCTCAGCAGGCTTATCGTTTTCTAGATTGGTAGAGAGTGCCCAGCAAGACGTGGAGCAGCTCTCAGCGGCCTCGGCCTTGAGGTGTCGTAGCTTCTCATTTGATATTCAGGTTGATTGGTTGATGGGCTTTTTGTTTTTAAATGCTGCTTCTCATCTTCTCCCTAGTGCCCTGCTTGTTCTACTCCAGGACAGCCTTCTAGCAACGGCCGGTTCTCCCAAGTTCTCTGAGCTTGTCATGAAGGTGAAGTGTAAATTCAGACAGGAGGTGGGAGGAGGGAGGAAGAAGGTATCAAGCGTCCACATAGCTCCTACCTGCACAGTGCCAGGCACGGTGATCCTCACAACAACCCTGGGAGATAGATGCTTTTATGATTGCTATTTTGCAGTTGGAGAAATTGAGGGAGATAGAGGTTCAATGATTTGCGCAGGGTCACACATCTAGGATTTCTGAGGCTAGATTTGAACTGTAATATCCACCAATAAGCCATGCCATTAATAATTCATTCCAGAAGTCTGACAGCAATCAGAATTCTGTGGCTTTTCTTTCCTTTTTGAAGAACATTTGCTCACTTTCACTCTTACCTTGCCCTTCCCACTCTTCCTAACTTTTCAGTCACCATTGACAAAAGCAGCTCGGCCATCAGCCCTGCAGATTTTCAGTGTCTCAGGGTCCAGACTTGTAAGCGCAGTGACTGGAGGCAGTCTCTAAGAAGTAAGGTCAAGCTCAACCGGTGCTCAGTCTCCTGTATCTTCCCCATCCTAATTCAGGCATCTTCAGGCCTACCCTCCTGACTGCTCTGCCCACCAAGACTTCTCTTGTAACAGAAATTTTTTAAACCAAAAACACATCAGCCAAACCATCTACCATATTGACTGGGTCTAACAAACAGCACGTATAATATGTCATGCCCTTGTCCGCTAGCTCCCCAAATGGAGGGCGCGGCCATTTCTACTCTCCTCCCAAGCCAAGCCTGGACATTATAATAACGTAGTGCCAAGTTTGAAGAAGGAGCCACTTCTCGGTGCTTGCCTCCTTTCCTTCACATTGGTAGAGTTTGTCTGTAGCCTTGAGTTTGAATGTCTGTATCAAATATTTGACATGATTCCTTACCTAAAGGAGATGTTTCTGTTAGCAAGAGACCCTCTGGATCCTCTTCTGGAACAGGTCCATGGTGTTGAGTTCTAACATAATAGACCCTTCAGGCTAAATGCTCCCTTGAGCATCTCTACATCTGTGCCTGTTTTCTAATCCTAGGGGTTTTGAGAAGCCCACATGTTAGGTGTGTGTGGCCTTATGACCTCATCAGCTGGAACCACACACAAGGCATATAATAACCAGCCAAATTGCAGAGACCCAAAGCGATCCGTGGGTCTCAGAGCAGAGAGCTATGTTTGTCCAACTAGTCTCTATAAACCTCAGTTTCCCTATCCGCCAAGTGATCCCTGCACTCACTGTAGGACATGTGTGAGGAAAGGGTTTGTAAACTGGGAAGCACCCTTGTCTAGCACTTGGCAGGGTGGCGCGGCAGTTGTACCCCTTGTCCTTGAAAGGAGAAGGGCCGGGAATCAGCATCTTTCACCAGACCTCACTGTGGGCAGCTGGTTTTTGGTTTTTTATTTTTGTTGGTTTGTTTTTCCCTTTGTTCCTAACAGTGTCTCTGGAGAATGGTTCGACTGCTCCCTGATACCATCAATAGCATTAATCTGGACAGAATTCTCCTGGATATCCACATCTTCATGAAAGTCTTCCCCAAGGAGAAACTGAAGCAATGTAAAAGTGAATTCCCCATTCGGACCCTGAAAACTCTGCTGCACACGCTGTGCAAGCTAAAGGGGCCCAAGGTGAGCAAAAGAGGTAACTAGCGTACCTGCCGGTCAGCCCAGGAAACAGCGTGGGAATGTCATCACTACTAGTGGGACCCATTCTTTTCTCTCCCAGATCCTGGACCACCTCACCATGATCGACAACAAAAATGAGTCTGAACTGGAAGCTCACCTGTGCAGGATGATGAAGCACAGTCTGGACCAAATGGGAAGCAAATCTGACAAGGAAACGGAAAAGGGAGCGTCTCGGATAGTGAGTGACATAGCCAGAGCAATGATGGTGGGGCGGGGGGGGGGGGTGCGCTTATTAAGTGCTTACTATGTGCTAAACACTGGGGATACAAAGAGAAAGTAGATGGGCCCCTCTGGTCAGGGAGCCGTTATTCGAAGGGCCAAAGCACATCTAGGATGTTTCAGCCACCTGGTCCTTTGGGTTCACTCAGATCTTCATTCATCTTCTTTAATGGTGTTCGATTAGTAAAACCATGTTGGTTTCTGATGTTGAACCATTTAATGATGCCAAAGACCACGATGTTAAGAGTTTTCTGAGTCATCTAGCTTGTAGCTACTGAGGAGGCAGGGGCTGTAGGACCTGCAGGAAAAGTTAGGAGGCCGCATATCCACAAAGGTTGTTACAGTGGCCTGTGGCTTTGGTGACCAGGCTGGAAGCAGGGCCATTGGTGAGGGTGTGGGAGAGGAGGGCCCACACTGAGGTTTCCAGGGCTCAAGATCCTAGAACATCTCCAGCAGTGAGGAAGTAGCTGTTGAGGTGTTCGACCCCCCCTGGCACATGCTGCCTCCTATCTGCTCCAGGTACACCGGCTTATCTGCCCCTCCAGTAGCAGTGGATGGTGGATGTAGTAAGTTCCTTCTCTATAGAACTTGGTGGAGCCCAAGTTTCTTATATGACCACATCCATCTAAACCTTAGTATTTGTGGGCCAAAGTCATGTGTAAGTTTTTCTGACAGATACTGGCCCCTTTTAGGTCATGTACAAAATCAGAGGGCCATTGGGAACCTTGATCTTAACTTTGTTTCTTGTCCTTAAATTCTTTAGGATGAAAAATCATCAAAGGCCAAAGTGAACGACTTCTTAGCTGAAATCTTTAAAAAGATTGGCTCCAAAGAGAACACAAAGGAGGTAAGAGGCGGGGCAGTCCAGATGAGAGTCCTCTTCTTAAGTCTCCATTCTGCTGCTAACGGTGGGCCCTCTTCTGCTCTTGCTGTCTTTTTAATTCATCAGGGCCTAGCAGAACTGTATGAATACAAGAAGAAATACTCTGATGCTGATATTGAACCCTTCCTGAAAAACTCCTCTCAGTTCTTCCAGAGCTACGTAGAACGAGGTCTCCGGGTGATTGAAATGGAGAGGGAAGGCAAAGGACGTATTCCCTCTTCAACAGGTAGAATTTCCTCCTAGCATGAGGTGGATGGAGCTCCCCAGCCCAGGAATTTGCAGGCGCCAGTTATTTTGTCATGGTTTCCACAAAGGAGAAAAAAAACCAGGGAATTTATTGATTGTGGAGGTCAGGAAAAGACAGATAATTGAATTAGGGAATAAAAGCCTCATGCAGGTTTTTTGCGGGGGTGGGTGGCATCCATCCAAAGAAAATGCTTGGCTTAGTTCCCTAAGCTGGTGAGAGGCACTGATTCTCTTAATTCCCTGCTACTATCAAACATTGTACTTTGGAATTAGATTCATTCAGTTCAACAAACATCTGCGTGCCCCCTGTGTACAAAGTGTGTGATAGCTTCTTGAGTTTAATTGGATAATTGAAAAATGAAATTCTGTAAAGTCCACAGGGTTAACCTCATTCTCCGTTGACCCCCTCAAGATTTGCTCACACAGAATGGTGCCAGGGAGCAGTTTGAGGAAGGCTCCATTGCTCTCCCTGTTTTAAATGTTAACAACAAGATCCACATAGTATAATGTGGAACCGTCAGGCACAAATTTCTTTTTTTGTTTTTGAGGGGGGCGGGCAGGGCAATTGGGGTTCAGTGACTTGCCCAAGGTCACACAGCTAGTAAGTGTGTAAAGTGTCTGAGGCTGGATTTGAACTCAGGTTCTCCTGACTCCCTACTTACTGTGCCACCTCAAAGCTTCAGTTTTGAGCTTCCTCTTAGAATCTGTAACTTCCGTTTTGGAAGGAGAACTGCCTGTCCAGTAGTACATCTCTACAGGCATTTCCTGCCCCAATTGTTTGTTATTCACATATTCATCAAGCATTTTGGCTCCTCCTTTCCTAAAAAGTCCCTCTTGAAACTCACCTTCTCCTTGGGCATCTGGGTGCCTTTCACAGTTTTTAAGGTTAATTGCCCTGCTTCCTGAACCAGCTGTTTCTCTAAATGCCTGTGGTTCTGTTCCAATCCTGGAAGACTAGGCTTCCCACACCTTGCTCATTTATATAGCCCCAGGAGTTCTGAGAAGCCACAGTTCCGATGTTCTTTAGATGGACTAGTCTTTGTCGACACCGAGTGAATTCCTGAGGTCTTATTGCTGTGGTATCCAATCCGAGCTCTGTGTTTTAGAAATAAAAGCTGTCCTTTCTAGGAGATGGGCTTTAGCTCTCTCTCTCTCTCCAAGCTGTGCCCTGGTGGGCTTTGAAGGCTGGGAACTAGATAACCCTCAGCAGGGGTCTCAGCAGGACAGAGGGTGCATGTGGACATGAGGGTGACCAAGGAAGTGTTGCACCAGCTGACCACAAAGCCTGTTGCCTGACTGTTGTGTCTTGGCCTTCCTCCCTCTTAGGGATTTCTCCTCAGATGGAGGTATCATGTGTCCCCACTCCTACAAGCACAGTGTCCTCTGTGGGAAACACAAACGGAGAGGAGGTCGGACCTTCCGTCTACCTGGAACGGCTGAAGATCCTGCGTCAGCGATGTGGCCTAGAGAACACCAAGGTAAGATGGGCCTTTCTCCTGGGCTGGGAGGGGGGTCCATCCCGGCCACAGCCTGCTGAGAATCTGTATCCTCTTCTCCTGCTAGCAGGATGACAGGCCTTCGTTGACCCTGCTCTCCAAGCCATCGGGGCCTGCAGTGGTCTCCTCCACAGACATGCTCCACAGTAA
The DNA here is from genome assembly GCA_028646595.1 of Phalanger gymnotis. Lineage (NCBI taxonomy): Eukaryota > Metazoa > Chordata > Mammalia > Diprotodontia > Phalangeridae > Phalanger > Phalanger gymnotis. Next base: position 445,896,619 of record CM053623.1, on the reverse strand, counting down.
GCTCTCTCAGATCCGGGAGTCCCGGGAACAGCACCAGCACCTCGACCTGGATTCCAACCAGATGCACTCATCTGCCACCACCTCCTCCTCCTCCTCCACGGCTAACATTGATGACTTGAAAAAAAGACTGGAGAGAATAAAGAGCAGTCGCAAATGAAGCTCCCCACATGCTCCCCAGCTTTAGTTTACTCAACTAGAAGTCTTCATAGTTAAAAGCGGCCTGCCCGGGCCTAGGCAACACAAACTGGTTTTATGTCTAACAACGCGGATCTTGGGGGAGGATGGAGTCATTGTGGCACAAGTCTCTGTACATACTCTGCTTCTCTCCGTGAGCATCCTGCCCATAGAAGACTGTCTGTGTATTAGTTTAGTGTACAGACCTGTAAACAGCCACCCTTCTATCTGCTCAGACTGTGTTCTCATCTCTTTTTTTAATTGCTATTATTTGTAAAGTTGACTTACATTTCCTAGCTCTTGACTATTAGAAACTCTTCAGTGGTTTTCCTTTGAGTTTGTGAGCTCTCCTCTGTAACCCTAAAGGGTCAGTCTATTCTGTATGGACGCATGGCATGATAAAGCTAATTTAAGTGTCTTTTGTAAATAAAGTTTGCATTAACTCTGTCTGCCAAGAACCAGCCCCGTAGTTGGGGAGGTAGACCTTGCTGTTGCCTGGAACATCTGTGACTTAGCCAGCCACAGGCAGATGGGTCACTTCAGGTGGAATGTGTCCATGCACCCCATCTGCCTGACTCTCCAGGAGGCTCCAGGAAGCTCCTGCCTCCTCAGCCTCTATGTGGCTTTCCAGCTGCTGCTTGTGCTAATGGAGCTCATTGGAGTTCTGGGCCCTGTTAGCTCATCACTCTAGCTTGGTTCACCTTGTCTTGGATTAAGAGGAGCCTCTCATGTGACTACTCCACCACATCTGCCCTTGGGCCCCAGGACAGTGCCAGGGACCTGCTCATAGAAGCAGTTCCTCTCGGGATCATTTAGGTGTAACCTCGAGGGGAGCAGCATGGGAAGCGACTCCTCAGGGGTCTCGGGCTCTTGGCCACCTCACCAGTGGCTGCCTCAGGGCCAGCTGGCATGAGGATGGCCTCTCTGCTCAGTGAGACAAATGTAAATGGAATCCATCAGTCTTAAGGAGTGTTGTAAGCCCTCCCCAACACTTAAATCATAATAAAGGAGACTAAAGACCAGTTCAAAAGCAGCTGATGCTTGTGTGCGCAGTTTAGTGAGAGAGACTGAACTGAAACCTATTCATAGCATCTAAAGCAAAGCAGTAGCATGTGGTCTGATGTGTGCGTGACCTGCCCTGCCTGCCTGCAGTTTACTTTGCTTGGGGCTGGGGCCTCAAACCATTGGACTTTCCAGCCCTGAGCGGCCATCCTTCCTTCACTGGGCTTTAGCTTCTCCTTTTTGTCAGATAAGAGGCTTCTGACCAGCCTTGTCTTGTACTGTGTGTTCGACGGCCTGATTAGGCTCCTGCTGCACTGTCTGAGCTAAGTTCCCCTTGTTCAGTGGGAGCCCTCGCTCCTATTCCCCCATCATGGAGGAAGGAAGGAAGAATTAAACACCTTCAGTCTAGTTAAGGAGACATTTGTCAGTTTATTCAGCATCCGAGGGCTGACAAAACCAGCTAGCATTGACAAAGACATCCCTTAGGTTCTGAATGGTAAAAGAAGGCCTCTCCATCCACTGTTCGGAGGGCCCCTGGGAAGGCCACACCCTGAAAGACAATCAATCACCTTGTTTTATTTAGGCTTTGCACATGTAAAGTGCTTTCTAGTCTACAGTGCCCTCTTCTCTCACCATGCTCTCACCTTGGGGCCAGTTCCTCTGACCACATCACAGATCCTCTGGCTTACAGGGAGCTGGCCTGCAGGGGCTGGGACTGGAGCCCACAACTGACTCTGGGTCCCTTGAGCTGGACTTATCTTAGAAGGGATAGCCCACAATCATACCTAGAAGGCAGTGTGTCACTGGCCCTGAAGCCAGAAGACCTCCCAGCTTCTAATCCCATCTCTGAGACAAGGCTGTGAGAACTGTAGGTAAGTCCAGTCACCAAGCAGGTCAAGTCCATTTCTTGTAAAACGGGGTTGGTTTTGATTTGCCTCCAAGCACCCCTCCAGCTCCATGACTGTGATGCTGTAACATCCCACCCCTTTACCTCGGGGCTATGAGAGGAGGTTGGAGGGGCCCAGGGAGATTTGTAAGAATACCTTAAGTTCCCAACAATCTCTTGAAGTCATCCATGCCCCAAAGTGGAATGAATGGGCTGCCCTGGGCTACAGTGATTCTTGGTCGAGGCAAGTTTCAAATAGACCGTTGTCAGGGACATCACAGTAATCTTCAAGTAGGGTTTAAGGTACACAACTCCGTGGTCACAGTCAACTTGACGGGGATCATTTCTCTAGCAGAGCTATCAGGGCAGAGACAACATCCCTTTAGACTTGGACCTCTAGGCCGATGCAATTGAGAGGCAGTGTGGCATCATGGATGGAGTTCTGGATCCAGGAAGACCAGGGCTCAAATCAGCCTCGGATACTTACTAGCTGTGTGACCCTGGGCGAATCACTTCACCCATGTATGCCTCATCTCTACAACGGGCACGATAAGACCTACCTGCTCAGGTTGTGGAAATCCAATGAGGTCGTCATTGTAAAGGCACATAGTAGGTGGTATGTAAATGCTAGCTATCATATGGTCTGTTGTTAAGAAGTCTTTACAACATCCAACCTAAGTTTGCCTTGTTGCAGCTTCTACCCACTGTTCCTGATTCCCCGAGGACCTGATTCTGTCTCCTTTTCCTACCCCACCGCCCCTCTGTGGGGCTTCCTCCAGCCAGTATGCGTGCGGCACAGACCCTGGGCTCCTCACCAGCCTAGTACCTCTCTCGGCATCCTTCCTACGGTGCGGGGACCAGAACAGAACCCAGAACGCCACCTGGAGTCTGACCATGCAGACAACAGACAGAGGGGCGCTCATTTGTTTCTAAAAGGTGTGCCAGCCAAGGCCCTGTAAGCTTTTTGGACAGCTACACCATACCGTGGTCACCTAACGAGCGGCCATCCCTCCTCATTCATCTCGCTTTCATGAGAACCATTTTTCGAACCGAAGTAAATGTTATTACATAGGGCATCCCCAAAAGTGCCTGGACGATTTTAAGCTTTAAAATTTTTTAGAAGTAAGGGAGAGAAGAGAACAGAATGATCATTTGTGTAATTCATGTTTAATAATTGCAGATGAGGAAACTGAGGCAGACATGTGAAATGACCTGCCCGGGGTCACACAGCTAGTGTCTGAGGACAGATTTGAACTCAGGTCTTCTTAACTCCAGGCCCAGAGCTCTAACCACTGTACCACCCAGCTGCCCTGTGTATAAATGCTACAACTACACAGAGCAACATTTTAAAGGTTTAGTATTTAAGTGTTTTAAAGGTTGCTGTTTCTTAGTGAAGTTCAGTATGACCACTGTCTTGTGAACTTTGTTAAAAAAAAAAAAAAAAAAAAACCTCTTAGCTGCTTCCCAGGGACTAAGAGGACGGCCTTTGTGATCCGGCCTTAAGGTCATCCGAAGAGCGAGGTTTGGATTCAGAGGGGCAGTTGGGACGTGACCCCACAAGAAAACAGTCAGAGATGGAGCAGGTCACTGAAGCGGCTCAGCAAAGGGACCTCTTCTGTACATCCCAAGGGTGGAGAAAGTTCTGTCCAGAAACTGTTCCACGTGCGATGCAGAAAGACAGGCGCCCCATCCCGTTCAAATGAGGATCGTTCAGAATTCCCAAGGCCAAGTAAATGTAAAAGTCAAACTGTCAAATGGCGTGTGTGTGTGTGTAGCATTTTTACTTCTGAAGTTATTAGACCTTAAGGACTTTAGGGACCCCCTCTATTAGATTCAGCACCGTGTTCTGACTGTAACCTGACCTGGCTAGTGTATTAGCGACACTTTTTACAAATTTGGTAAATACGGCATCTCTGCCTTTATCCAAGGGACAACCAGGTGGCACGGGGAACAGAGCACTAGGTCTGGAGTCAGGAAGTCGTGAATTCAAGGCCGGTGGCAGACGCTAGCTGTGTGACCCTGGGCGAGTCACTTAACTCCCATCTACCTCAGTTTTCTCATCTGTAAAATGAGCCAGAAAAGGAAATGGCAAAGCACTCCAATATCTTCACCAAGAAAACCCCAAAGGGGGTCGAGTCAGACAAGACTGAAGATAACTAAACAATAACAAACTGCCTTTATCCCAATTTTTGAGAGAAACATTCCACAGCACAAGACCAAGTACAGAACGCTGGGGTGTTGTGCTGGAGATGCACCAAGCTGCTCCTGCATCTGGCCTTCCGTTCACTCCGTGCATCCGTTCGTTCACCTGCAGCCCTCAACTGCACAGGAACACAGAGATTTCAGTCCTGAGTCAGACCCGTGGTTCATGTCACCCAGTTGCCAACAGTTGGCCCAAAGGATGTGCTACGGGAGGGCACATCAGTCCTGTCTTCTAGCCTTAAAGACTAAATACACCCCTTTACTGTTGTTTTAAAAAAAATCCTAAGTTCCAATTTATAAACAGGCAAGCTCAGTGGACTGGTGTAGAGAAGATCGTGGGGGTTGGGGTCTGGAAGACTTGAGTTCAAATCCTGCCTCAGAGCCTTAGTAGCCAAGTGACCCTATTAACCTCGCAGCATCAGTTTCCTTATCTGCAAAATGGGGACAATGATAATACCCAGTTCTCAGGGTTGCAACCCTTAAAATGGCAGCTTTGATCAAGGGAAGCTGTGTGTAGAGGGGGTTAGGCTTGGTGGGAAGGGTCATCTCTTCATCAGAGACCTGAGTGAAGGAGGAGAGAATGGAGACAGGGCATCCTTATTCTCACTAGTCTCTAAACAAAACTTGCTATTTCCTCTAATTATTTAAAAGCATGGTTCTGATAAGGAGTGCATAGGCTTCCCCAGACTGCCAAAGGGGTCTACAGCCCCCACAAAGGACAAGAACACCTGCCTTCAGGGGTGATTTCTTTTCCAAAGTTGGTTCTGTCTGGTCCATGTGGTGGTTCAGTTTTTAGATGTCCCAAACAGTCCCTCTGGGGGCCATCCGAGCCCAGGATAGGGAGCTGAGTGTGAGAAGTGGGATAGCCAAAGCTCATAGACGGAAAGACTTTTATTGGGAAATAGATATTTTAGAAATAAAAAACCAACGCAAAACCTTTCCACTTAACTGGGGAGAGGGGAGACCTCTTCAGTTCATGCTCCTTGCTCGGGAACAGGGATAGGGCCTTACAGGAGGCCCCTAAAGTCCAGATCGATCTATGGTTTTCTGTATCCACTTCTTCAGACGGAAAACATGAGTATAGAAGCCGTATTTCCCATCCCGGTCACAGCCTTCACCCCAGGACACGATTCCCATTTGGTACCAGCGATTGTCAAAAGGGCTCTGCAAGAAGACAAGATTTAAGATGTCAGAGGGATGCCTCCATCTACCCGCCCTAGTAACTCCCTCTTCCCTCCCCCATGTTGGGAATAGAGCAGCATAATCCTTGCACATGAGACAAAGAGAGGAGTGGGATGAGAGAGATCTCTCTTCAGGTGTATCAAGCACAACTCAGAATGATGCTGTTAGCTCCGTCTAAATATTGGAACCCTGAGACAAATCTTCAGTGGCCCCAGCCTAGTTTTAGATCTGTCCAGGGCCCTTTCCCAGCCCAGTGCTTTCCCAAATGTCCATCTAACCAGAAGTGACACTCACCTTCATAACAAAAGGCCCCCCACTGTCTCCTTCGCAGGAATCCCCTCGTTTCTCATCGTCAGGTTGGTACCCTAGAGAGGGGGTGATAAGAGTGATTCGCTTCAGAAATCAGACCCTCGCCCACTCTGCCCACATCCCCAAGGATGCCTGAGTGGAGATGAACCAGGCAGCAGGCCAAGCTGGCATCTACCCACTTTTTCTCTGTTTGAGTGGACCTTGGACCTTGAGCTTCCTCTTCCCAACCCTCCTCCCGCCCCACAAACTTGCCTGCACAGAACATGTTGTCCGTGATTTTGATCCTGGTGGAGGCCCGGCAAATGGCCTGCTCCACAATGGGCAGGTTGATCTTCTGCATGACGGTGGGCAGGTTGTCTCTCAAGGAGGTCCACGACTCCCTGAGGTTGCCCCAGCCAGTGACCCTCCCTTTGTACCCAGACAGGAATAACCTGGGGAGGGGAGAAGGGAAGACGAGGGAGAGTGAATGTAGAAGCCAGCCACCAACAGGTGCCCAGCCCCTCTGCTACAATGTCTCTCCTCCTCCAACCCAGGCACCCCCCAGGCCCGGGCTATACTTGTGGACAATGTCCTTGGAGGGCAGGCACACTGGATGGATGTAGTCAGTGAAGGGGATGGGTTGTTTTAGCTTCAGCAGGGCGATGTCTCGATCCAAATTCTCCTTCCAGTTATATTTGGGGTGGATCAGAATCTTCTCCAGCCTCGCAATCTTCTCCATGGAACGTTCATACCTGTCCAGAGCCCAGCACGGGGGTGAAGGGATTCTCAAAGGCTCTTGAGAAGGCAGCCTAGAACAGGGCCTTGTCCTGGTGTCTCCCACATGCTCCCTTCTCTTTTCTACATCTCCCCTGTTAGATGGGGAGCTCCTTGAGGGCAGGGACTGCGTTTTTTTGTTGTTGTTGTTTGTTTGTTTTTTGCCTTTCTTTGTATCTCCAGGGCTTAGCACAGTGCCTGGCACATAATAAGAACCTAATAAATGCTTGCTGACTTCACTCATCCTCCTTTCATGAAAGCCCATTATTTTGGGCATGCCTGCCCCCTTCTCAGCCTCAGCTTCGACCCTTTTAAAATGAAGGAGTTACAAGGACGAGATGGAGATTTTGGGGCATGATGGATACGTGGGAAATTGATTTCTTGGCTGTGCCAAATTGTCACATGGGTTTTGTTTTCTTTTTCTCTATGGGGTGAAGGGGAGGTAGGAAAGACAGAAAATGAATGCTTCTTAATTAAACAATAATTGAATAAAAGCAAAATTTAAAAACAAATTCACAGACCTGGGGCAAAGCCCCCAGCATCCTCCCTATAATTGATCGATTGAACAAGAGCTGATCCTTAGGTTCCCAGGACTGATGGGGAAATGCAGCCCCCCACTCCATCAGAGAGGTGCCTGATGAGGCTGACACTGCCAGATGTGGCCAAGGGCTCCATTTGTTCCGCTTGACTCAACTGCTTTGTCAACTGCAATGTTTCCAACTCGGGTCCGTATTTGTGTTTTTGAAAATGAGGCGGGGATTGGAGTGTGGTGGGGGTGGACTAGAGCTTTAAGGGTCATCGCAGCCTCTCACTCCTAAGAATCCCAGGGCCCTTGTGAGGTTCTTCCAGGCTGCCGTAGTGATAAGTAGAGAATGAGGGTATCAGGAGGGTGCAGAGCAGAATTTGTGGGAACTTGAGGAAAGTCCCTCCCTAGGTTAAGGGTGCCCCATATGGCTGACTCAGGGGAAGACACAAAACAGTCTTCAAGGCTGGGTGGGCAAGCTGGGTCACAGCATCACAGGCTTGGGGCTGGGAGAGACCTTGGAGGTCTAATCCCCAAGGCAAAGAAAGACAGTTGTGCTCGGTAGCACTGGAGGGATCACCCGCGTCTGGGAGATTGCTGGGGCAATAAACATAACTCCTTTCTGCCAGGCTTTACAGTGGAGAAGGCAAGTGTTCTTATCCCCACTTTACAGATAAGGAAAACTGAGGCTCAGAATGGCTAAGCAGCTCCCAAACACAGCTAATGAGCATCTGAGGCAGTATCTGAACCTGGGTCTCCTGAATTCGGGCCCATCTCTCCCTGTGACAGACCAAAGGTAAGCCATCCCCGCGTCAGACTTCTCCCCCGCCCTCCCTATCACCTAGGAAGGCTGTCCCGCCTACACCGGGCCCTGGCCTCGCAGCGTACTTGGAGCGATGGTGTTTGCCAATGCGCACTAGCAGGTCGTCCACTGTGAAGTTCTTGTCCCACGGCGGGTAGAAGAGGCAGTGGGCAGCGGTGAGGATCCAGCGGTCACTGATGAGACTGGCCCCACAGAGCAGTTCCTGAGGGGTCTTCCGGAAAAGCATCACCTGCCTGGAGACAAGGGGGCACCCGAAGTCAATCGCTGCTCCCCTGGGCCCCAAAGCCACAACGCTGCCCTGAAAATCCACGAGCAGAATCAAAACGCCGTCCTGAAAACCACCCTGGGAGGCAGGTGACGTTAGTGTCCTTAGCCGGATTTTACAGATGAGGAAACTGAGGTCAGAGAGATTACATGACCTACTCATCATCAGACAGGCAGTAAGTGTCTGAGCTGGGACCCGAATCCCTGGGTCGTGACTGATCTGTTCACTGATCCATGGTTAATCCATTGGATCTGGTGATGAGATGTGATCAAGGAGAGATTCTGAAGGGAAGGAGCTGAGGAGACAGCGGAGAGGGAGGGAGTGGAGGCTGTGGGGGAGACGGGGATGGTGAGAGAGAGAGAAAGACAGAGACAGAGACAGAGAGAGGGAGGAGAGGGAGAGAGAGACAGAAACGGAGTCAGAGAGAGGAGAGGGAGAGAGAGAGAGAGAGAGACGGGGGGGGGAGGGGGAGAGAGACAGAGACGGAGTCAGAGAGAGAGAGAGAGATGGGGTCAGGGGGAAAAGAGAGAGAGAGGATGCCTCTTGGGGCTAAGTCCTGGTAGGGCCTGGGGGGCTAAGGTTAAGGGCACAGGGAGGGAGCTTAGTCACGCTGAAGAGTGGGAAGGGAAAGAAATGGGGGGCAAAGGGGCAGAGTGGCCCCAGCTCATATCAGGTCTGCTTCAGTCTCCAATTCCATCAGCATTTATTAAGCACCTAGTATGTGTTAACCTTTGGGCCAAGTGCAGTGTGGTTTACAATCCACTCTGGATCTGGAAGGGCTTCCTCCGTAGGAGGGATCGCCTAGGCTGTTCTTGGAAGGAACCTGGGCAGTACTGTAAGGAGAGAATGTATTCCCAGGCATAGAGCACAGCTTTTGCAAAGACTTGGAGGTGGGAAATGTAATCTCCCAAAGAGAAAAAGCAAGTGACTCCATAAAGTAGCAGACTGGATTATTTTTTTCCTCTTTCTTCTTTCTTAAATTTTTTTTTCAGAGATAATCGGGGTTAAGTGACTCGCCTAGTAAGTGTCTGAGGCTGGATTTGAACTCAGGGTGCTCCTCCACCGTGCCACCTGGCTGCCCCCGGCAGAATGGATTATTAGATTTAAAAGGGAGTGGCAGGGTGGTGCTGGGAAAAGAGAAGGAGAAAATAATCATGATAACAAAAATGGCAGTGACATGGGGGCATTGATGGAGCACTTTCAGACATCTTGCCTGTGCCTCAAGCCAGCCCTGTGGGGTAGGAGAAGGGAGAGGTTTGAAGTGGCCATTGTGGGGCATCGGGGAGTGGCTGGGGAAGTACCAGTGAAGATGCGGCCTGCAGGCCCCCTGGCACGAGGAGGAAGGCCTGAGTCTTACCAAGGAGCGGTGCCCAGCTCGGCATCATCCCCATGCACGATGCGTCCGCCGATGTAAGACTCCAGCAGCTCCTGCTCGCTGTTGTCCTGCAGGCTCTTCTTCTCAAACAGGGGTCGAATCCCGCAGTCTGCGAAGCCAGAGGGGGGCCCGGTCCGTGAGGCAGCCAGGCCGCCCCCATCTCTGCCTGCCGGCCAGCCCAACCTGCTCCAGGCCCCGCTCTGGCTGCTCCCCTTCACCTGCTTCTCCGGCACCAAAAGTCTTCTCGTTAAAGAACACTTGGTACTCCTGAAGTGTGCTCCGGCCCTCGATGGTCTCTGGCTGCGGCTCCAAGTCTCCGTCCACCTCGTCCACGGGGCTGTCTGGGGGCAGGACAGGTGGCGCAGGGAAACCGTGAGCTCCACGGCCCCGGGCCTCCTTCCCACAGTCCACGAGGACGGAGACTTCGCTTGTCACTTGGGGCCTCGCTCACACATATTAGCTGCCCAAAGGTTATTGCTGAAAAAGCGGGTACTAGCCCAGTGACCCCCTCGCCAGCCCAAGGGAGCCCTTGGAATGAGTGCGGCAGCAACATGGCGATATGGGGAATAGATCTGGAGTTAGAGGCCCTGGCTGGGCCGCACGCTCCCCGTGTGACATTGGGTTCTGAAGCGCCTTCTGGTTTTGCCATTCTAGGATCCTGAGTCCACCCCACCTCCCACCCCCCAGCCAGTCTCCTCACCTTGATTCCGCTCTCCATCCCGTTTCTCCGTCCCTTCCCCCACTTCCCACCTTTCCCAAGCTCTGGAACGATGCCCACAGGGCATCTTCTACCCACAGCCTCGGCTCCATCTGAACCACCTAGGGCATCAGCCCGGCCCTCGGCTCACCGCAGTAGGTGATGTGGCAGTACTCTGGACCAATGGGGTTCCCAGCCACAAAACACCAGAGGCCCTCCTCATCGCCATCGGGATTTCGGCAGTAGTTCTCATCCAGGGACACAGCAGGGTCAAAATTGTTCTCCTTGAGAAGCGGCTTCACCTGCTCGGAGGCCCAGGGCAGGCAGGTGGCCCCAGACACAGTGACGGCAAGGTTTCCTTGGTACTTCCGGCCCTCATCGGGGACACAAGGCTGTGAGGTCCTCGGTGCCACTGGGTTGGGGTTTCTTGGGGTCAGAGGCACAGTGAAGCTGTCGTCCTGTCCTGGACCAATTGGGAAACCCATTCATCAGAGACGATTCCCTGAGAGTCTGTTCTGTGCTCAAGCCCATGGGAAGCACCCAAGATAAGTCAGAGGCCAATGCCTTCATCTTATAATTAATGAAACTGGGAACGGCAAGATCTTTGGTTTTTAGGATGGGGGAGACTTGGGTATGTGTGTAGGCAGTAGGGCTGGGGCCAGAGAACAGGGAGATGTTGGAGACTGGAGGGGTGGGGCAATACAAGAGAATTTGGAAGAAGTGTCTGTGGCCAGTGTGATCACTGAGGCGAGATTGGCAGGATTCCCTTGCTCGGGAGGGCTCAGCTGAGGTCGGACCGCTGAAGTCCATGGTGGGTGCTCAGCTGGCATTAGAGGGCTTCTTCCAGTTCTTTCTGTAGGGGAGGAAGATGGTGGGACTGATCTAGGGTTGGGGTTTGGCAAAGCACCAGGAGCATCAGGGAGCAAGGGACAGTGTGGAGTAGAGGTTGGGAAGAGAGGAAAGCGGAGTCAGGATGGGGCTGAGGAATGGAGGGCTTGGTGAAGACCATGAACAGGTCTGGGGTGGGGGGTAGGAGATCTGGCCTAGAGAGCTGAAATCATAGGAGGTTATGATCAGAGAAGGGAATCAGGGTCAGGCTTTGATTGAGGAAAGAGGACACTTGTGGGTGAAGACAAGATGGAGGGCAGACAGGCTTAACCTACTTTGTGTGGCTTGGACCCACTGGGTAGGCAGTCTGCTGAAGACCATGGACCTCATGTTTTTAAATGCATAAGATAAAATACATAGGATTACAAAGAAAAGTAATCATATTAAAGTGCAGCTATAGAAACACTTTTCACCAAGTTCACAGATCCCAGGTTAAGAACCTGATGGGGGGGGGCCATCCCAGGGTCTGCCTGAGGCAGAGGTCATGGGATACTGACAAATTGGGGGGTCAGAGTGTTTGAGGGCAGGTCGACACCTATGCTGAAGACCCCCAGGGCAGAAGGGCAGAGGTTGGGAAAGTGAGGAAGACAGTGAGTCAGGCACTGAACTCCTGGAGAAAGGAAGAGGTCAACAACAGCTGCTGTGATCCGGAGATAAATTTAGAGGGTAAACCAGAGGAGGAGAGGATGCTGAGTCGGGGCGGCCGAGGGAGGCCTGGAAACAGCCACGAGGAGCAAGCCAGCTCCTGCCTCCTTCCAGGAGCAGCCGGTCTGGGACAGAGCAAGTAGCCACCCTCTCTGGGCCTCTGTTGCCTTATCTGCCAGATGAGGGGGTCTGACCAGATCATTCTAAGGGTTCCTCTCCCTCTGAACCCTACTAATGATGCTACACAGTATGCTAACTGTGGCAGCCCCAGGTGAGGCATTGTGATCATTTGCCCCGGTCTCAGGCTGCTGTCCCACCCCATACCCCGCCGCATCTGCCCTGGTCTCCCTTCCTTTTACTGCTCCCCCCAGCTGCCCTGGCCCTCTCCCTTCTCCTGCCTCCCCGCTAGCTGCTCTGGTCCCTCCCACCTTCTTCTGCCCCATCCCGGGCTGCCCTGGTTTCCCCTCCTTTTCCTGTCCCCCATGTGCCTTGGTCCCCTCCTCCTCCTGCCTGCCCCCCACAGCTGTCCTGGTCCTCCCCCTTCTCCTGCCTCCCTGCTAGCTGCTCTGGTCCCTCCCTCCTTCTTCTGCCCCACCCCCAGCTTCCCTGGTTTCCCCTCCTTTTCCTGTCCCCCACCTGCCCTGGTCCCCTCCTCCTCCTGCCTGCCTCCCCAAATGCCCTGGTCCTCCCCCTTCTCCTGCCTCCCCTCTAGCTGCCCTGGTCTCCCTCCTTCTCTTGCCCCACCAGCTGCCCTGGCCCCCCTCTCCTCCTTGACTTCCCTCCACTCTTTCTGGGCTCACCACAGATGGGGATGCTGCACTCTTCTCGCCGCAGAGTGGGGTCACTGGTGTAGCACCAGGGTCCAGTGGAGCTGCTATCTGGGTTTCGGCAGAAATTTTCCCGGAGGTCAGCATCAGGGTGTGTGGTGGAGTTAAGGCTGAAGTAAGAAAGCAGTCAGCCCAGAGAGAGGATTGGGGGGCCAGGCCGGGACCCAGGAGTCAGCTGGGGGATGTCCCTGGCCCGGTCTTTCTTTGTCCCTGGGATTTGGAGGGAATGAGGGATGGGAAAGAGACTCACTCTGGCTTGTGCGGGTAGCGACTCCTCCAGAGCTGGCATGGGACCCCAGACTTGGTGATGGAGATGTTTCCCCGATAATTGGACCCTATGCCCTCTGCACAGTTTCCTGCCAAAGACCAGGTCCAAAGGGGGGGGGGGTCACTGAGCCCTGCTCTGCTCTGGTCCCTACTGGGTCCTCCTCACTCCCTGTTACAGCTCCTTGCCCTGGGCGTGGCCCTGGCCCCTGTACCAAATCCATCCTAATTACAGCTGCTCCTTGTAGAGCACTTTACACAACAACCCTGGGAGGTAGATGCAATTATTATGGCGGAGGAAACTGAGGCAGAGATGGAGTGACTTGCCCAGGGTCACATAGGCAGTATCTGAGACGGGATTTGAACTCGGGTCTCCAAGCCCAGAGCTCAGTCCCAGATCAGACCCCCATGGTTCTTCCTCCCAGCTCCTGGCATTGCCCCATGCCTCAGGACGGTTCTCTGCTCTGTCCAGCTTGCACAGCCCTATGCCCCGGAAAAAGCTCTGTCCCCTGACCAGCTCTCCTCCTCCCCTGGCACAGCCCTTTACCCTGGGCACAGCTCTCTCCTCTCCCGGCACATTCCACCCCCTGGCCCAGCACTTTGTGGTCCCAATGTGTTCTACTCCTCCTCACCTTCTAGGCAGGCATCGAAAATGACTCTTGAGGTTGTCCTCACAGGTTCACAAACTAGGAGAAAGCCAGAAATGTCCATGGGAGCAAGGGGTGAGGTACCAGCAGCTGGGGGCCTCTGAGTCTCCGTTGGCTTTGGGTAGGTCACAAGCTGGCCCCCTAAGCACCTGAGACCCAGAAAGCCTGGGGCAGCTGCTGCAGGCCCAGGGCTGGGATTAAGGGAATAGGGTGGGCTGGGCAAGCTTATACCCAGAGGTACGAGAGGTCAGGAGATTCCCACTTTGGACCACGAAGGTCCTGGGCTAAGCGTCTGCCATCCCATCTCTGCCCATGGTACTCACCTTTGTACTTGGCCCAGAATGCATCCTGTAAAGATGAAGGCTGGTGATGAAGGGCTGCAGGCCCCTGATCCCCTCCCCTTCCCCTGAGCCCTCCTCCCCAGACTCCCTGTCCCAGCCTGCAGCTCCCCTAGCCCCTTCTCACCGTAGCTGTGGTGGACTCCAGAGCTTCGAAGGCCTCTTCATAGCTGCACTGCTCTTCCAGACACTCGCGCTCCAGGTTTCCAGCTCGCATTTCCTCCAGGAGGCCTCTGTTGGCCCGCCGGACCCTCTGGAGCACGGAGAGTGCCTGCTGCTGGTTAAGGAACACTGTATAGGAGGCGAGGAGGGGGAGGTGTGGAGTGTGAGCCTTAGCCTCCAACAGGGCAGGGCCAGCCAAGAGAGGCCCGGACCTAAGCCTCCTCTCGGGAGGGTCCTCATTGGAGGTCAGAGGGGCAGGAAAGTAGAGTTGGAATTAGAGGATTTAGCTCTCTGAGGTCCCTGCCCACTCATCTGGAGTAACCTGTACTCGCTTTACAGACAAGGAATCTTGAGAAGCTGAGGGTACCGAACTAGGACACCAGAGCTGGTAAGTAGCGGAGCCAGGGTTAGAACCCGGTGCCAAAGACCATGGGACCTAGTCCTCCTGCTCGCTCCCTCTTTCTCCGACTCATCTCTGCAGGGTGCCAAAGGCAAACCACCTGACCTCTTCCATCACGGAGGCGCCTAATGCCTTTCCCCACCAAAACTACCCTTCACCCACGCTCCTCTTCTTCCTCTTCTCCTCTCAATCTCTCTTGATCTCTTATGTTTACTGCAGGTCCTCTCCCCAGTGCCTCTGTCCCCTTTCTTTGGTATTCCTGACCCCGTTCCCCCATCCAGATCCCAAAGAGTGTTCTAGGGGCCATAGCGTTTGGGTCCTTACCATGTTCACAGTGGGCAAGGGATAGCAAGACTCCTAGGATCAGGTAGCTTTGTAGGGTCAGGCCCTGAACACCCATCATGGTGCCCGTGGAGAAGCTGTGGAGGTAGGGATCACAGGCAGGCCGATCTGGCCCCTCTGGGTTAATGTTGAACCAGCATGAAGAAATCAGAAAGAAGGGGTCAGCGGGTCAGGGCTGGAGGGACAGCTGCTGCTCCTGCCCACCCCCACTTTTGGCTTCTGATTTTGGCTGGGAAAAGCCCAGGATTTATGTGCTCGGGGGCAGGTCATCCTAGGCATTGATGCCCCGTTGTGTTGGGCTCTGGTCTTGGCCCAGAGAGTGCAATGGACCAGAGGTTTGACTGTAAAGGGACAGGGACTTTTGTCCCTGGGTACTGGCTGAGAGACGTGGGGAGAGTCAGTACGCTGTCTACTCTCATCTGAAAAACTGGGATATTACAGCCTCTGCTGCCAATCTCTCAATGATTTCAGCTCAGAAGGACCTTAGAGATGAGCCAGTCCTATGCCCTGATTTTACACATTAGAGGACTGAGGCCCTGAGGGGTTCAGTGATTTATTCAATGTTATATGGATAGTAAGTAGCCAAGGCTTTTTTTTTTTTTT
>CM053623.1:445857469-445880812 GCA_028646595.1 Phalanger gymnotis | reverse complement strand
GCTGTCTACTCTCATCTGAAAAACTGGGATATTACAGCCTCTGCTGCCAATCTCTCAATGATTTCAGCTCAGAAGGACCTTAGAGATGAGCCAGTCCTATGCCCTGATTTTACACATTAGAGGACTGAGGCCCTGAGGGGTTCAGTGATTTATTCAATGTTATATGGATAGTAAGTAGCCAAGGCTTTTTTTTTTTTTTTGTATTCCCATTGCTTTAGCGAGGCGCCTGGCAAACAGTAAGCACATAATAAATGCTTGGTGACGAATACAGATTTGAACCCCTCTTCTGACTACAAACCTAGTGCTCTTTCTATGGCACCAGAAATAAAAGACTGAAAAGAGTCACGAAAAAGTGAAATATGGGAGGATTTGTATGAAGTGATGCAGGGCAAAGAAGCAGAGGAGAATGATATTCCTGATGACCAGGAGAATATAAATGAATTAACACTCAAAGGCAGCAGAACTCGGATCAGAGCAATGGCCAACCTTGGTTCCAGACGAATGATGATGGAAGGTCACTTCCTCCTGCTAGGCTGAGAGGTGGGGGGGGGGGCCCACGGGGACTGAATGCTGAACTAGAGCTGAGAGGCGGCAGCTGAGTCACAGAATTATAGATGTAGAAGAGGAGGAAAGTAAGGCCCAGAAGAGCCTCACAAGAACCTGACCCCAGGTGCGAAGCCTACACACCAGAACTCTTTCCATTTAGGTTGGCTTTGATAATCGTGGGGAAGTAAGAGGAGGGTACTTGGGTGAGCTTGCTAGATGCTTTTATTCTCCAAATTCCTCTTTACCACAGAAAGTTAATAGTCGTGAACTTTTTGGCCCCTGAGACTCATGGAGACCTTTGTGATAAGCGGTGAAATCACCCATCTTAGAAGGGAATACATGCAAATAAAGGAAACAGAAACTTAGCTAATGTTCTAGAAAGCACCCCTATTAGTAACACGGCTCCCCTTGGAAAGAATCCCTCGATCCTGGGTCCTTTGCCTACTAGCTCACTGTGCTTGGGGCTGGCCAGAATGTCACGTTCCATCAGCCTCCTGGTCTTAGGGCTTTTTTTTGCTCTAAATGACATGGCCCCCAGCCTGTCTCCTTGTGACTAGAGGTGTCTTTTTCCCCTGGATGGCTGTCCAGGCTTTGTTTTCCCTCTACCTCCCTCTCTCACTTCCTGTTTGCTGTAGGTAGAGGGTGGGAAGAGTCAATATTAGCCCTGAGCCTGAGCACTGAGGGACAAAGAGCAGGTCCAGAGGGAATTAAAAGTTCTCTTGTGTCTCTCCTGGTCTGTCCTGCTGGGGTCTGGCCTGGGGTCATGTGCCATCTGGGGAGGGCAATGGGAGAGGGAAGTTAGAGTTGAGGCCAAAGGTTCTGTGGAGCGGAATGAAAGAGGAGAAGGAAACCAGGTGTGTCTACTGGCTGACCCGACGCTTGCTACTCAGCTGGGAAACGAGCTTCCCATACAGAGGGAAGGGTGGGGAGGTAGGGCAAGGCCCATGGTCAGTCAGGCTTCTGGAAGCTGAACTTAGATGTTACTTCCCATAAAATACTAGAATGTTTGCTACAGGGTTCGGAAGGCCATCTCCAGTATGGAGTTCTGGGAAGGGTGCAGGATTTTCAGAGAACCTGGGTTCAAATCTTGGGTCTGTGTGACTTGGGGATAGGTAACTAACTTCACCTCTCTCCCTCTAAGTTTCAGCTGTAAAATGAGGAGGGCCAGACTAGATGGAGTCTAAGGCCCCTCAGCTCTAACCCAACAATCCTTTGACACCAGATGAGCTGGATGCCTTCCTTCCCTCTTCCCTCTAGGTTTTTTAATATTCTGTGGCTCACGTTGATTTTGTTACTCCTCACACACACTACATGACGGGGTCATCTTCTTTTCTGAATGTAAATTTGCTGGAAAATATTTACATTTCTTGAGCATATCATCGCTGGAAATAAGCTCCAGCCCACTTATACCAACCATGCCATTTCTCATTTGGATAACATGGCATCCACACTTTTATTAGACCGTGGCTTTCTAGGGCTTGAGGCCATGTAGCACCACCAGAATACAGGAAGCCAATACAAGCATGGCCAGAACAGATTGACAAGACCTATCCATTACCAATGGATGAATTAATCAGCTCAGGGGTTTGGCATTTCTAGAAAAAGGAGAGTAGTGCAAGGGGGGGGGGGTCTCCTTCACAGAGCCAGGCACGTGTTTCTCCAGAGTATGAAGGCAGTGGGTGTGAGGTTACTGAGGAGAACTGGGAATGAGGTGGAGCGTGGCCACAGCTTTTCCTGAAATAGCTATCTTAGGGTGGCTTCTTTTTTTCCTGTCTTTGAGCACATGGGATTATGAAAGTGCTGACTAACTTCTCCAAGGCATTCCAGACCACTCTCTTACTCCCATTTCAGTTCTGGGTGCTGTTCACCATTTTATCTGTAGTGCTACTTTATATACACTCACATACACATACATATCTATATCTCTATCTATCTCTATATATGTATACACACAGTGTTGTTGTTCAGTCTTATCTGACTCTTCGTGACCCCATTTGGGGTTTTCTTGGCAAAGATACTGGAGTGGTTTGCCATTTCCTTCTCCAGCTCATTTTACAGATGAGGAAATTGAGGCTAACAGGGTGAAGTGACTTGCCCAGGGTCACATAGCTACTAAGTGTCTGAGGCCAGATTTGAACTCAGGAAGTCTTGACTCCAAACCTGGCACTCCATCCAGTGTACCACCTAGCTGCTTGCACACACACACACACACACACACACACACACACATCAATATACATATTGATGAAATAACTCAAGGGGCTATCTATCCATCCAATTATCAGTCTGGACAACAGTGTTTCATTCAGTCAGTGTTTTCTGTGGGCTTTATTAATCCCAAATATTTTGCATTTTGTGTATCCATTGAGGAAGTTTCAATATTCTAGGATTTTATATTTATATATACACACATATCTCTGCATATATCTATCTATCCATGTCTACATATGATCAACATAATGTCACCCATAGATGGGCACATCTGAAGGGCTACACCATAGGTGGAGCAGCCCTCCAAATGGGGAATCCCTCCTCCATTTGGATCCTATGATAGACATCCTCCATGGCAGTTGCAAATACCCTGGATTTATGCCTTGCTTATTAGTGATAATCAGAGAAATATTAAACAAAGATTTTTTTGGTATTTATCAAGAAGTCATATGCTCTTAATATACGCATGAGAGACAATTTATTGGAGGAGATCCGGGAAGGCTTCACTTTGCTCCACAGAGTTCAGTATTTTTGTAATCAATTGTTAATACCAGGGGATCTTGTATTTTTACCTTTCGATTGTTTTGTGAAGATTCAATTCAAATAAGCCTTTCTCACAAGTCTACCATGTGCTGGCAACAGAAGTATACCATAGAAATCTGTTAGGAAAGACTGCCCATTCCCTTCTCCTATTTTCGTCAAGGATCATCTTGGTATATGGATGGATCATTCTTAAGGATTTTATAAAGATAAAAGTAGGAATATGGATGGTTGTTAATGGTGTCTTGAGCTTCCTTTCTGATAATAAATAGCCTGTGTGACTTTTCACATTTGTTTAGTGTCTTCCCTTCTTTCCAATATCTTGAATATCAGTCCCTTAAAGCTTTCAAAACTGTACTGCCACAAGCATAGATTCCTTCTGTGTATACACGGTTGGCCCCAGTTCTCCCTGGCTTCCTATACTTCAGCACTATGTCCCTTCCTCATGTGGCACACTGGAGAAGAATGTGTTAAAGAGTCCAGATAATAATGTTCTGGAAATGCTGAAAGAGATATGCTCTATTTTTTGTCTCCTGTCCTCATTCCTGTCTATAAATACTCTTGCAAAGATCTGGCTTAGTTGGGGCTCATGCCAACTTTTCTACAGACTTATTTTTTTCTTCCCTAATTTTATGAGATGACAGAGCTCTTCATCTTCCACCATTTCTTTTCCATAGTTTTCCAAGTGAATTTTTATTCACTAACATCGGCCCGTGCTTGGCAGTATCAAGCGTTTTCTGGATAAGGCACTCTCTGAATTCCTCACCCCCTAACTGGGATAACTTTTTATCAATAAAATTCCTATAAGGAAACATAGGGAATTTGTTTCAAGGGCTTTTATCTACTTCTGATTTTCAGTGTCAACAGGTCATCTGAGTAGGTCAGGAGAAGCTTCTATAACCATATGCCAGGCCTTCTCATATTTATTCTTCTGATTTAATTTTTACTTTTTCCTATGACAAGTTGTTCTTCCAATAGCACACAAATAGCCGATTCCTAAATGACTCCCACATCACTAACTGGGTAGAAGGCCAGGATAAATCTAATCAGATGATGTTATCAGGGTAAATTTGTAAAGTCTTATAGCGGGACACAGAGGGAGGCATAGTTGGCAGCAGTTATGACAAAGAGCTGGGAGTTTTAGCGGACTGCAAAGTCAATAGCATGACACGGCTGCCAAGGAAGCTAAAGTGATCCTGAGCCACGTTGAGAGGCACAGCTTCCATGAATATGAAGCTGACTCATCTGGAATACTGTGTTCAGTTCTGGACACCGACAAACTGCAGAGTATCCAGAGGAGGGCAACCAGGATAGAGAAGAGCCTTGAGTCTGTTATAGAAGGATTGGTTGGTTGAAGGAAATGAAAGTGCTACCCTAAAGAAAAGAGTCAGAGGGGAGTCGACAGTTTTTTTAAGTGTTTGAAGGGCCACCATGTGGAGGAGGCTCAATTAGGCTGGTTCTATTTGGCCCCAGGGGGCGGAACCAGAGACAACTGGCAGGCATTGCAAAGAAACAAATTTAGTTAGGCTTGGTGTTAGGAAAGACTTGCTAACATTTAGTACTATCCAAAAATGGAATGGGGTGCCTTGAGAGGTGCTTAGCTCCCCCTTGTTAAGGCCTTCAAGCGACTCAATAATCACTGGATGGGTATATTACACTAAGCATTCCTTTTAGGTAAAGGCTGGACTAGATGACCAGTAATGCCCCTTCCAACTCTCCTCCTTTGTAATTTCATGACTTTATGGTTGTGTGACCTTGGGTAAGTCACTTTACCTTGATGATACTGAATTTCCCCCTCTGTAAACTGAGGTTGGACTATATGAGCTGTTTTCAAACTTTCCGGTTCTAGGACCCTTTTACACTCTTAAAAATTGAGAACCCCACCCCTTCCCCAAGATTTTGTTTTACCTGTTGATGTTTATTACATTAAAAAATTAAAATGTCTTAGTATTACTGTGAAAATAATTTTGACCTCACAGGCCCACCGAAAGGGTCTCAGAGACCCCTGAGGGTCCCTTGACCACACTACGAAAATCACTAGACCAAGTGATCTTTAAGGTAGGTCCTTTTCAACTCTGAAAGCCCAATAATCTTAGAACTTTTTGAGATTTAGTTCACTCCCTTGTAAAATGAAGATGAAAATATGAACACTACCTCCATCCCAAGGATCTTTTTTTTTTGGTCTGGACCTGGGTTTCTTTGGGAACCTGCTGACACGGAACTTTTTCCACCAACAGAGCTCTTTAATAGCTTTTAGAGGACTTCGGGGGGGGGGGTCTAAGCTAATGACTTGTCCGTGGTCCCACAGCTAATGTGTCATCCAGCAGGACTAGAAACCAAGTCTTCCTGACTCCAGGGCTGACCATCCATGCTGCCCCTCAGTAAATGTATATAAAATGCTCGCTAAATGAATGTAAGTTATTAGCATACAACACAAGGGCGGGAACAGCCTGTAGAGACCAACTTGTCCAGCATGTCCTTTTTATAGACTGGAGAACCCTGATTAAAAGCCAGCTCTTTTGACTATAGGGTCAGGGCTCTTTCCGCTACAAAAAATGAGAATACATGTCTGTACATACTAATTTGGGTCCCATAGTACTATATTTTATATCTAACACAAAATACAACTCTATGATCACTTTGTTCTACACCTAACAAATCTTAAACTGAATAATACTGCTCTCCTTCAAATTTGAATTTTTGTATAATCTGTATAGGCTAAGTGTCCTCAAAATGCTGTTTGGGGAGAACTGGAATGAATACTCTTCCTCTTCGAGAATTTCACTGTAGTAAGTAATTTAGTCTCTCCATTGTTAAATCCCTGACATGTTGCCTCATCCTTTAGTGAAAAGGAGCCCTGGCCACAGTGAGAGACTCAAAGTTCTCGTGCTGGCTGTGCCTGACTGGCGAGATGCCCTGGAGCCAAGTCCTCTCACTGTCAGAACCTGTTTCCTTCTCTATACTAGGAGGAAGTTGGATGAGATCATCTCAGAAGCCTGGTTCCGGTTCTAAGACTAGTTGTCAGGGTTGGCATCTACCCTCCTTGTTCACCTTTTCTTCTTTCCTCTGACCAGTAACATGCAGAAAGGCAGCCTAGAGTGGGTGGAGGGAAGCCAGAGCAGGTGCTAATGTCTATGCACTGACTGGACGCATCTGCAGCTGGCATGAAGGAAGGGTTTTTTCGATCCTGTCAGTCTTAGGGCCTTTTAGACTCTCCCATGTTCCCTGATTGTCTTGTGCTGTTTTGACCAATGGATCCTAAATTCCTTGGGAGGAAGGACTGTGTGCTACCCTCAACTATGGCTCCATGAGAACCAGGGTTGGTACACTCTGACTCGGTGAAAGCTCAAGACCCGCACGGCAGCCTCTAATCAAGCAGCCACTATGTCCCTGCTCTCCTAAGGTTTGATTAGGAGCCTCAGTTTACTCATTTACAAAATGGGAATCATTTAACCCGGAGGGTTCTGTTGGAGCAAATGACAGTGCACACGAGATGTTCAATCAGCCTTAATATAAACAGCAGCTATTGTCAACACCTGGCCCTTTCCAAAGGAGTGTCCCACCGATGATAACGGCTAAAATTTTCAGAGCGCCCGATACACATCATCTCTTTGATCCTAAAATGGTTATTATCCCCATTTTGCAGCTGAGGAAAATGAATGCTCACAGAGATCAGTGACTAGCCCAGGGTCACACCACTCATGTCCAAGGCGAGATTTGAACCCAGGTTTTCCTCCCTCCAATTCCACCAAGAAGTTGTTTAGTCTGTGTTCTTGTATAACAAAACGCAGGGACCACTTCTGCCTGTCTTTGCCTCCCTGTCGTGGAGCACTACGCCCGACACAGAACAGGGGCTTAATTGATGTTTGCTGACTGAGGCTGGCTGCTTCGTTCCACTGGGACCTGGTGAGTGAGAAAGGACATCACCTAACCCCTGTTCCTGACGGGGAAGGGCCTGGAGCCTCGAGCCTCTTAGATAGCATAATGCTGCTCCCACCTCTCCATTCTCCCAGTAGATTCCCAAGTCTTCCTGGTGAGAGAGAGTGAGCAGCTCCCGAGCCTCAGGCGGGAAGCTCAATTCACAGGCCAGGTGTGCAGAGACCCCTGACACCCCAGCTGGGCCTTTGGGGTAACTGGGCGCAGAGCAGACAACAACTCACACCAATAGACGACCAATAGCTCTCCATAGGCTGGCCAAGGTCATGCCCGGGGAGGGACATTTCACCTTCTGCTTCCAGTCAGACAATACAGACAAAGATTGGGTCCAGGGAGACACTTGACACAAAGCAGAGAGAAAACAGACATGCTGGGATTTTGTGGGAGGGTCTGCTAGGAGGGGCACAGTGGGGATATCAGGGGCCCATCTCCACTTCCACCACCTCACCCACAGTGCTGAACCCCGCCCCACTCTCCTGAATGAGGACCAGGCCATGCCTGGGGCCTGGCTCTTCCTGAACCACAAGGCAGCTGTCTTCACCCTCTGAAATGGTGACCTCTGTGACATCTGCTGGGATAGAGGCTGGGGTAGGGGAGGAACCCCCTTCGCTTGGGGTGCCTCACAGCTCTGTGTCTGCCTGGTGCAGTGCCATGGTGGGCTTGGCTGGGCTGGGGGTCTTGGTCTGGTGGCTGAGCTGGTGCCTTTTGAGGCTCTGCGGCATGGTGTAGCCCATGCCACAAGTTGGGCAGTGGAAAGGCTTGTCTGCCAGGTGAGACTTGAGGTGGCGTTGCCCCTTGGTGGCCAGAGTATATGCCCGACCACACTGTGGGCAGGGAAAGGGCCTTTCACCAGAGTGCAGGCATTCAGGGGCTCAGAGCATGTGGGGATCCCGCAGGGCTTTGCCACACGCTGGGCAGAGATGGGCCTCACCTGTGTGAGAGATGAGGTGCAGTGCAGGCAGTGATAGGGCTACTTGCCAGTGTGAAGGCGCAGGTGTCCCCGCAGGTTGCCGTGCTGGCGGAAGGCCTGGCCCCAATCGGGGCACAGGAAGGGCTTCTCACCTGTGTGGAGGCACATGTGGTTCTTCAGGGAGCCTTGGTTAGCCAGGGGGCATCCGCAGATGGGGCAGGGGCATGGGGTGGAGGCAGCAGACACTTGATGCGTCTTGCAGTGAAGCCATAGGGAAGGCCTTCCAGCGAAGGCCTTTCCAAACTGGTCACGTGTGAACGGGTGGGCGCCTGAGTGCACCACTTGGTGCTCGCGTAGGTGTCGGTAGGTGCCATAGGCCTTGTCACGCTGAGGGCAGGGGAAGGGTCGGACTTCCTGGTGTCCCAGGATGTGGGTCTTGAAGCTCTCCTCAGACCTGTAGCTCTTGCCACATTCTGTGCAGAAGAATGGCTTATGCCCAGCATGCACAAACTGGTGCTTCTTCAGGTGGCAGAGCTATAGGAAGGTCTTGCTGTACACGGCACAATGGTAGCGCCTTGAGATATGTTGAGCAGTGCCCATTGGGTTCCTCCTGCCCCTGGGGGGCCTGGTGAAGCTCGAAGGCTCTGCTTCTCCATCCTGGCCTTCTTGGGGAGACAGGCTCTGGACTCCTGGGAAGCCCTGACTCCCAGGGCCAAACAGCTTGCAGGATTTGTTAGTCAAGCAGGGGTTAAGCCAAGGGCCTCTACCAGGAGCCATGGGTGAGGAGGCCACATCACTTGGACTCCTCTGATCTACAGACGTGTGTTGCTCCAGGGCAGCCATACCCTCTCTCTGGGGCTATCTGGCAGAGAGACTGTTTTTACTTCATTCTCATTCTCCTCCCCGTCCCCTTCCTCCTCAATGTGCTCCTGGGGCTCCAGGGGCTGAGGGCCTATGGGAATCTCTTCCTGAGATTCGGGTTCAAACTGGGGGTTCTGTTTCGCTGCTTCTTCAATGGCAGCGTCCTGATGGGGAGAGATGGCTCAAAGGGAAGGGGAGGAGATCAGGGTTAGCACAGAACAAGATGAGGTAGCTGACAAGAGACTGTGCTTTGTCTCACCCCCAGCCTGGCTCCCCAGGTGAGGTGACGACACGCAGCTTCTCTGGGGAATGGACGGATGGGAAGATGCTGCTCCAGGCATCCCAAGGGGAGTCACAATCTTCTCCCAACCCAAGTCTGAATGCTTCACTTAGGTAGTAACAACTCACACTAAGAAGGAGGTTTAAATATGAATGATCTGGAAATATGTTTTATATGATTGCATATATACAACATATCAAATTACTGACCATCTTAGGGAGAGGGGAGGTGAGAGAGGGAGAAAATTTGGAACTCAAAATTTAAAAAAAAAATGAATGGTAAAAATTGTCTTTACATGTAACTGGGAAAAAATAAAATACTCTTTAAAAAAAAGGAGGTTTAAAGTTTAGAAGGTACTTTCCTCACAGCCATCTGATAAGGCAGGGGATAGACAGGCTGGGACCCCTCTCTTAAAGCTGATGAAACTAAATTTTAGACAGGTAGAATGACTCACCCTTGGATTTTAAGGGGCAGGGGAAAGGGAATGAGCATTTGTTAAATGCCTGCTATGTGCCAGGCATTGGGCTAAGAGCTTTACAATTTCATTTGACCCTCACCAGCCCTGGGGGTAGGGCCTGTTATTATCTCCATATTACATCTAAGGAAACTGAGGCAGGTAGAAGTCGGGTAACAAGCCCAGGGTCCCACTGCTAGGCAGTGTCTGAGGCAGGATTTGCACTCAGGTCCTCCTGATGCTTTGTGTATTCTGGGGCCCCTTGGTATCTGTTGTCTCTCTACTTCAATGCCTCTTATTGGAATCAGTGCTTGACCCCCCTGGAGGAAGCCTGCACTGGCAGGAGTTAGCCTCTGGGTGGCCCCCGCCAGGCTGTTGCCATCAAAAACATACCTGTGCATGGCTTAGTAGCATCCCCTCCAGGAGACTCCCTGCTGGTCTGCTCTTTGGGCCTGGTCCCACAGACAGAGGCTGCTCCTCCGCACAGCCTGGGCCTGTGTGGGGAGGCCGGGGCCACAGCAGCAGCTGAAAGCCAGGCTGGAGGATCTGGGACACTTGCAGGTGGAGCCTCTTGCGGATTCTTACAGGGGCCATGCTCCCCTCCTTCTCCCGCCCACCCTGCTGCACCAGACTGTGAGGAAGGTCTGAGGACAGTTAGGAGCCCCTCATGAAGCCACTTTCCCCAAAAGCCTTGAGCTCCATACTTAGATATTCTCTCTGCTAACTTCTCAGTTGTTGGTGCTGATTGAGAACTTAGCCCCTTCTAAATGTCACTGTAGTATGGTGTCTGCCCTCTGAAAGTTTGTGTTCTAGGTCAGAAGGGGCAGACTCACCCACTTCCCCATCACACTCCTACTCACATGGCCCAACCTGAGTTCTGTTCACATAAATGCACACCCCTCCACAGGCCCAACAACATCTGAAAGAAATAACAAGACCTTACACTTGTATAATGTTTCACAGTTTACAAGCTTATATATTCACCATCTCACTCGTTCTTCACAACCGCCTCCACAGCATCACATTTGATTCTCATGAAACAAACAAATGTTTACTAAGTGAATGAATTACTTGGTGTGGTAGTCTGGGCAAGTGTGACTCTACCCATTTCACAGATGACCAAATAGAGGCAGGTGGAAATGATATCCTCAGAATGACCACTCACACTTTTAATGAGGGAGTCATCAACCAGACCTCCTTCTGGTAAGACTGAGGACCGCCTGCCCCTCCCCTAATGCTCAGAGTCCTGGGCCCTACCAGCTACCCTGTAGCCACACTCTAAGGATGTTACAGCCTCTTCAATGCATTGTTTCTCTCTCTCTCAGTCAGAGCTTGGGCTCATTGAGGCCAGGGATGGTTTCACTTTTCTATTTGTATGTTCAGTGCTTCTCATACTACTTGGCTCTCTCCTAGAGTGATCACCTCCCTGATGTCATGGTCCTCTGAGAACAAAGGACAAACAACCACCTCTGTGAGTAGAAAAAGAGCTGCCCACTGGGGCCCAGAATGGAACTGGCCAGTTGGGAAACAGCTTGCTTGCTGCATTCCTTCCTTCCTTTCCTGCCCAAAGGCAATGTATGTTTTAATCTCTGAATTTTTTTTCTTTATTAAAGACTGGCCTTAACCCCAAATCCATTGATTGGCCAACAATAGGTCCCAGGCCAAGCCCTACTTGGTCACTGTTTGGGTCCTGATTGGCTCAGAATGAATTCTTTCTGTTTTGATCTGCAGGTCTTCCCAACTTTTTTTTTTTTTTGACTAGGTAAAAGAGGCCATTCTCTGTTTCATTTCTTATTAAGCCTTAATCACTGAATAGGTGTTGCCTCAAGTCAATCTGAGACCTGTTAAAAACCTTAGCTTGAAAAGGCCAAGGTCCCCCACAGCATCCAGGGCCATCTCCAGTCCTCCTGATACACATCTGACCCTGGACCCAGATGGCTCCAGATCAGAAAGTGAGGCTGGTGACTTTGCATAGCCCTCCCTCACTTAAATCCAAGTCACTTGCATGTAGTGGCATTGCCTCCTTGATGTCATGGTCTTTTTTGTGAACCAAGGACAAACAACAGTGCGTGGCACATTTTTATTGTTTAGTTGTGTCTGACTCTTTGTGACCCCATTTGGAGTTTTCTTGGCAAAGATACTGGAGTGGTTTGCCATTTTCTTCTCCAGCTCATTTTACAGAGGAGGAAACTGAGGCAAAGAGGGTTAAGTGATTTGCCCAGGGTCACACAGCTAGGAAGCATCTGAGGCCACCTTTGAAATCAGGTCCTCCTGACTTCGGGCCTGGCCCTTATCCACTGCACCACCTAGCTGCCCATCTGGCCCATAGTGACTACTTTTTCATTCATTAATTCATTGTTATTGATTCAAATGTGGTATTCCCTAAGCAGAATGTAAACTCTCAAGGGCAAAGAATCTTTTGTTTTTGTCTTAGAAAGACCTGATTTCAATTCCTCCTTCAGACACTCACTAGCTGTGTGAACCTGGGCAAGTCTGTGCTACTTTCCTCATCCACAAATAAGGATTATAATAACCCCTACCACCCAGGGTGGTTGTGAAGAGCAAATCAGGTAACACATAAATTGCTTTGTCACTTAACAAATGTTTGTTGATTGACAGTTTGCAAGTTCTCTTTTCTCCTGTTTTTTTGAAAAAGCTGAACACTTGCCCTTCTCCGGTCTGTGCTGGGCTCCTTGGGCTAGAAGGAATCTCTTCCTCTCCGAGTCTTGCGCAGCATTTCTTTGGGACTCCTCTCATTCATGTTTAGCCCATCCTGGACTAAACTGGAAGCTTTCAGAGAATTGGGACAAAGTCTCCTCTATCTGGCCAGTCCCTGGCTTCCCTCTGAGCAGGCGCTTGGTCACTGTTTCCCCAGTTCATTTAGTCCACAATATTTACCGGGCGCCTATTCCGTGCAGAACACTGTCCTGGGTGCTAGAAGAAATACGAGTCTAGAAATGGGACGCTCATGGAGTTCACTGGACATTGGCGTAAGACAGAGGCAGCCACAGGAAATGCTCCTGAGGGACAAGACCGTCAGAGGTAAGAGTGCTTTGGGTCAAACAGCAACCAATCGATCGGAATTTATTCCTTTATTAGACACCCAAACTGTGCCGGGAATTAAGGGTGCAAAAGGGTAAAAGTCAAACCTGCCCTCAAGACTCTTCCATCCCACCCCCTTACTTGTCGGGCGCTTGTTGATGGGAATTGAATGACTTGCCTAGAGACGGTCACAAGTAGGACTCAAACCGGGGTCTCCCTTGGCTTGTCTAGTCTGCGGTTTTGGGGGCACATCCACAGGGAAACGAGGCCACGAGATTACTTGTGGGAAGGCGAAGCGCTCGGGCCTTAGGACACTTTGCATATTCATGAAGGGGGCATGGCGAGGGAAAGGGACAAAGGACAGTAGCCCCGCCCTCAGGGGGGAGGAGCGAGGCCGGGGCAAAGCAGCCTTCTTTTCTGTCGGGTACCTCTAGTACGGCCCTAGAAGAGGGGAGGGTGGCAGCCCGACCTCATCCTGGCCCAGCATAGACCCCAGATCCCTAAGGCCCCTCGGGGGTCCGGCTTGGGGGTGCAAACACCAAATGTCAGCTGGGGGGGGTGGGAAAGGCAACTCGAGAGGACAAGTTAAAGGGCCTCTTGACAGGCATAGGTCGGTGAAGTGACTTGCCCAGGGTCGCATGTCTGGGATTTGAACCCAGGTCTTCCCACGGCCCGAGGGAGGAGGGGATGGCTCGGAGGTGTTTGTTGCGCAGGGAGCGTCGGCGGCATTTTCCAGAGGACACTGAGGCCTGGGCCGGGATTCGAGCACGGCTGGCCGCTCCTCCAGGGACCCTCAGAGCAGGCCGGGCCGCAGCGCGGCGCCCATGCACCAGACCCCGAGGCGCCGCCGGCGGGCGCCTGACGGGTCCAGGGCCAGGCCGCGGTGGAGGCCGTGCCTGGGTGAGCGCGGGGAGACCCCGCCCACACAGCCGCCCCCAACGCTGCCGCCGCCGGGCCTCAACGGCCGAGCACATCCACTTCCGCCCCTGGAAGTGGGCGCTCCTGCAGGGCTCCCCGCGGAAACTTGCGCCAACTCCTCGGGTTCCGCCTGCGAGTGGCACGTGGCAGGTCTTCCGCCTGGAGAGCTGCTCGGCGGTGCTGAGGCACCACCTCCGCCTTTTACAGATAGAGAAAGTGAGGCGGGCAGCGGTTAAGTGACTTGTCTAGGGTCATACCGCATAAGCGTTCAACGCTGGATCTGACAGGTTTCCCAGTGCTCTACCCACTGCATCACCCGGCTGATTGTCATTAGAATAGTGAGAATTCTCATCTTCCTTCTAGGGAGAGGCAGCCGGCGCCGCCCTCAGGGATCATTACAACAACTGTCACTTAACAGCAGGAGAAACTGACGCCAAAAGAGACGGGGCAGGCAGGAGTGAAGAGGATTCTCTGGATCTGGCACCCAGGGAGCCCTAGGGTCACGTCCCTATTAGATTGGAAGCTCCCTGAGGGCATGAATTGTCTTTAGGCTCCTTATATATCCCCAGCGCTTTGCACAGTTCCTGGAACACAGTAGGCGATTAATACATGCTTATTGACTCACCACCTATGACACAACCTGAACTGGTGAGCTTGGGGAAGATACAGTGCCCCAAGCAAGTCTCAGACTATCAGGGAAGGACAAGTGGCAATCTCTGTTGAGGAAGGGGTTCTCACTGGGAGTTCCCTTAATAATGATGATGATGATGATAGCAGTAACAGTAACCAGGCATTTATATAGCACTTTAAGGTTGGCAAAGTGCTTTACAGACACTGTCTCATTTGATCCTTTCATTCCGTCAATCAATAAACATTTATTATTGTTCAGTTCATGACCCCGTGGACCCTGTGCATGAGGTTTTCTTGGCAAAGATACTGGAATGGTTTGCCATTTCCTCGTCTAGCTTATTTTACAGATGAGGAGACTGAGGCAAACAGGGTGAAGTGACTTGCCCAGGATCATAGAGCAGGTAAGTGCCTGAGGCCAGATTTGAACTCAGGAAGATGAATCTTCATGACTCATGACTCTAGGCCTGGCACTTTACCCACTGGTCTCCCTAGGTTCCCCTATTCCCAGGATAGCAGGTGCATAACAAATACATGCTTATTGGTTGACCAACAAGCCTCTTTCTTTTAATAATTTAATAATAATTTAACATTTTATTTTTTCCCCAAGTACATGTAAAAGACAAATGTTAACATTTGAAAAAATTTTTGACTTCCAAATTCTTTCCCCCTCCTGTCCCATGCCCCAGAATGTAAGCAAATTTATAAATTTTTAAATTATGTATGTGCAGTCATGTAAAATGTATTTCTATGTTAGTCATATTATGAAAGAAAACAGACCAAAAATGCAAGAAAAATAAAGCAGAAAAAAAGTATGCTTTGATCTGCATTCATACTCCATCAGTTCTTTCTCTTGAGAGAGAAAACATTTTTCATCATAAGTCCTTCAGAATTGTCTTGGATCACTGTATTGCCGAGAATAACCAAATCATTCACAGTTGATTGTCGTACAATATTGCTCTTACTGTATACAATGTTCTGGTTCTTCTCATTTCACTTTGCATCAGTTTATGTTAGTCTTTTCAGGTTTTTCTGAGAGCATCCTACTCCTCATTTCTTATAGCAAAATAATATTCCATCATAATCACACAACAACTTGATAAGCTATTCCCCAATTGATGGACATTCCATCAATTTCCAATTTTGCCACCACTAAAAGAGCTGCTATAAATATTTTTGTACATATAGGTCCTCTTCCTTTTTTAAAAAATCTCTTTGGGATACAGAGCTAGGAATGGTATTGCTTGATCAAAGGGTATGCACGATTTTATAGCACTTAGGGCATAGTTCCAAATTCCTTTACAGAATGTTTGAATTGGTATACAACTTCACCCACGATACATTAGTGTCTCAATTTTCCCACAACCCCTCCAATATTTTTCATTTTCCTTTTCTGTCATAATTAGCCAATCTGGTAGGTGTGGGGTGGTAGCTCAGAGTTGCTTGAATTTGTATTTCTCTAATCAATAGTGATTTAGAGCATTTTTCCATATCACTACAGCCTTGATTATTTTGTCTGAAAACTGCCTGTTCCTATCCTTTGACCTTTTGTCAATTGAGGAATCGCTTTTGTTTCTACAAATTTGATTCAGTTCTCTACATATTTAAGAAATACGATCTTTATCAGAGACTTGCTGTCAATTTTTTTCACAGTTATAATTACTGTGCATTTCTCTCCATCCTGTTTTGCATTTATCCTACTCTCTCTTTAACCCTGTCCATTCTCAAGCGTTCAGCTTCTGACTTTTACCTCCCCCAGTCCGCCCACCTTTCTATCAGCCCCACCCCTTCGATCGTATCCCCTTCGCGTTCTACTTTCTGTAGGGTAAGCCTCCCCTTAATTTTATTTTTTTAGATAATCATCCCATCATATTCAGCTCACACCCTGTATACTCCTTCCAAGTGCACTAATAATGAGAAAATTCTTGGGAGTTACAAATATCAATTTTCCACAGCGGAATGGAAACAGTTTAACTTATCGAAGCCCTTAGGATTCCTGCTTCCTGGTTCACCTTTTCACGCAAGCGCACTGAGCGTAGGCCTCGGCGGGCCTGCCAGTGAGGGCGGAACTCTATTTATCCTCCTCCCTCCCTCAGGAAGGTAATGGTAACGGTAACAGACCGCGGCGGACACGAGGCGGAAGCGGCCGCGAAGGGCCCCAGGGGCGGCCATGTTTGTTCGTGGCAGTGGGCCGGAAGTGGGTGCGAGGCGGGGCGGAAGTGGCGGAGCGGAAGTGGCGGGGGGCGGTGGCTCCGGTGTGGGTGTGGGTCTGTGAGTGTGCCTGCAAGGGGGGGCGGCGGTCCTCTCAGCCAAGCGCCCTCCCCCGCGAGTGTCGGCTCCTGAGCCGGATGTTGGCGGAGCTTTGACAGGAGGAGGCGGCGGTGGCAGAGGCAGCATCGGCAGTATCGGCAGCATCGGCGGCATCGGCAGCATCCGCAGCAACGGTGAGCGGAGCCGGGGCCGCGCGGGGGAGGGGAGGGAATTGGGACCCCGACCCAAAGCCGAGGGGCGGGCCCGGATCCGGCGGTTGCAGTCTCCTACCCGGCTGGGACCGTCGTACAGATGGAGAAACTGAGGCTCGGGGGTTGACGTCTCCCCTGCGCCGTGAACGTGGACGAATAGCCCGTCCCCCTCTCCGGGCCTCAGTTTCCTCTTCTGTACGAAGCGGTGGGGTGTCCGCGGGAGCTGGGGTCCGGAGGAGTCCTCAGCCTTGGGCTCTCGCAGTTAATCCCTCAGTGACTCAGTTTCCTCAACTGTAAAATCCCTCCACTCCCCAGAAGGGGAACCCCTTTCTGAGACTCAGTTTCCTTATATGTAAAACGAGCGCTTTGGGGGAGGGGTATATAATAACACCTCCCCGACAGAATGATTATGGCAAACCTCAGTCAATCAATAAGCATTTATTAAGCTGCTCTGGGTCTCGGTTTCTCCTCTGTAAGACGAGGAGGTCGGACTAGCTGGCCTCTGAAGTTTCTTCCATCTGTAGATCTGTGGTCCTACTGTGTGCGGGGCATGGTGCAGATGAGATGAACTATGTACGGTACTTTAGACCAGTACCGTGTTATTTTTGTTATCTGATCCTCGATTTGAGGGAGTTGGGCTTTGATGTTGATTCCAGCTCTCCAAGAGCGTTTGGTAAGTAGATTCTGGGAATACAAATATGAAAAGTGACATAATCCTGGCCCTCCGGGTCTTTAAA
Organism: Phalanger gymnotis; assembly: GCA_028646595.1. NCBI lineage: Eukaryota > Metazoa > Chordata > Mammalia > Diprotodontia > Phalangeridae > Phalanger > Phalanger gymnotis. The sequence continues at coordinate 445,863,288 of CM053623.1, read as the reverse complement.
TCCTCTGGGAGGGCATGGCTTGGGCACAGCTGTAAGTACAGTGATACTTGTTGTCTTCCCCATCATAGCCCTTTGCACATAGTAGGTGCCACACACGCATCCCAGTTTTGACAAGTGTCTGCACCGATCCTCATTTGGCATTGGGACAGAATAGCATCTGAAGAGCAGAGTAGGCATTCTTTGATGTTTGTTTAATTTATAGTTTAGTGAAATGACTTTCCCCCATGTCACTTGGCTGCTAATTATCAGAGCCGAGAGTCAAATCCAGGTAACCAGGCTCCAAGTCTAGCATCTAGAGGTGGAAAGAACCTTAGGGGTGATGTATTCCAGCTCTCTCATCTTGTAGATGACAACCCCTCAAATGAAGTGGGCTTGAAGTGTGGGGCTCCCAGCTTCTAAGCAGCAAAACCAGGATTCATACCTAGATCCCCTGACTTCAAATACAGTGCTGTTTATTAGAGAAGCTGGTCAGAAGTGGGGTGGGGTGAGGTGTCGTAGGGCGGGGCCTGGGGCAGGTGTTCTTCTTTTGGTTTCAAAGGCTATTGGAGAGGGCCTGGGTTGAGGCAGGTTGGTAGGGGCTGGACTAGGTTTCTGTGGGTGGGGGAACATGTTACCCCAGTAGGATCCAGTCTTTGTCAGGTTTCCTTCTGGGTCTGTACCCCATATACCTATCTCCAGCCCTTCTCTTTCCTATTTTTTCCCTGGAGAAATAGGCCCTGCCAGGCCAGGGTTTTTGTAGATTGTCCCAGGTGGATTTGCTGTCATAATCTTAGATGGTAGATAAAGGAGACTTCCCTGGTATGGGGCATGTACTGTCAAAAGGAAGTTACCCGGGGGCACCAGTGTGATTTAATGAGATGAGAGACATTGAAGTTCAAAGTAGTACCATCCCGTTTATCTTGTAGCAGTAAAGATAGGTAACAATTTCAGTTATAGGTGGGAGTGACCTGGTAGGGGACAGTCACTAGCTGAGCTCCCTGAAAGCCATAGGGCTGGCATAGCCTCCTTCCTTACCCTGTTTAGGGTCAGGGTAATCCACCTCATTTAAGCCTGTGTCTGGGCCCTTGACTTGACTCATGGAGTTGAGTTGTTAAGCATTCCTTGGTGGGTAAAGGCTTAGATTAACACCAGGTACCCCCATGCACACTTTGGAGTGGCACCACACAACAGTCCCAATATCTCTGACCTTTTGTTTTACTCCAGCGAGGTGCTTTGGTGGTTTTTTCTCCAGAGGAAGAAGCTGAATCTTTTAGTGGACAGTGGCTTTCAGGGAGTCAGGCAGGAAAGAACCCTTCCAAATCAGGGTCTGTGAAGCAGCTTAGGCTGGAAATCCCCTGGGCCAATAGGATGCAGCCTCTCCTCATCCTCTGTCCTGGGAGAGCTTGGGGGCAGCTTTCTGTGATTGGGGTGAGTTTGCTGGCTATAGCTTCAGAGGTGCTGATAGGGATCGGTCAGGAAGGGCGGATGCAGTCAGGAAGTGAAAGCTGTGGAGTTGCAGAAAGGCGGTGAAATTTCAAGTTCAGCCCTTTTTCAATGTTGGCCTCCTTCCTCTCTTGTACATACTTGAGCTCCAAGCTGCTCTCTCCTTTAGCTTGGCACTGGAGAGATTTTTTAGAGCTCATAGAGCTCTTGATTTCAAACATGGGAAAACTGAGGCCAGAGAGAGGCCCCAGGGTGGGGTCAGCAAAGCATGGGTCTCCTCCAGCAGCTGCCCCCTCCAGTGCCTCTTCCTCCTTGTGTCCCTGGGACACAAGAGTGTGAGCGGTGGAATTCCTCCAAGGTAGGGCCTGCATGGCACAGAGTGGGCACGAGGAAAGCGGTGTGGCGTTGTGGTATGGAGTCCAAAGTCCCAGGTTTGAATCTTGGCTTGGCTCCGCTTACTAAGGATGGGATCAGCAAGTCACTCTCTCCAGATGGAAAAAAAGGCCAAAAAACCTCCCCACTGCATCCTGGGCTGTCTCTAGTGTTCTGATCCATATCTGACCACTGGGCCCAGATGCTCTGGAGGAGAAAGTGAGTCTGGTGACTTAGCACAGCCCGGCCTCACTTCAGTCCAATTCACGTGCAAGTCATGACATCACCTTCCTGAAAAACAAGTGTCCCCCTAAGCCTCTGTCCCCTCTGGTTCCTAAGAATCTGAGTGGTCCAAAGATCCAATAGACTGCCCTCTAGAGGCCTCTTAGTGAAGGCTGGCCTGCTGACCCCTGAAGTTGCGGAGACTTGGGTCTGATTCTCAGCTCTGCCACTTCAGACACCTGGGACCTCAGGCAAGTCCCTTCTTTGCTAAGCCTCAGTTTCCTCATCTCTACAGTGAGGACTTTGGCCCCAATGACTTCGAAGGTCCTTCTAGCTGTACATCTCTGCTCCTGGGCTATAGGGAAGGTTCCTAAACAGGCATGGTTTGGGCCCCTCCCAGCTTGGAGATCCCCTGATTCGGTATGAAATCGGGTGGGCTTGGGCTGAATGACTTCATGGCCTTCCTGACACTTTTTGATTCTGTGGCAGTATTTTTGGAAAGTAGGGGAGTCACATTGTGGGGTGAGTTATGCTTCTACTGATCAGACATCATGGATTTTCCAGGGGGGTCCCAATTCTGAACGTCGAGATTATTGTCCTCATAAATCCCAGAAGCATCCTAGAGTGCCAAACAGTCATAGGGTCGTACAGCTACAAGGGCTTTTATAGGCCTTCTAGTCCAACTCTGACATTTACAGATGAGGAAACTGAGGCCCATGGAGGTTAAGTGACTGGCCCAAGATCACGCAGGTCTCACAAGGCTGAGCTACGAATCAGATCCAGTCATCTGGCTCAAAGTCTGCTTTTCCCAGAAACGTCACGTTGTCTTTTCCCCCATAAAGGTCTCGTCTCTCTAGCCCACACTGGAAAACCTTGGGAGAGAGGCAGTCCCTGGTTTTTTGGAGGCAGTCTTTTCCAGTTTTGAGTCATTAGAATTTTGGGAAATTTTATCACCTATAAAGAAACTGAGATTCAACCAAGGGATGACTTGCTGGTTACACCACTATTAAGTGGAACTGAGCCAAGGTTCAAGCCCAGGACTTCTGAGACCAAATGCAGGCTCTCTCCACTGGACCACAGTACTGTTTTCCTGGTGCCTGTGTCCCACCAGGCAGGGCCTGCTGGGAGTCGAACCCTGACTTCAGGGCTATGTTCTGTGTATTGACTTTCCCTGTAACATTTTAGCAAATAGTAACTGAATGAATCAAGTCAGTGAGCTTAGTAAAAAAGTCATACAAACTACACAAAAAGGAAAGATCCCATTGTCCCAAGAAGATATTCTGGGAGTGACGTATGTTAGGTGGCCTATCAGGCAGAGCAGAATCTGGCCTTCAGGTAGCCCTGGAGCATGTGCCAGGTCGGCTAGTTCTAATCTTCCTACGGGAAAGTAAAGTTGAATGACTGTCCTGATTTGTGATTTGTAAAATATAGTCCTTAAAAAAAAACCCAATTCATATTCACACAGTGACTTAAGGTTTGCCAAGCACTTTCTTCACAGCCACCCTGGGAGGTCACTAGTTTTAAGGCAGTGATCCTTGGGTGGGGATTGGGAGTAGAATGGGAGAGAATAGGAGAGAATAGGTTACTAAGAAGGAAAATGATATTTTCCTTATAAGGACCAATGCTTTTGGGGAAGAAAATTGTATTTCACGTCGGTGGGAAAGGCTAGGGGTAGCAGCAGTGTTTTGGGGGCAAGCAGGAGCATTTCTTCTTTGCTTGAAGAGCTACCCGGATCTGACTTCTGAGCTCCCCAGGAAATTGATCTGGAGCTCAGAAGAGCTTTTAAACATTGAGTCAGTGTGGTTGCCTTGGTTACAGGGTGGTGGTTGCTAGGTGCAGGGAGGCAGCTTGCCATCCCAAGTCCTTAGCTGGGCCTGCCAATGCGTAGCTGTCACATTACCTCATGGCCCAGAGGAGTTCCGGGTCTGGGCCTTGGGCTTGCAGGTTCTGCCCCACTCCTCCTCACTGCCACCCCATCAGAGACTTGTCAATGACTTCCTTATCTTTCCTAGCGATCCTCTGACCATATATGTCTTGTTTTAAGCTCTTGGAATGTGTCTGGGCTCTGAGCAGGCTGCTCCTGGGACCTCTAGCGGGGAGCAGATTCATCTGGGATTTTGTGGGGACATAGGGAGGCCCAAGAACCCACCTCCTAACCACACACGACCACGCCCTGTTTTCTATGACCGGAATCCAAGCCCCAGGGAGTCCAAAAGAATCCTAGTTCTGGGCCCAGCTCTTCCCTAGCTCTCTAATCCTGGGAATATTTTTCCATCTTCCTCTCCCAGGTCCTAGGGCTATGAATGTTTCTTCTTTCTTTTTTTCCCCACCTCCACTCCAGCCTGCTCATCTAACTGTGTCTAGTCCTGGAGGGGCAGAGCTGGGCTTAGGCAGCTCTGGGGACTTAGCTGCCCTGCCTCTAGCCCTGGCCCATTCCTGCCATGGTTTCAATCACTGGATCCTATTTGGGGCCCTGCACTCTTTCTTCTCAACTCAGCAGGCTCCAAACTAATCTCCTGACCTATCTTCTGCGCCGCCGCTCCTCTTGACTTCCCTGTTTCTGGTGAGGACACCACCATCCTTGTAGGCTTTGAGCATCCGTCAGAATCTTTGACTCTTCCCTCTTCCTCCCTTTGTGAAAGCAGAATAGACATCCATCCATGTCTTTCAGGCTATGTGACCAGCCCCCTAGTTAGGTCCTAATCACCCCTCACCTGGACTGTTGCTGTGGCTGCCCAATTGGGCTTCCCCGTCTCAAGTCTTTCTGCCACATGGTTACCAAATTGATATTTCTTTTTTTTTTTAATTTTTTTTTATTTTTAGTTTTAGTTTGCAACACACGGTTCTACATAATTTTGAGTTCCAGATTTTCCTCCCTCCCTCCCCCCCTCCCTTGCCAAGATGGCATGGAATCCCATATAACTTCCATGTATAACTTGGCGTTGGGTTAATTTACACACTAGTCAAGTTGTGGAGAAGAATTATGATCAATGGAATAAATCATGAGAAAGAAGAAACAGAAGTAAAAAAAACACAACCCAACAACAAATACAAAAGAGAAAAAAAGGGGGAAGAAAAATGTGAGCATGAAGTGTGCCCCGATCTGCATTCATACTTCATATTCTTTCTCTCTATGTAGATAGCACTCTCCATTGTGAGTCCTTTGGAGCTGTCTCTGCATATTGTGTTGCTAAGAAGAGCAAAGCCTGTCAGGGTTAGTCATCACAGAATCCATATATCTGTGGTTGTGTATAATGTTCTCCTGGCTCTACTCCGCTCACTCAGCATTATGTCCATATCATCCCCATTTCTTTTAGCACAATAGTATTCCATTACCTCCACATACCACAGCTTGTTCAGCCATTCTCCAATTGATGGGCATCCCTTTGATTTCTAATTCTTAGCTACTACAAAGAGAGCCGCTATAAATATTTTTGTACATATGGGTCCTTTTCCCACTTGGGTAATCTCTTTGGGATACAACCCTAGGAGTGGTTTTGCTGGGTCAAAAGGTATGAACATTTTTATAGCCCTTTGGGCATAGTTCCAAATTGCTCTCCAAAATGGCTGGATCAGTTCACAGCTCCACCAGCAATGTAACAATGTTCCAATTTTCCCACATCCTCTCCAGCATTTATTGTTTTCCTGTTTTGTTATTTTAGCCAATCTGACAGGAGAGAGATGGTATCTAAGAGTTGTTTTGATTTGCATTTCTCTAATCAGTAGTGATTTTGAGCATTTTTTCATATGTCTATAGATATCTTTAATTTCTTTCTCTGAAAACTGTCTGTTCATATCTCTTG
>CM053623.1:445807428-445856969 GCA_028646595.1 Phalanger gymnotis | reverse complement strand
ATTTTGTAATGCTCTCTATCTCTTGTTGGGTCATGAATTCTTTTCTTTTCCATAAATCTGATAGGTAAACTGTTCCTTGCTCTCCCGAATTGCTTATAGTTTCAGCCTTTATTCCTAAGTCATGAACCCATTTTGACTTTATTTTGGTACATGGTATAAGATATTGGTCTATGCCCAGTTTCTGCCCTACCATTTTCCAATTTTCCCATCGGTTTTTGTGAAATAGTGAATTCTTAGCCCAGAAGCTGGCCTCTTTGGGTTTATCAAAGAGTAGATTGCTATGGTCGTTGACTTCTCCATCTTGTGTACCTATCCTATTCCACTGATCCACAACTCTGTTTCTTAGCCAGTACCGGGTAGTTTTGAGGACTGCTGCTCTGTAGTACAGTTTAATATCTGGTATGGCTAGACTACCTTCTCTAGCATTTCTTTTCATTAATACCCTAGATATTCTAGACCTCTTGTTCTTCCAGATGAATTTTGTTATTACTTTATCCAGCTGTGTAAAATAATTTTTTTGGTAGTTCAATTGGTATGGCACTGAATAGATAAATTAATTTAGGTAAGATTGTCATTTTTACCAAATTGATATTTCTAAATCACAGCTTTGACCACCAGTCAGTCGAAAAACCTTTAGTATACTCTTACTGTGTCCGTTGCCATGCTAGTTGACCAGGGTGCTGCCCTTTTTAAGAAGTTCCATTGGCTCCCTGGCCTTTAGGAAAAAATGCAAACCATTCTGCTCTGAAAGCCCACTATGCTCCTGCTTCTCTTCCAAGTTTATCCTATATTACTCCCTTTCCCATACCTTACTTCCTGCCCATGGCCCCTGGCTGTTCCTCACCTGAGGTCCTGCCTCCTGGGAAGACAATTCCCCCATTTATCTCCACCTCCTGGCTCAGTTCCAGGGCTCCCTCTTTTTCTAGGAGGCCTTTCCTTGTTTGCTCAGTGGTTAGCTCCCTCCCTTATCTGCTCCCAGACTACTTTGTATTACTTGGCATGCATTTTGTCTTTGCCCCCAGCAGGCTAAAGGGTACTGGGTACCCTTTTGTTTCCCTTTCCTATTACTATTATTAGCACAAGGTCTGAGACATAGCAAGCCTTAGAACTGCTTGTTCCTTGAGTGAATGACTGAGCCAGAGGCCAAGGTGGGCCTGGAGTCTCAGGGAGGGATAGAGGAGAAAGACCAGAGCCAGGCAGCAGCAGCTTCCTGGCCTGAAGTGGCTGGTGCCGGCCCACCAATCAGCCTCTGCTTTTTAACATTCCCTTCCACTAAGGGCCCAGGCCCGAGGTGAGCCTTGCTGTCCTAGCTGGCTGCACAGCCTTTGTGGAAAGGGACCTCTCAGCAGAGTCAGCTGGGAAGGGACCATCTTACCCCTTTTGTAGCTGGAGACCACGATGATGAGGCTGTAGCCTGGGCAGCTGGGAGGTGGGCAGTGCAGAGCCTGGCACAGCCCTTCCCCCACCCAGCTGGGAGATTCAAAGGGAGGCGCTGAGCTGTCCTGCATCCCAGCTGCTGTCTCTGGCCAGATCCCCAATCTGTGGGAGGCAAGGAGACCCAGAACTTCAGGCAACTCGCAACACACATCAGGGGACCAGAGATAAGCTTGCTGTGGAAGGGAGAGTCTGCACACTGACCAGCCCTGTGACTCCTCAGTGTCTCTTCCAGGCTCTGCAGGGTGAGACCAAGCAGCAGCATGGCCATGGATCCTCTCTCCGATCTGCAGGATGACTTAACCTTTGACAACACCAACCAGGCCCTGAACCAGCTGAAGCTGGCTTCCATTGACGATAAAAACTGGCCTTCTGATGAAATGCCTGACTTCCCCAGATCCGGTAGGCACTTGCAGACCCTGGGCCACAGGAGGAGTGGGAGAGTGGGGAAAGGGAGGGAGCCCAAGATGGGAGAGCAGAGGAGGAGACCCTGGGGCCCTAGGAGAAGTCCATGTTCAGGAGTAGGGGTGGCGCACAGAGAGCCCTTTTCCCCGATTGTCTCCTAACCATGCGGTGTGTCTGCCTGCTTCTCAGATGATTCCAAGAGCAGCTCCCCGGATCCTGTCACACACCTGAAATGGGACGACCCTTACTATGACATAGCCCGACACCAGATCGTGGAAGTGGCAGGTGAGCATTCCTCATGTCAGGCTGGCTCTGCAGGCATTGGCCAGGTCCTCAGTGGGATACAGGAAAAGGAGATCTTGTTCTCCAGAGGTGCAGCTTTGCCACCTTTTCATTCTGGAGAATATGATGGTAGTCCCTTCTCTGACTGGCTCAGAGGGTCCAAGAGTTCTACCTCCTATTCAGCCATTGCTCACGAGGTTACAGATTTTGTAGCTAGAAGGAACCTTAAGGCTCAGTTGGTCCAACGGGGTGGGGAACCTGCAGCCTTGAGGCCACAGGTGGCCTTCTAGGTTCTCAGGTATGGCCTTTTGACTGAGTCGAAGTTTTATAGAACAAATCGTTTTATTAAGGGGATTTGTTATGTGAAGTTTGGATTCAGTTAAAGGGCCACACTTGAGGATCTAGAGAGCCACATGTGGCCTTGAGGGCACAGGTTCCCCACCTCTGGTCCCACCCCTTAATTTAACAGAAGAGGAAGGAGAAGTCCAAAGGGGCTCGGTGATTGTCCAGGGCAGAGTCCGGATTGGAACCAGGCCTCCTGGTCCATGAGGGTCCTTCCCACTGAGCCATATCACCAACTCTGTGCCACCTGTCTAATTTCTGGGCAGTTTTAACAGCCTTGCTAGGCCCAGGTTCCAAGTGGGCCCATGGTCCAGAACCCCGAGACTCAGGTCTCCTCTTGACCGTTGTGGTGTCTGGTAAGATAATGATGAGGATTGCTCCTTTGCCCCTTCTCTCGGGAGAACCTCGTCACATAGTCATTAACAGATACTTATCAAACACTGGTAACGTTTGCATGGCTCTGTGCTAAATGCTGGGGGAGTCACAAAGAGGGCCCTTTCCCTGGGGATGTCATTGCTCAAAGAAGAGAGAGAATATGGGAAGGAGAAGTCCAGAGCCACCTGCCACTGACGGGAAAAGCTGGGGAGCTGTTTGAGAGGGAGGCTCTCACATCTTGTATGCAGTCAGGAGCAGCTTTTTGGGCAAGAGAGACTGTGCTAAGTCTAGCCCCTTGAGGAGAGAGTGATGCTGAATGAGTCTGGGCATCATGATGTGCCTTGGGGGTCAGCAGGGCCTCATTTCTCCCAGACCCTGGTGAGGGAGACAGTGGAGCTTGGTCTCCAAGAGGGGTGGGAGGAAAGTTGAAGAGGTTGCCCCGCCCCCTAGCACCTCTTCATTAAAATTCTGTGGATTCCTCTTGTGCCTTGGTCTGGGTTGCATATATTAGCTCAGGTATTCTCACTCCTGGGCTTCACAGTCTTGGTGGGAAGGACTGGAGTGCTCCATCAGTCTGGTCTCAGCCTGGAGATATGGCAGCCTTGTGGAGGTTCTGGAACCTGTCTGCATCCTCCAGACAGCTCCTTCAGAGGGTCTGTGTTTGATGTAATGAGAGAGAATCCTTCTTATGGGATCATCCTGTGGGATGCCACGGCCTCAAGCTGCTAGGCACAGTAGGGGATGAAAGGTATCTTGTACCCAGGGCATAGTGGCTCTTTTCCCCGCCCCCACCCAAGGGATCATGGAGAAGTAGAGCACAACATTTTTCTGTTTCTCCAGGGTGTGGTGAGCCTGAAGGGGGCCAGCCAGGTAGGTGGGGTCCCTGAGCTCTGCACTCTGGCCTTTGGGGCTCCCAGCCGCTGGTGGTGTTGATTAGGAGGGGCTCTCTGGTGGGGGCTGCGTGGGGCTGGCGGGATTGCAGCCCCTCTCCTGGTGACTGATGATGGCATTGGAAAGAGGTACAGACGATGACATAATCCAGGAAGGGACCCAGACCAGAAACCAAAGGGAAATGGATCTCAGACAAGACAGGTCTGTGTACCCCTTCTGTCCTCACCCCACCAGGAGTTGCAAGGTGTCTGTGCCAGGAAATCCAGAAACTGAGACAGGTCAGGGTTGGAACATCCTTGGGTGGGGCATCCCTGGAGTGTAGATGTCACTGATATGATTAGTGCCATAAGAGCCAGAAGAACGTGGGGACCCCCTGGCCATTTGGAACAGAAGATTGAGTCTGTCCATAGTGGACTGAAGGATGGGCAGTGAGGCCTTTATCTACACTTGCACCTTCCCTGAGCTGTGGAGGCCGCGCCAAAGCTTCTCCTCCAGCTCCCCTTTGGGCCTTCCTCCTCGTCAGCTGCAGGGGTCGTAGGTGTGGCCGTTCCCACCCAGCAACCAGAGCCAGTTTGTTGCTGATTAACTCTCCAGTCTAGACCCTCCCAGGGAGAGTTGCTAATTGGTATCTGGGAATGCACCAGAGGCCTTGCTGGGCACATAACCCAAGTGGTTTCAGCAAACAGTGGCCATCCCCAGGGGTGTCCTTTCACCTGCTCCTCACCCCTCAAATTCAGAGCAGGGAGGTTCTCCTTGGAAGCCAGCAGGTGTTGGCTGCCCATGGGGGAATCTCCCGGGTCTGTTCTAGCATTGGCCTAATCTGCCAAAGAGTGGCCCAGGAAGGGGTCTCCTCTGGGGAGGGTGAGAAGACACTCTCATCCCCTGTCTCTTTTCACTGTGAGACCCAGTGCCTCCCTCTTTTCCAGACGATTCTGTAGTCCCCCTACATCCCGGCTCTACGTGTTAACCACCCTGCCCCTGGTTCAGGTTTGCCCCACATTGGCAGAGAAGTTTAGGGGTCTTATGCTCTGTTTTTCTGTTCGTCTTGGCTCCTTCTGGGTAGAGACACAGAGTAGCTGGGCCGGGGCACCTGCTGTTGGATTAGAGCTCTTTTTTTTCCCTCAAAAGTATATCCACATTCCAGCCTCTTCCTTCTGGAAGCTTAGAGTTGAAAGGGAGGTAAAGATGGACAGGCCCAATAGGTTCAGTGTTTCCCTGCCTATTTACATGAAGAATAGGATCTTTCACAGCCGGAACTGTCACCCTTGGGCTCCTGTGTCTCCAACTCTGCTTCATTATTCTACAGTGTATCCAGGGGCCTCTCTCAGACTGGTTGTGGTGCAGAGGTGGGAGGGGAAAGTCAAGGACAGCCTAGGGAGGACTTCTTGCAGGGAGAGCCAGAGCCAGAGCCAGTGCAGGGGGAAGAAGGGACTCTTTTAGCTCAGTGGACAGGATCTTTTGATTCTGATTCAGGGAACTGCTAAAAGTGGTGACAGTAGAAGAGAGCTCACTTAGACTTGTTATTAGGAATTAAAGGAATCAAATCAGGGGCACAAAGGCCTGTCTCACAAACACTTCCTCTCTGCCTCCTTCCCACTGCTTGTAAAGCCCAGGCCTGCTGAAAAAATCAACACAGTCACACTCTCTCCTAAGTACAGGGGTCAGTTTGGGATTGTTATCACTCCCATTTGCACTCCTTAGCACCTTGGAAGAACAGAGGTCTTACCAAGCCTTGGAGTTACTGCTCGCTGCCCAGCTATGTAAAGGAAGGTTCAGCAAGCCATCTGGAAGAGGGTCCTGGCATGGGGAAGCAGGATGGGTGAGGAAGCTTGGGGCCACATCTTCCGAGGTAGATGGAGCAGACATGGGCAGGTGGGGCAGTGTACAGTTGGTGTACAGTATGGAGTACAGGGGGAGCCCCCTTCACCAATACAGAACGGTAACTGGTGGGCCTCAGTGACTTGTCTCGGATCAGGTGGTCCTTATGTAAGAACAGAGGCAGAAACCCTGTTTTGGCCCATTTGAAGGCTGTTCTCCCTTTGCCTCCCTAGAGGGTTGAAAAAGGAAACAAAAGTCATCACACCATGAAAATACTCACAAATACATCCATCACTTGGGAAATGTGGCCCCACTCTAGGGCCTGTTAGAGCTTCACACTAGAGTCTGTCCCTGACTTTGTCGGTCTTCACCATTCACTCTCTGGGTTTAAAAGAAAAATTTAAATATCAAAGGAGTAAGAGGGTCTTGGGAAAATTGGTGGCACCTGGAATAGTCTGCAACAGTGACTTCTGTGAATGGGTGCTAAAAAGTCGAACGGGAAATGGAAGCTGTTGTATCACTCTGTCATGCCCCTCCCCCCACATGGGATTCCATCTTCGTCCTAAGAATTTGTGTATATTTGCAAATGTAACCTAAATTTGATTAAATACAAGACCAAAGGGGTATGTTTATTTGCCATTTTCTAAGATAAAACCCCAGTCAAACCTTTTCCCACTTTTTACTTTAAATGTTGGCCATTTTCCATCCTCAGATAAGGATGATTATGCTCATGAAGATGACACTAGTGTCTTTTGTCCTCGCCTAGGAGGTCTGCCTGTAGCAACTGTTTGCATCTGGGTGAAAATATCTTCCTTCGAAGAGACCTTTGTTAAAATAATCTTTGGATACTGGACCCAGATTTGGCTCCTAAGCCCTTGATTTCCTTTCCTCCAGCTGGCATCAGAAGGCTGGGGGCAGGTGGCTGCTTTGGGTTGGGCACAAGGTAGACTGAGGTAGACTGGCATCCTCATTCTAGCTTGTCCTGAAGGAACACGAATGAGGCAGTGTGAGAAGGGCAGTGGACAGGTGTTTCTCCCTGATGGAGAGCCACTACAGCTGTTGGTTGTGTGGCACGAGGACTCCATGGAGCCCTTTCTCACCATTGAGAAGCATCTGCCATCATATATCCTGAGAGGCTCTAAGGCACCACAGTAGGACCTCCCTTCAGGGTGATTCCAGCTGTGACTGTGAGGACTTTCAACATCAAAACGTTGTCCTTCAAAGGACCACCCTTCAGATGCCATCTGCTTTTCTTATGTGGAGGCTGCTTTCACAACAAGTAGCATGTACATATTTTCTTGTAAAAAATACTTTTTTTTTTGAGCACTTGCTGTATGCTGAGCACATCTTTATCCTTTGGGGTTGGATTCCTTCCTTCCTTCCTTTCTTCCTTCCTTCTTTCCTTCCTTCCCTCCCTCCATCCCTTTTCTTTCTTTCTTTCTTTCTTTCTTTCTTTCTTTCTTTCTTTCTTTCTTTCTTTCTTTCTTTCTTTCTTTCTTTCTTCCTTCCTTCCTTCCTTCCTTCCTTCCTTCCTTCCTTCCTTCCTTCCTTCCTTCCCTCTATCCCTTCTTTCTCTCTCTTTCTTTCTTTCTTTCTTTCTTTCTTTCTTTCTTTCTCTCTCTCTCTCTCTCTCTCTCAGAAATGCCCCTGGCTCAGATATGGTTCATGACCTGGAGACAGTACGGTCCAGTGGGAACAGGCTCTGGAGTCAGAAGACTGGGCTAGGTTCAGATCTGTCCTCTACTGCTTATTAGCTCTGTGACCTGGGGCAAGTTGCTTAATCGTCTCTTTAGGCTTCAGTTTCTTCATCTGTAAAGTGAACAGGTTAGACTAGAGGGCCTCTGGGGTCTCCTGCAGCTCTAGATCTAGGAGCCGTGCTTATAAAGGAGACATACATTTCCTTGCAAAACTTCTAAACCGATTCTGAGGGCAGTTCCCAAAGAGAAGTCTAGACACGTTTTGAGCAGCAATAATATTTTAGGAATTTATGTATAGGCTCTCATGATGACTCCTTAGATAGACATAGCCCATAGTCAGGCAGGAACCATGATGTAGTGGAAAGAATATTGGGCTTGTTAGGCAACCTGGGCCGGATTCCTGTCTCTGCTTTTTTTTTCTTTGAGAATGGGTTTCGTCCCACCTAACCAGGAATGTAGCGGCCGCTCCTGGGTCTGACCCCAGTATTCCTCGGCTCAGAAGCTTTCACTTGTTCTGGTTTTTTCTGACCTGGCTTGGTTCGCCCTTCCTTGGCCTAGCTAAGGCAGTCCTCCCCTCCTAGGGGCTTGCCATGTTGGGCCACACGTGTTGCCTTAGCCCTCTTGCCCCTTAGAACTCCCACCCTCAAGTCATCCCACCTTTGCCTTTTCAGGAGCAGTGACCACAGTGTGGGCGGTAGCTGGTTTCTCCGACCATTCTTAATGGCATGGTCCTGGGCAAGTCAGTTCTCCTTTCTGAGACTCAGTTTCCTTTTGTAACTTGGGGGTGATGATCTTTGCACTGCCTGCTTTGTAATCGAGGGTGTCATGTAAACGTGCGCAATGATTGTTTGAATGAGATCGCTGAGTGTCGGTGACTTTCTCTCTTAAAATCCCCATCCTTCGTGGCTGTGCTTTGTGGTCCCTGGGAGCTGCCTTCTTCACACCTCATTTTCAGTGCCTAGGCCCAGGGGACTGCTTTCTGACTGTCTCTCTCTCCATCTCTAGGAGATGACAAATATGGGCGGAAGATCATCGTATTCAGTGCCTGTAGGATGCCTCCAAGCCACCAGCTGGACCATGTCAAACTCCTGGAGTGAGTAGGGGAGAGGCGGTGGGAGTGTCTCCCATTTTTTTTCCCAATCAGGAAATTCCTTTCTGAGCTCCTTCTCTGGGAAAGGGTCCTGGAACAAAAAGGGAACAAGGGAAAGGGGGTAAGCATTATTAAGCACCTACTATGTGCTGAGTGCTTTACAATTATCACCTCATTTTATCTTCACAACCCTGGGAGATAGGTGCTGTTTTTATCAGCATTTTACAGTTGAGGAAACTGAGGTAGGCCAAGGTTAAGTGATTTGCCTGGAGTCACAAACTGGTAAGTGTCTGAGGCTGGATTGGAACTCAGGTCTTCCTGGCTCTACTATGCCACCTGGCTGTGCAGAGGCCCGCCCTGTTGCTGGCAGAGCCAGAAGTTACAGGATTGCTTGCCGGGATTAATTTTTCTTGTCCTAGAAAGTAGCTGTTTAATTTTAAGAGACTCAGACTAGTGCCTTCTACTTCTCTAGTGCTTCTGATGTTGTTGCTTTAATTTCATATTGGCACAGTTACGATGGCCCTATTTTATTTTCATAGCACAGATAAATCTGGTCTGAGTACATACAGCGTGTTGGCCCTGGTGGGGTTGGGACAGAAGTCTCCTGGGGAGATGGCTGGAAGGCGATTAGAGGGGCCATTTTCCCAATGACTGAGCCTCCAGAAGCCCTGCCGGCTCCCACCTCTGGGGCCAGAGGAGGAGCAGAAGGGTTGGCTTTGGCACTTTTCTGTCTCCAGATGATCATCTCTGAGCTTGCGGTGCTTTCTGGGGAAGCCCAAGGCCGCCCTCAGGAAGTCTCCCCTTCCTTCATGGAGGCAGGGATGAGGGACAGACAGCCACGAGGCTTAACGTTCCGGCCCAGGCTCTCTCCATTGGCTTCCAAAGGCTGATTCTTAGAGAAGAGGGATCTGCCCAATCTGCTCTGTTAGCTGACTTAGTCTACTGGCCTCTTTCTTGAGTACATCACAAAGGTGGGAGAAGTCAAGTAAAGGGATGGGAAACGGAGGAGCATTCTGGCTCCCAGCCTCCTTGGCCTTTTGGAAGTCTTGCTTCCTGCTGTCACCTGGCCTAGCTCTGGGAGTCTTTGGTCTCCTGAGGTTCCTGGGAGAGTGGACTTGGGGCTGAGGCTGAGCTCAGGTTGCTCCCAGGCCTGGCAGTTCCCATCCTCCTCGCAGGCTCAGGGACTGTATTTACCATCACTATGCCCTTGGGCAGATCATCTTCCTAACTCCCTGCCCACCTGACTTGTTCTACCCTTCCACAACGGTGCAGAGCAGGGCAGGGCCTCGACAGACATTTGCATCAGCTGAGGTGGGTCTGGGTAGGTGTGCCATGATCAGGCATTTAAAGGCGTGGCTGAATTCCACTGGCTTGCTGCACTTGGCCATGCTTGCCTCCCTGGGGACTGTGATCCCATGATGCCATTAGGCGTGCTGGCCTCGGGCTGTCCCTCTGCTGTGGGGACAAGATAGGCCTTCCCCCCTTCCTTCCTGAGCTGGCTGCATGACGGGAAAGGATAGGGCAGAAGACTCAAGGGTCAGCTGGGGCTGGTAGAGACAGCTCAGCCTTAGGAGTCACATGACCCCGGTGCTGCTTATCAGCTCTGGCCTCACCCACGCCCTTTCACTCTGTGGCCTCAGGCTCTTCACCCATAAAAGAAGGGTGGTGGCCTTTGAGATTGGGACCTTGCTCCTGGGACAGTAAACAGTGTTTCACATGTGTGTGCACACACTCACACACACACACACACACTCACACACACTCTCTCACTGGGCATTTTATAGCCCTCAGGTGTAAAGAACGGGCATGGCCAGGCACTCTCCTTTCTCTTTATGTTTGATTGTTGACTTTTTGAGGTTTAACTCAGCTCTGCTCCTCTTCCCTCTTACTGAATCTTTCCTCGCAACACAGCAAAGCCCACTCCTCAGACAGTGATCACAGCTGGCGGATTCTCCTTCTGTGGTTGCCCAGCTCTGTGAGAACATATCAGGTGGGCTTCAAGAGGCATCGTGGAAACCATAGCGATCAGGATTAATAACAACCACCATTCACATTGTACCTACTGTGTGCCAGGTTCTGTGCTAAGGGCTTTATTACCTGTTTGACCTCACAACACTGGGAGTTTTATAACCCTCATTTTATAGGTTAGGAAGCCGAGGCAGACAAATGAAGTGACTTCAAGTCACACGGCTAGTAAATCTGAGGCTGAACTTGAACTCAAATCTTCCTGACCCAGGGCTCTGTGAACTGAAGCACCCCGTGGTGGGTATAGTGAAAAGAGCCTTGGGTTTAAAATCAGGAGCTGGGTTCCAATTCCCCCTGGACCCTTTTGAGCTCTCTGGCTTTGGACAGCTCTCTTCCTCTCTCTAGACCTTAGCCGCTTTCTCTATAAAATGAGGGGGTCAGACAGGGTGACTGGAAGGTCCTGGCTCTAACCCTGCAGGGCTGGGGGCCTGAGCCACAGGGGTGGGGGTGTCTCTGCAGGTACCTGAAGCATACCTTGGATCAGTATGTGGAGAGTGACTACACCCTGTTGTACCTGCACCATGGCCTAACCAGTGAGAACAAGCCCTCCCTCAGCTGGCTCCGAGATGCTTACCGGGAGTTTGACCGCAAGTGAGTTGGTATCGGGGAGTTTGGGGATCCAGCTCAGCCTCTTGGGAACTGCCCCCCCTCCCCTGCTGCTCTCCTGTCTGCCCCGGGCAAGCAGACCCAGTCAGATGCCTCTTCCAGGGCCCCCAGACGGCTCTCCTGTGCCCCCAAGTCTTCTCTTAGAGAAGTTGCTTCAATTTTCTTATGGTGTCGCCCTTCTCGTGGATGCTTTCCAGCTTGTTACTGTCCCTCCTTAATGCTGAGGAAGCCCTGTGGCTGGGAAGCAGAGGCCGCGCTTGGGCCCTCTGAGTCAGCCTCTGCCTGGTCTTCCTTTCCCAGGTATAAAAAGAACATTAAAGCCTTGTACATCGTGCACCCCACCATGTTCATCAAGACGCTGCTGATCCTCTTTAAACCTCTCATCAGGTGAGGTTGGGGGGAAGGGTCCCTGCTGAGGCAGGTCTGTGGGGAAGCTGAGCTGTTCAGGCAGATCTCAGGCTTCACACCCCCTGAGACACAGCCTTATCCTGGGTTGGCAGCTTCAAGTTTGGGAGGAAGATTTTCTATGTGAACTACCTGAGTGAGCTGAGCGAGCACGTGAAGCTGGAGCAGTTGGGCATCCCTCGCCAAGTGCTCAAGTGAGATGCCCAGGCTGGGGAGGCAGGGGAGGGAGGGAGTGGGCATGGCTTACCCTGGCCCTGACCCTGACCCTTCTTTCCCAGGTATGACGATTTCCTCAAATCCACCCAGAAAACCCCGGCCACAGCTCCCAAGCCCACGCCCCCTCGGCCCCCACTGCCCAACCAGCAATTTGGGGTGTCGTTGCAGCAGTGAGTATCCGTGCAGGGCTGTGGGCGTTGGAGGGCTGTGATGGAAGGATCACCTTGGCTCAGCTCACCCTGCCCCCCTCCCCCCTCCTGCAGCCTCCAGGAGAAGAGCAGTGAGCCCGAACACCTTCCTCTTGTCCTCAGAGACACCGTCGCCTACCTGCAAGCCCATGGTGAGCGGAGGGCCCTTCCCCAGCAAGACGGGTCCCTCAGGCTTTATCTGTCCTGTCTCTGCAGCTTGGCTTTGTAGGAGGGACATTGGGTTCATGAGGCAGGAGGCCTGGGTGCAAGTCTTGGCTCTGATTTTTACTGTGTGGCTGGGGGCAGCTCACTCCAGCCTTAGCTTCTTTATCTGTGCAATGGGGAGAATCACACATGCCCTCTGTACCTCTAGAGGCCCTTGTGAGGAAAGCACTTTGTAAACCTTCCATGGGGCCGAGTCCCTTACCTTCTGGCCTCGTTTTCTTTGGTGTCTGGGGTGTTCCGAGGAGCCACCAGGAGGCTGAGCTGTGCTGAAGGAAGCTGGCCTAGCGTCCTTGGGGACTCATTCTCCTCCTCTTGCTGTCCAGCTCTTACCACAGAGGGGATTTTCCGGAGATCAGCCAACACTCAGGTTGTGCGGGAGGTACAGCAGAAGTACAACATGGGTGAGTGTGGCCTGGGCCTCGTCTGTCCCTGCCTCCATGTGTGGAGGCTGAGAGAGCAGGTCCTGCTCACCAGGGGAGGGGGAAAGACAGGAGGCCAGGGCCCTTTCCTTTTGGTGGCCTGATTAGTGATACTGGCCTTTCCTACCCAAACCCATGACCCTGGCAGGACCCAGCCTGCAGCCTAGAGTGTCCCCGTGCTGAGGAGGCGCCATGATCAGGGTCCCTTCTTAGATCCTGGTTTTCCTTTACTTGTAATGGACAGGGGTGACTGCTTAGAGAGATGGTCAGTTTGGTGTCTAGAAAGACTGCTGCCCTTGGGGTCAGCCAAGACATTAATAGGGCAGCATTTATGAGTCTTTTGCAAATCTGGGGTTGCCATAGATCACCTACGTTATTAGCATTTCCAGTTATGGGCTCCATGTGCAAACCTCTGGGGATGGACAACCCATGGTGTCCTGAGGTACCCCCTTCCACTTGGAGATGACTTGAACTGGTAAGGAGCTCTTAAAAACCCCAGCTGACATCTTTGTCATCAACGCCAGCCAGGGGGACAAAGCAGTGAGATCCCACAGGGTCTGGGGGCTAGTGTGGCTCCCTGTACCTGGGCCTGAGGGTGGTAAGAAGCCCCTCCCAAGAGGCCTTGTGCCCCATTCAGTAGGGTCACGGTGGCCAGGCAGGGCCTGAGGCCAAGCTCATGCCCTCTTCCCGTCACCCTAGGGCTGCCAGTGAACTTTGAGCAGTATGACGATGTGCACCTCCCAGCGGTCATCCTGAAGACCTTCCTCCGGGAGCTGCCTGAGCCGTTGCTCACTTTTGACTTCTACCCCCACGTCGTGGGCTTCCTCAGTGAGTGCCTTACCTTGGCTTTCTCCCACCATTCATCCACTTCATTCCTTCCTCTGTGGCAGGCCAGGGCAAGAGAGAGGAAGGATGCAGAGGCTCCCTGGCACAGTGGCCCCCTCAGCTGGCCCTCCTCCTCTCTCAAATGCTCTCAGACTCCCTCTCCATCTTCCCATCCCATTGGTTGTGCCACTGGGATCTCTCAGCCCTGACCTGTCCCTGGGCCCTGGCCCCATCTGTTGCAGATATCGAAGAGGACCAGAGAGTGGCAGTGACCTTCCAAGTCCTACAGACCCTGCCTGAGGAAAACTACAAGGTGCTGCACTTCCTGACAGCCTTCCTGGCCCAGGTCAGTGGCTTGCCCTTGCCCTCCGTGTAGGGCTTCCCAGACAGTTATGGAGGAGTACCAGGCATGTTTTCTTGGGTGTTGATGGGCTGCTGGGCAGCTGCTGCTCGTCCCCACCAAGAGTGGGCAGTGGCGGAAGGGGCTGGTTGTCGTTTCCCTGCTGCAGCCCCTCTTCTCCTGACTCCTTCCCAGATCTCCTCCCATAGCGACCAGAACAAGATGACCAACACTAACCTGGCTGTGGTCTTCGGGCCCAACTTGCTGTGGGCCAAGGATGCTGCGATCACCCTCAAAGCCATCAATCCCATCAACACCTTCACCAAGTTCCTGCTGGATCACCAAGCAGAGCTGTTCCCCAACTCCGAAGGGCCCTGAGTGCCCCTCGTCTCCATCCCACCCCCTCCTCTCCCTTTTCTCCGGCAGCCACTGTCCGCTCCCTTGGCCTCGTCCCACTGGATTCCCCATGCAGGAATAAGCCTCAGAGTCCTGGGAGGTGACAGTGCTCAGGAAGGAGAACCCTCCTCTGTGATGGGGCCAGAGTTCCCAGCCAGTGACACAGCCTTGCCCAGGCCCCCACCCCCCTCGGGCTTCAGAGGCCTCTCTCTTCAACATTCCTTCTCTCAGCAGCCTTAGACTCCTACACTGCCTCTCGGATGCCAAGATGTTGGAGGTTTCCCTGATGCCGAAATCCTGCTTTTAAAAGATGGGAGAAGGGGCATCCCTGACGGGCTGCTTCCCCCTGCTCCCCCCGTTGCCTTGGTACCTGTAGGTGACTGCCCTGGGGCTGGGGGCTCTGGGCCACTTGTTGCCTCCACGGTTCATGCTTAGTGTGACCAGCAGAGTGCTCCTGTTCCCAGAAAACGTTCTAAGCCAGACCAAGACCATGCCCTGCTCTGGGGGCTCTGCCCTGGGCATTCCTGGTGCGGACACCAGTGTTAGTGACACTGGCCCTGCCAGGTAGCACCCGGCTCCACACCCTTTCTCACCTCCCAGACTCCCATTGTCCGCTGGCTGGTCAGAGGACACAGGATTGATGGGGTTGGAGGAAGGGAACCCTCTTCATGGTCCTGGCTTTCCCCACTCCGGAGTCACAGAGCATCTCCCTGAGGTTTTGTCAGTGACAGGTTCGGCCACATTCCTTAGGTGCCTCTAGCCACTCCTTCCCAGCCTTAGACAAGATTCCTGAACCTCAGGCCTTGTGCATACTCTGTTGTGTCAAACCCAGGGTGTGAGTTGCCTTGGGCCTTAACTTTTTTTTTTTTTTTTGCCAAGTTAGCCCCTTGGGGGCAGGGCGCCAGGGCCAGAGCCCTCTGCTGCTCTGTGTTCTAGGTGCTTATGGAGGGTTGGATTTGGAGGGGTGTCTTGTAGCTGTTACTTGAGGGTGGAAGAGGCTTTGATTGGCCTGTCTCCAGGCCCCTTCGGGCCACGGGGTTCCTCTTAGTATGTCCCTGTCAGATGAGTCCATGATGACTCTGTGCAGCCCTACAGACCCTGGCAGCCTAGAACCACCCACCTGCTGTCGTTGAGAACCTTCTATGCTGCCATTTCAGACCCGTCCCTTAGGACACCTCCCGCTGTTTTGTGTCCAGAGCCTATCTGCCCCTTTCCTAGTTTTTCCCCACCCCCACCCCCACCCCCTCAGCCCTGGGGGAGCTCCTGCTCATTGTACTTCCGTCCCCACATCCCTGGGCAAGAGCAGATGTGCCTGGAGCCCAGCATCCTCGTGGCCTTTGCTGACCTCTTCTCTTTCCTGACCTGATCAAGCCAGCCCTTCCTGCCCACAGGAGCAAGGCTGAGCACTCACAGTACTGGGGTCCTTCCTCTTGAGGTTACCGGTACAATGTAAGAAGCTGTCACCTGTCCCCATCTGCCCCTCCCCGCTTGCTGTGCTCCTTTGTGTACTGCATTGCCTACAGCCCCTCCCCCAGCTCCCTTCCTTGTATGGAGAGGCTTTTTGGCATCTGCCTCTGGGGAAGGGCTCAACTGTGAGATGAGTTCACATTCACACCTGTCGACTTCCTCTGCACCAATCGTGTATTTCACCATTTGCACTTTTTGTATTTCAATAAAAATGGAGGTTGAAAATTCTCTGGACTGTCATTCAGGGAAGGGGAGGTGAGGGGGGCGCATGAGAGCTGATGGGATGGTTGGGTGGGAAGGGGCAGAATCCAGGCTGCCAGCTGCACCCTCACCTTGTGCTCCCTTGCCTTGGTTTAAATGTGGGTGGGAGCCTTAAGAGTGAGTTAACCCAGCCCCCTCTCTCTCTTTTATTTTTGCTGATTACACGTGAAAACAATTTTCAACATTCATTTTTTATAAGATTTTGGGATCCAATATTTTTCTCCCTGCCTTCTACCCCCCGCCCCGTCCCCAAGATGGCAGGCAATCTGACATAGGTTGCACATGTGCAATCATGTAAAACCTATTTCTGCGAGTCACGTTATCGCTCTCCTCTTTTCAATGACATTGCAAAGGGTGGCACCGAGGGAGAAAAGAACTCGAAAGGTTATGATGTCGGTGCTCTTCGAGCTAAGGCTGAGAGCACCTTAGGATAAAGCATTTAGAACTGGAAAGGCCCTCTCAGATAAGGAAACTGGGGCCCGAGGATAAAGCAAGGGATAAAGCGGTAGCCCCCTCTTTTTACAGTGAAGGGAAAGGGCAATGACTTGGCTGAGGTCACACGGTGGGTCACGGGCTAATGCTGACTCCCTCTCACCTCAGCAAAATCTGGTGGGGTTGGTCTATTGAGGGCAAGGAGGCAAGGAGGGGCACGAGGAACTTACTCCTTACCACGATAATTAGCCATTTCATTTCTCGAGGCTTCTGTGGGAAGGGAAGGAATGGAAACCTCACCCGTGTAAGCAGCTGGTCTGTCTACACCTGGGTGGAGTCACCAGGAAAGAGAGGGAACCAGTTTTTCCTCTTCCCTTTTGGGGAACTAGGCTCTTGGCTGAGTTTGTTTTGTGGCCAGAATTTTGCAATATTTTATTTGGCAGCCCTGGCTGGGTTCTAGCTGTTTAGATGTGAATTGTAACCAGAAGGTAATGGTAGCCTTTGTCACCGTGTTGACATTTCCTTGCCTAGCCTGGACACTAGAGGCATCAAGCAATGTTAATATAGCTGTTGTTATGAACAGAGACGGGGAGCCCTGGCAAATTTGCCTACTGCCCACTTGGACTCTGGCATCCAGGTAACCAGAGGGCTGGGCTCCTCTCTCTCACTGCCTCTGAGCAGCCTCAGCCCCTCCAAATGCAGGGGGGCCCAAGAAACTCCTCCCCTTGAGTAGAAAGACAAGCTACCCAGAGGTAGATGCAAGGCCCAGAATTGTTGCTGGGGTTGGTTGTTTTTCTGGTTGCCTGAGCAAGCAGGGGCCTCTTCAGTAACAACAGCAGGGCTAAGGGTGGGAAGAAGGGACCACACCCCTTCTGCTAGGCAACATGACCAACTGGCAACCAGGGAGCTAGCTGGGGGCCCTGCCTGCTACCCAGTCTTTAGTGGACTCCAGTTCTCAATACAGCTAACACAACAGCTTCTAATAGCTTCAAAGAGCTTACACTCAGTGTGTATGCAGGAGGGAGACCACGAGCTAAGCCTTGAGGGAAGCATGCTGGGCGTTCTCAGAGGCAGAGATGGAGTGCCTTCCAAAGAACTGCTTCTGCAGGCCTGTTTGCACGGGCTGTAGGATGTTGTGACTGCCACGATCTCGAACATGAACAGGGTAGGGCCAGCTTCCTCCAACCTGCAGCCTCTCTCTGAGAAAGCTTTGATGGGCCTCCTGTCCTTCTGGGGCTGGAGCACACAAGGGCACAAGGGACTCTGCTTCCCGCAAGAGCTCATTTGCTTCAGGTTCCAGCTCTCCAGGCAAACACAAGAAGCAGGAGCTGTTCCGTGCTGGTGGGGCAGCTGTTTCCCCGGGGAAGGGCAAGGACTACAGTAAAGTCCACTCTCATGCCTGCTGGCTATGTAGGCCAGCATCAGCAGCTGCTCTTGGGTTAGACCCAGGGCTCAGAGAGAAAGCAGGGCTCGGCCCTTTTGGCTTCCTTCTCATCTCTGACGCTACATCCCTTTACACCGTGGTCTAATGCCCACATCGATGACAAGCTCCAGGGCCCCTGGCTTTCTGCTGCGGCTCTTTCTATCCTTTGAAGACTAGGCACTAAGCCTTCAAAACCCAGCCACCAGCTGTGTGCCTCTCACAATAGGCAGGGTCTGTCCTGGTCAGAGTACCTTCTAGGAATGGAGGGGTTCCTGGCCAGGGGAGAAGGAAGAAAAGGACTTCATTGTGTACAGAAAAATTTTATTGGAAACTTCTCGAGAATATATTTGAAAGTAACAGCTCAATGTTTTCAAACCAGATAAGGGGTGAAGATGCTCCTGTCCAGGTTGAGCATCTGAATGGCTAGTCACCAGCCAGGTCTGCCCTGGATATGCTGACACCTGCTACACTGACCTCAGTTAGACATACAGAGCCCAAGAATCTGTCCAGGGCCCGAATCCCTTGGCATCAGGCAAGGCTGACAGACTAGGTCTGGAATATGCCACCTGCCATGGACTTTGCCTGAAGCTACTGCTCAGTACTGGTGAGATTTTAACTCCTAGCTCCATCAGCCACTGAGCAAACTGGCAAGGAGAACGGCCACTTACAGCCTGCAGAGGGCAACATCTGGACTGATGGTGCTCCCGGCTAGGATACTACAGCATTTTCATGTGGGGGGCCATGGGGAAGCTGGTCAGAGGCGGTGTCTATGGAGCTGACCGACCAGGAGCTGGGAGAAGTCCAGAGATGGGGAAAATGTTTCCAAGGTCCATGTTACCTCCCTCCTTGTACAGCCCTGGGGTCAAATTGGTGTAGCCAACTCATGGACCAATACTTGTAGGGTTGTCCTACACTGAACCAAAACCACTGGATCGACTCTGTGGTTGTGCTCACCTTTGTCCTCTGGATCAAGGATGACTTAGGGCCAAGACTGCCTTGGACTGTACCCTCAAGCCTGGGAGAAACCTAGCCTCTAGTGACAGGAGGGTTAAGTGAAATCTACCTGTGAGTTGTCCCCTTCCCATCACCACTGAGGTCACTCCTGTCTTCCTAGTAGCAGACATCATGCACAAAAATCCAGGCCAGCCAGGTGATCAACAGGGCACAAGGCTTAGCTCAAACTGGGGCAGCAGAACATGCAGGTCAGAGCATTTCTGTCACATGCAGCTTACAATGAAAGATTTGAGAAAGCCATCTGTTCCACTTGGCAGCTGCTTCCTCAGGACCTACATGCACCAAAGCCTAGAAGGCTTCATCCACCTTGGAGAATGGCCCATAGTCCCTACATGGAAGGAGTGGAGGAAGCGGGGACAATGTCACACAGGTAAGGCCTGGCAGTGAGAGGCAGCCGAATAACAACTAGAAAGGTTGGGTCAACCCCATGCCTGGCTTTGGCTTCGGATCCAACTGGCAAGCAACAGGGCAATGTCTTGTCTTCTATATTCAGAGGTGGAGGCTGGGAGTGGGAGAAGTGTTCACCCCCTCGTCCCATGACCGATGTTTCAAGCTCAAGTTCCTGGCCCTTTTGGATGGCTCTAGAGGTGGACAGGAGGAAGAAAGTCGTAATCACCTAGGATCAGAGGCCACCAGTGGTAGCAGGAATACCTAGGCCTGTTGGAGAACCCCCTAAGGCAGCCAGAAGCACCTGGGGCCTGTGGCTTTGGGATATGGCACAGCACTGAAGGCCTTCCCTCTCAAAGGCAGAGGCCTTGTGCAGCCATCCATTTTAGCACAGGGGCTGCCATTTTGTCATGGAGCTAGTGTGGCATTAGGAAGAAAACTCTGCAATCTCAGCCAGCAAAAAGAGTTTCTTGGAAGGGGTGGGGAGACCCCCACACTTGCAAGAAGTTGGTGTCTGGGGGACTCAGTCAAAATGCAGCAATTCTGGGGAATGGAGAGCGTTCCCAAATCCACAGCTATCCCTAGGCCTCTGTCCTCAATGCATCTGATGGAGACGAGAGGTCCTAGGGCTGCTTCTGGCATCTTAAGAGGGCCCTGCTGGGCAGAGGAAAGACCCAGACTTCCCAGAGCCACACTTGGGTCAAAACAGCCCACGTCAAATGCATTTTAAAAAATAATCTCATTTCTCTTAAAGCAATAAATATTTACTGTTTGATGCTCATCTATAAGCACAGAGCAGCGACAGGAGAGGAAGGGAAAAGCAAGAGGAGAATCCTGGTCTACAAGGTCCAACGACACAACCTTAACAAAGTAGGAGGCTGAGTTTCTATTTACAATTGTGGGTCGGGAGCAGGGGACAGGTAACCTGACGAGTCGTTCAGGGCAGTCCAACGTAGCCTTGCATAGTGTCATGAAAGCATTTATACTACTTGGGAGACAGACTGCACTGGGCCATTCGGTCAGCCCTCCCAGAGCAGAAAGCAGCCAGAAACACACAGCTCTTTTGTCTAGTGGGCAGAGTACTGAGGCATGGCAAAGTAAAACGCCACCTCTGCACCATGTGTGGTACTGCCGCACTGGATTGCCCTCTTGCCTTTCTTGTTCCTGGGACACTGGGGTAGCGGTGGGGTGTCCTCAGCCCTACATAGAGCCACAATACCCAGGGGACAGGTGTGGAAGGTCCGTAATTCTACAGGCCAAACTGGATGGTGATGTTCAGCTGGCTGAGCAGGAGGGGCTGAGGTCAGCTGCTCTGCTCTAGGCAGGAGTGGGAAAGACCCTTGGTAGAATATACACTGAGAAGCAGACCCTTGGGGGAGGTGGGGAAGCCCCCTTTTCACCAGCTGTGCTTAGGTTACGACCCAGAATTCAAATGCTGCAGGAACTGGGCCCTCTTCAATGCTGGCCCCTGGGTTTGACTGGGGCAGGAATGGAGGAGTCCCTTCCCTCTGCCTTCCACCCCCTGGCCTAGATTGAAGCTGAATAAATAAGAAATGAGAGAGAGGGAGAGAAGAGAGAGAGAGGTGGAATGGTCTCTATCCTCAGGGGTGTCCAAGACAGGGGCTGCTGCTGATGCTAGGGGGTGGGGATGATGCCGACTTTATTGCAGGGTCTCCACAAAGGCATCAAACTCTTTGACGTTCTTCTCATGCACGGCCAGTTTTTCAGGCAGCGAGTCCTGAAAAGGAAGCGGGAAAGATCAGGGGCCCTCACATCCTGTGGGGCGCTGCAGCCGTCCTGGGTCAGAACCACCCAGAACCGCCCAGCTCACGCTGACACTGAGGCACATTCATCCATAAGCAGAGACTAATAGTTTAGGGTGTCACCCTTAGCACCCCCCTCCCCCATAGATTGTTATAAGGCACGATGCTGGGGGGGCAGGACGAGAAGAGGAAGGTGAGCAGACTGGAGAAGGGGCAGCCGCGGCTGGGAGAGAACGTCTATTCTCTAAGCCATAAAACTGGGGAGGCCTCAGAGTCTGGAAGAGGACTCAGGGGCCTGCACACTGACCACCACCGCACAACCGCGAGATCAAAGACAAGGACACAGAACATAACCGGGACACGGGGCGCAGTTTCCTAAGAGCTTGGGAAATTGAAGAAGACTGTGACGAAAAGGATTAAAGTCCTAAATGATAGAACTGTGAGGAAATGCAAAAGGAGCTGGGCCCCTTTCTTCCCAGAGGAGGCGGCCAAAGGGCAAACGAGCCGTTTTTCATGTATGTATGGGGGAAAAAAAGATCCCGACCAGCCGGTCCCTCTCTCCGTGGATGACATAATAGGAAGGGGTTTCAGTATCACAAACATTTAGGGCCAGGGAGGGTCTGGGTTGGATTTCTAAGCCAAGCTGAGAACTGGCTATGTCTCAAAGGCTTTACATGCCAGGCTGCATGGAGGCAGGGGAAGGGCCTAGGTGACCTCCCAGGGTGTTCTATGACACTCGGGTCAGGGTCATGTTTGACACCTCTCCTTACGTTTGTGTGTGTTTTTTTTTTGGGGGGGGGGCGGCGGGTGGCGGTGGTAAGAGAAACCATAGCCTCGCTGTTGTCCAAGACTCCATCGGGATCTGTGAGGCTCCAAGGTCCTGAGCCTCAAGGCCAGCCTGTGTGACCGTGACACTTAGCTCGGCTCCAGCACCAGCACAGCTGTCCTCCCACTGCCCTAGCCATATGGCAAAGCTCCTGATGCTGCTGTCAACCCTGCACTCACTCACTGCCCACTCTAGATCCCGGGTGAGGCCTCCAGATTCGTGTCACTGAAGGCATGAAGCCCGAGGAACAGCCTGTCCACTGTCTAAGGATCAGTGTGTGACACTCAGAGAGGCTGGACCCAGAGGTACTTAGGGCGTGGCCACAGCAACTTCTGAAGAGGGTCTAGTGAGGTACACAGGGGCTGCCCTACGCACTGCCTGGCTGCAGGCTCTCTAGGCTACTCCTTGAAGCAGACCAATCAATAACACGGCTCAGAACCCGAGCATGTGCGCGTCCAGCTTCTCAATGGGAAACCTTGCTTGTGGGGCTCAGAATCTTCTACTACACCAGCAAACTATTGCTCCTGGTGAAGGGTTGGCCTGCTTTTACTCAAGGCACCGAGACATTCTTTCCATGGGGGAATCTGGCTGGCTGGGCTTCTTGAAAAGTGAACTGTCTCTGAACTGAAATGGCTAAATGCAAGGAGCTATGTCTTAGGGAAAAGGGTAGAGGAACAAAAGCATGTGGCTCTAAGTAGCCCTGAGAGAGGTCATGGGAAAGCGGGAGACATGCTCCAGAAAGCTAGAGGATGATGATGCAACAGAGAAAAGAGGAAACGGGACTGTGGCATGGAAGGGGTCCTTGTCTTCATCTCTAACATTTGTGTGTGGGGGGGCGGGGCAGAACTGTCAGGGTGTGTGTGTGCGTGTGTGTGTCTCCACGATCTGCAACTGACTTTCTGTGCAGTCTTGGGTAAGCTGCACAACCTCCTTTGTAATATGAGGGGACAGTGCTCACTGACAGATGGTAAGATTTTGCCCAGCTCTACATTTCTGATTCTTGGGACGCTAGGGTACAGTCAGGTTTTCATACCAGGTCTTCAGCCATGGACTGAGCCCCAATGTCGATGGAGAGGCTGCTCAGCTGGGGGGGATTCTGAAACTCCCGGTAGAAGGTCCCTAAATCCATGGGCAGAATGTCATCCTTTGAGAAGGCTGGCTTCTTTAAAAACAAAAGACGAGCAGACGTCAGTCCCTCTCTTGGATCTCAGAAGGAAACAGAGACAACATGTGAGTCCACTTCCTTTCCATGCTCTCACCTCCAGAGCTCACTTGGAAGACTTTTTTCCCTTGAGGCCTCTTTTGAAACTTTTGTTCTTGTTTTCAAAAGAGAGTTCTTTTCTCTTTTTAACCTTAGCACCATTAGCACAAGCTTAACTAAACTGATGCTAATGGTTAAATTCTCTAAAGATCTGCTTTTACTTCTTTACAGAAAAGAACCCCAAAACCCATCCTGAGAATGCTTCTTTCTTAATCCTCCAACAAGCAGGCCTGGATCTAAGAAGGAGTGGGCCTTGGGAGGGGCTCCCTGGCTCTTCTGATGCTGTATGTCTAGCACCCCAAGCCAGTCCTTGTACTCACTACACATCACTCAGGATGGTGGGGGAGGACCTGTTCCTGTGTTTTCTGGTGGCGCCTTCTCACAATGCCTCACGGTGGCATGGAAGTCACTGCAGCAGTCACACAACAGCTGTGACAGAGCCTATACCAAGCTCAAAGGCTTCTGGGACAGAAGCAGTGACAGGCCCCCACTAGAGGACCAGTCTCACAACTTGCCGTTGGAGCTGGAGGTGAGGAAAACTTCTGGTCATAATAAACTCCATCCCTGTCTATTCAGTGCATGGTGGCATTGTCTCTACCAATGGAACCGAGGTTTCTTTGAACCATTTATCAAGCTTTGTGAATTGTGGGACCACCACAGGTTTTGACAAGAGGTGACAAAAGGCAAGAAGGAATGGCAGCAACTTACAAAGTCAACCATGACAAAGTCATCGTGCGTGTTTCCACTGCTGCCGCCGCTGGACCCATCAGAGTGTAAGCTGCCTTGGAGAGGAGATTCAGTGTCTGGGGAATCAGGAGGATTTACCTGTTTGAGGAACCACAAAGACCTTGTTTTAGTCCCCTGGCTAAAGGCTGCCTTGACAACCTTGGGACCTCACACTGGCTAGACTCAACAGTGTTAGCGACCACAATCCAGGAGTACACTTCCTGGGTGGGCAGTGAAGCCCACAGGACAGGGAGAGGCACTGCTGGGGCCTACTTTGTCCTACTAGAAGCTTTCTCAGTGGGAAACTCACCATGGGGTCATTATCCTCTAGCTCAAAGTTCTTGGGAGCAAACATGGCAAAGGGGATGTCCAAATTGGTCATCGTTACCTGGAAAGTTACAAGAAAAAAGGATCAGTGCCAGCTCTCATCTGACACAGACAAGCCCTTCAGCAAAGGGAAGTAAAGGCAGGAGCCTGATGGGTCAGTGATTATTCACTCATCCATCCAGCCATCCAATCTTCAAAGCCAATGGACTGAGCTTGGGACTGGAAAAGATGCAGAGCAGAGAAGACAGTCCCTGCTGCCCAAGAGCTCACCACGTAGGGTCCTGCATGCCTGGAGCAGAGAATGAGATGACTATGGCTGCCCTTCACTCTTCCCCCTTCTTAAACTCAGACAGCAGGGATCCCAGCTAGACTCCGTCACGTCCCCGAGTGCTGAGCACAGCGTCCTGTATGGGGCAGGCGCCTCAGGTCCGCTCTCCACTATGCCTGGGAGTGTGTTCCACACGGATCAAGAGGGAGTGAACTTGGGAAACCTTGATTCCCACATGGGGAAGAATGAATGGCACTCTAAGGTGACTGGGGAAGTGAGTGCCTCCAGAACATGAGCCAACCTCTTCCTGCTTTGGGGAGAAGGCTAGAAGGCCAGCAAGCTCCCCCAAAGAGAGGTGCTGGAGGAATTACCTGATCCAGTGAATTGTTGACGAGCGCTCCCACTTTCCGAACCAAGATGGCCTCCAGGACGTCATGGGGGGAGCCTCGGCCTTCACTGCTGTTGGAAACAGTTTCA
Organism: Phalanger gymnotis; assembly: GCA_028646595.1. Taxonomy (NCBI): domain Eukaryota; kingdom Metazoa; phylum Chordata; class Mammalia; order Diprotodontia; family Phalangeridae; genus Phalanger; species Phalanger gymnotis. The sequence goes on along the minus strand of CM053623.1, from coordinate 445,832,358 downwards.
GTGTCTTCACTGGGGAAAAAAGATAAAGTTAGCTGTGCCTTTATGAACCGCAGTACAGACTCCTGTGCCCCCTCGATATCTGCCTCTTGGTTAAGCTGCCATTACATGCAGGGCAAGTATCCCATGGCAAGCATGCCAGAGACGGGACATAGGCTGGTAACTGTCTTGGTCTCACTGTATTCTGGACAATGCCCAGTGCTTCTTTTAGAGAACCAAGCCAATTCTTAGGTTGGTTTTCTCTTCTTTTCTCTGTATAATTAGCAATATATGGAGTTTTTCCTGATACCGTGTACTGCTCAATTACCACCACCCATTGCTGTCCTCATGAAAAGACCCAGGTCCTGGATCTGGGTCTCAAGAGCCAGGCTTATGGATAATTCCAGCAGCCTCTGCCCCAGGCTCCTGTCCTGTCCCTGCATTCAGGTAAGCTAGTCTTTTCAAGAAACCAAGGCAGACAGACACTAAGAAAAGGAACACGGGGCAAGAGAAAAGTACTGGGGAAAGCCTTCTTCATTGGGAGGGTTTGACAAGGGAGAAGGGTTTGCTTGCTGCAAATCCACTCTTGATCTGTTAGGAGACAAAGACCAGGAAAGTCTCCTGTTTCTTAGAATAAAATAAGAAATACAACCATTTACTTCATAGCTGAACCCGTAGCTAGAGGATGTCTGCCTCCCCCAGGTCTCCCACACTGGTCTCAGGGGGCCTGGTCAGGAGCCATTTATGGAGTATTAAGCAAAGGACAGATTTCCTGTTCATCTGGGCAATTCGTAACCCCGAGCAGTAAAAACTATAGGCTGGGGGAGCTGAGGGCCTTCCTGAAGAGGTTTGGGACCACACCGTTAGGAAACATACCTGCTGGAAGGAGTGACTATGTAGTGGGCACCATCAGAAGGGGTAAAGGTTGCCATCTTCTCATGGTCGGCCTGGGTGCCATGGGCAGGCTGGCTGGGTGCCAGGGGCACCCCACCTTCCTTCCCTGGAACCATTAACTCCAGGGAGGAACAAATAAAGACCCAATTAGTGATAACAGCATGGGTAGGGGGGAAGCCTTATATCATACTCTACTGGGCATCTGGTTAAGCCTTTCCCCTAGCAATGCTGCCATCCTGTGGGCAGGAACCTCCAGTCCTGCTTCCAGACTGGGCACAGCTGGAGATAAACAGGCCAGTGACTCCCACAGTGAAGGAAATAGCAGCATAGCCAGGAGAAACCTCTTCCCTTCTTGGACTCATCTTACCAGCTCAAGGTTCTTTGGCGGAACGGCCCTTAGGTCTCCCTTATGGAATGAAATCTATTCGGAGACTCACGATGTCCCTGTGTGGCTAAAGGCTGCCTCTACCCTTCCCCCAGCAACAGGGTAAGAAGGTCCTTCCTTCCTGACTTCGGGGATACCTGATGAGGGTGGGCGGCGCTCGAGCCAGCAGCAAAGACCACTGGATGGGCCAGCTCAGCTGATCCAACTCCCAGAGCAGCGGGTTGATAGGAAAGGCGGGAGCTGGCGAGCTAAGCGAGAGAAAAACAGAGAGGGCAAAGGGAAGGAGTGGGGAGAAGGAGGAGGAGAGAACAGGGCAAGTCCAGCAATGTGAGCAGTAATAAGGAACCACAAAGAAAGCAGAGAAGTTCAGAATCCCAGCCCACCCTCTGGGGGGATGGGAAAGGGGTTGGAAGAGGGGCCTGAGCTAAACACTCCACAGGCTGGGCTGTTTCTTTGTAGACGTATAGAATATTGGTGGGGTGGGGGCTGGTTGGCTCTTTTTTGAAAAAGCTTGGATTTGTGGGTAGACTAGTCTGCTCTGAAGGGGCCGCATCCAGGAGGACCAGGCTGATAATGGTCAGCCTCTCCAAAGTCCTTCCCTTTTTCCTTCTGTCCTCGGTATATCTCTGGGACAGAAGCCTGTCTTTTCAGATCTAACCCTCTTTCACCCTGAATATGGAAGGAGGAAAGATTAACAACCCTGAATTGTTTATTTGGAAACAAGATATAAATAACTCCCTATACTTGTCACATCAATGGAAGGAGGAGGGGCAAATGCAAGGTCTTATTTTGGGTTGACATGGCCCTGGTTACATCCCTTTAAAACCAAACCACCCATTCCAGAATAACAATCCAATAAATCCCAAAGAACATTTGGGACTGCAAAATGGTAGAGTTATTCTCTATTTGTACCTTATTTTTTAAGGTATCATATAATCACTCCCTCTCTTCCCATTTGGACTCACTTGGTGGGAAAAGGCCAGTCCTGCCATGGGGACCCTCAGGGTATCCGTCACCACTGGAGTAGGGGTCTGAAAATGTGCCTTACTAACAGTGAACACACACTAGACACAGACACAGAAGAAACAAGAGAGGAAGAAAGAAAACAGAAAAGGACTTGAGAACAAAGTGGAAAAGAGGTGAAGGAGCTAAGCCCTAGAAAGAACACTAAGAACCCGAGGTGGGTGGGAGTAGACAAGGAGACGGCCCATCTGACTATCCAGCAGTTGGGATTCCTAAGACTACCCCCAACGTGGACACATTTCTAAGAGCAGAGCACTTATCAAAGCCTAGGAATGAGAACGAGGTATTCTCCTTCCTTTCATCAAAAGGAGACCGGCTAGAAGGGGCCGAGGGGAGCTGCCTCTGAGAACCACAGTCGGGTCTGGGATTTCCAACTGGGGCAGTCCCCACGCCACATCCTCCATAGCTATTCATCCTAGCTGTGTGTTGGGTGTCCTTGAATATACAGGAGACACTTGCTGGCCACAAGCTAGGAAAATTTCAAAGCCTTCCAGAAGGCTTTCTCTTAGTCCTACTTTTTGCCCTCTCTCCTCTGGAGGTTTTGGGGACACCACCCCCCTTTTTCCTTTCCCCCAGGTTCTCCTTCCTAGCAGACCACTCTTTCTCAAGCTGGCTCCCCCATCCAGACCGAGCCCTCAAACCTTAGGGGTTCCCCACGGCCCTCTTCTCTTCTTCCTCTATACCACCTCATCGGCTCCCAAATCTACCTTTACTACCTCACGCTCCGCCGATCACCAGCCTCACATCTCCAACTAGATATCCAATCAATACCTGAAACTCAACATGTCCAAAGCAGAACTCTTCTTCTCTCCCCCTAACTATCTTCCCTATAACCGTGGAGGACAACACCATGCTCCCAGTCCCACAAGGCACAACCCAGGAGTCCCCTGGACTCCTCCCAAGACCTGTGGATCTCACCTCTACAGCATCTCTCCTCTGACACTGTCCGTGCCCCGGTGCAGGCCCTTGTCCCCGACTCAGGCCTGGACTACTACAATTGCTGCTGGGGGGGGGGGGTCTGCTGGCCTCAAGTTTCTCCCCAGTCCAATCCCTCCTCCATTCAGCCACCAAAGTGACTTTCCCAAAGAACATGCCACTCCCCTATTAAATAAACTCCAGTGGCTCCTTATCACCTCTAAGATCAAATAAAAATGCTCTCTCTGGCAATCTTCCCACCAGTCCAGTCTTCTCACACCTTACTCTCCAACAGAAGGTTTGGTTTCCTGGGCATTTTTTCTGGCCATCCTGTGCCTGAAATGCTCTCCTTCCCCCACTCAGACTACTGACCTTCCTGGCTTCTATTAAAGTCCCAAATAAAACCCCACTTTCTACAGGAAGCCTGCCCCCATCCCTCTTAATTCCAGTGCCTCCCCTCTGTTAATTATTTCCTTTTTATCCTGTATATAGCTTGCTCTGTATATATTTGTTTGTTAGACTGTTAGGCTGTAAGCTTCTTGAGGGCAAAGACTGTCTTTTTTCCTTTATCTGTAACCCCATAGTGTCTGGCACATAGCAGGCACTTAGTAAATAAGTAAACATCAACTGACTGAAGAATTCCAACAACAGCAACAAGGGATGAGGATTCTTCCTGGTCCCACTTTAAAACAAAACACGTCAATGGGCCAATCAGCGCCCGTAGCTGAGAAGCTAACACCTCATTCTGTGCAGCAAGAAGCAGAGGCAGGGCCTTTCACTCTGAAGTTACAGCATCAGGGGTGGGGCTCCAATGAAGAAGCGGCTCACTGGCCCAGAGCTATTGGGAAGGAAGCATACAGAAACTCGACTCTCCAGCCAGGGAGGGCACTGCCTCCTCCTCTTTTGCCTGTCAGCTCTAGGGCCAGGAGGGCTACTGAGGCCACAACCGGGGCCAAACCTCTTGCGACAGGCCCACATAATTTCATTTCTTTGAATCCAATTCATGGAAGGCTTAGACGCCCTCGTCTTTCTGTATGGAATGGAATGAGCACCAAACTGGTTTTTCCGAGCTAGGCCACACCCCTGTCAAGTACTACCTAAAATGCCAACTGTTTTAAACTTTGGAGAACCACCCGCCCCAAGCACTCCAAAAGCCTCTCTACCTTAAACAGATAAGAGACAGGATGCTCCACAGTGTCCATCACCCCCTACCCATGTCCATGTTTGGGCTGGCCTTCCACACTTGATGAGAAGCCTCTGGTAGTGCTGGGTCACCTCAAGCGTAAAGCAGGGACACCCTGGAATTAGGGGGTGCGGGATGAGGGACAAGACTTAGGTAAGGTTGTGTTGGGAGGCCACGAACGGCCATTCTTCAAAGGCCGAGCAGTGAATGCTGCAGCTCATCACCCAAGCCCTTGGGCAGAAACAGGCAAAATGCTCTCCTGAGCAAGACTGCTGAAAATGCTGAAAACAGCGCCCTAGGGAGCCTGCCTTAGTCGGCTTGGCACCTGATGCTAAATAATCTCAGGTAGAAAAGAAGCTTCACGTAGGACACGAACAGGCAGCCCAAGCCCTGGGTCTGCTCCTGTTTCTAGGGATTTGTCTCCAGTCCACTGGTGTCTTCTGTATAATCCCAACTTCTAGGAAACCACGGCCCAACTCAGGAGACTGGCCCTCCTTGGGGTGAGCCTGACCTTCCCTGACATCTGAGGCCCGTGGAATATTCACGCTTCACCCTGAAGGTGTAAATGGTGCGTGAGCCCCATCACGTGGCTCAGCTCCCACCTCCTGCACCGCAGCCACAGGGCAGCCACTTGGTCAACTCTCAAGGGATCCTCAAAGCTCCCCTTCCCTCCTACCTGGGATGGAGGGGAGGTTGAGAAAGAGGTGGTGCAGACTTCTTGAGAGTCCTCCACAGACGGGTATGCCACCCCGGCATCCTCACCAGCCGTCCTACAGAGAGAGAAAAGAGAATGTTTCAAGGCAGCAGTGGACAGCCTCAGAAAGAACAAAAACAAGCAGGTAAAGAATCAGGGTCAAAAAGAGAAAGACAAATGTGTACAAATGCCTCGTTGTCAGAGTGTTTCTAAGGCTATCAAAATAGGTAAGCGAAATAATGCCGATCATCACAAACAGAGGAAGAGGAGAGCAGCAGCCCAGACATTTGTCCTTGGCTTTCTTCTAGCTGACTTCCTTATCCCACTGCTCTCAAAGGAAAGGGTCTCTCCCCATCCCTCATCAGGGCCACAAAAGGACCACGGGCAGGGTGTCCTTGTCTGTGTGAGCTGTCACTAAGAGACATCCAATGAAGCAACCTCAAATACTCGGAGGCACAAGCAGCGGCACCCTGGGTGATATACCTTTGTTCCAATTCCTAAAAACCCCTTCTACTTTGTGGGACCTCACTGCCCCTGGCAGAACCAGCTAGTGCCAGCTAAGCCTCTGAACACCACTCTCTGACTAAGGAAGCTGCTCAGTATGAGCCACAGAGCCCCCGGCTACCAGGACAATCCAAAGCCACAGCTGGTACCCAAGTGTCCAGAGAGCCAGTCCTATCTGGGGTGGGGCCTGCCTACCAGCTGTGCTGCTCACCCTCAGGGGCTCATCTGGCCTTCTAAGCCGGGCCTTTAGTGCCTTCCTATTTCCTCACCTGTAGTTGCAGGGGTGCATGGGCGAGGAGCTGGGGTAGGGACGGTCCACAAAATGGTCAATGACAATCCCCATGATAGGTGGGGTCCTCTCAAACTGCCTGCAAGGCAACATGCAGATTGGTTTATGTTAGTGTACCTTCCTGGCCCTCCCCCTGGCATCTGCTAGTAGGGTCCACAAGGGTCCTAAACCCGGCAACTTTAGAAATCCTCCACCAGATCAGAGCTCCTGGACCAACAGGCTCTGGGTCACTGAGCTACTCCACTCAGGGCATTTTTACTCTGTCTCCTTCATAGATCTTAAGCTTACTCTGGGGATGTATTACAGAGGAAGAGCAGGGCTGGTATGGAAGTGTGCTTCTCAAGGCTCAAGAAAAGGGATGATGCTCCTGGCTCCTGCTCACCTGGTAGACATGAAGGCGAGGTTAATTCTGTAGGCACAGGACAGAGTGATAGTGCCCACAGGGGTGCCTACTGTGCCAACTCGGACTGTCTGGAAACCTAGAAGAGAAGCAAGGTTAGCCTTTCTGACTCCGTTCAGGCCCCTCAAGTCTGGCCTTTCCCTCAATCAAGGCTTCTTTCCTGTGTCTTTGTAATGTTCATTCAGAGATGCACACACACACACACACACACACAATCAATGTAGCCCTAGGCCCCTGCTTTCTTTCGTAGGCAACAAATAGTCAAGAACAAGGAATTTTCATGTTGGAAGGACACTGGCTTTAAGGAGGTAGGACAGGTACAAGTTGAGGAGTCTAAGAAATATCCTGTGACCATGTCCACACAGCATTCTGTGTTACAGACGTAATGGGCCCCAGAAATTACCCTGCCAGAAAGGAGAACATTCAGAAGTCAACCTAACTGAGCCAGGACCTGTGGCTGGCACATTTGTAAGCAGAAGCACCCCCCAGAGTGAAAGGGGCCTAACATGTACACTGTGCAGACAGAACAGTACCTTCTCCTAAGCCATTCAATTGGACTTCTCCAAAGTATATCCTGTGGGAAAGAGACAAAGGAATGCTGCGTGAATCTGGATTTATTTTTGGCCTGCAGTAAGCAGAAGAGCAGGTTCAGAGTTGGTTTGCTCAGTCTCAGTGGAGGGTGTCCTGAAGGCTGCAGCTAAACTCCTAGTCTTAGCAATCCAAGGAGAAGCAGGTCATCAAGACAATACTGCTGAGCCTCGTGCCTCCTTGGGCTGATATCCATCCACCCAGTATTTGTCTTGCACGCACATTGTTCTGGAGCCCTGAAGGCAGGGACTGTGTCACCTTTCCTTGTAGCCCCAGCACTTAGCACAGTGTATGATGCAAACTCACCCAATTCTTAGTCATGAAATAATTGCCACCCTGAAGAAAGATTAAGAATTCATGGGGTCTTTTCTTTCTCCAGCATAAACTCTCAGTCACGTACTGCCCACAGAACCCAAAACACCTAGGCCTCCCAGACAGTTAAGATTCTCCTCCAAGATCCGAGCTTGAGTTGCTGAGAGACATCATTCACACTCTGCTCCCCTTAAAAACAAGACAAGCACGTAACTGGGAAACTAGATTTTTCCAATCCAATGAAATTTCTGATCTGGAAGAATTAGCTTTAAAAAATCTAGTAAGGACCTTTTTGATTTTGTTAATCTTAGGAAGCCGACATTAGTGAAAAGTCCGAGTCATAGGACGTTTTAAAAGAAATCATTTTTAATTACTTTCAAGGACACAAAGCAACAAGATAAATACTCATCAACAGGCACCAGGTTGTGGGTCTACCTCCCTCGCTACAATGAAGAATCTATCCTCTTCTATCCATTAAGCATTTCTCCCTACAATCATGTTCCTATCTGCATTAACTCAGCAAAGCCTTTTTTCCATTAAGAGTACAGAGATAAATTTGAGCATAGTTCTGATTAAAAATTTTAGAAAGATCCAAATTAGCAAGCAGATAACATTGGAGGAAAACCTGGAGGTGTTCTGGTCCATCAGAATCAATGGCGTGCTTCTGCAGGCAGCTGGCAGATACTCTTACACACTGCCGAGGCACTATTTTTAAAGAATTCAGCAGGATCTCCCCAATTTCCAATTATTTGCCACCACAAAAAAGACTGGAAATTCGAGGGGATGGCCATAAACTGGGGAATGACTGAACAAGCTATGGCATAGGACTGTGATGGAATACTACTGTGCTGTAAGAAATGACGAGCGGGATGCTCTCAAGAACCTGGACTAACATGAACTGATACAAAGTGAAGTGAGCAGAACCAAAAGAACATTATATACAGTAACAGCAATACTGTATGAGAATTAACTGTCAATGACTTAGCTATTCTCAGCAATACAGTGATCTAAGACAATTACAAAGGACTTATGATGAAAAATACTGTCCACCTCCAGAGAGAGAGCTGATGGGGTCTGAATGTAGATTGGAGCAAACTTTTGAAACTTTATTTTTCTTGTGGTGTTTTCTTTTATAACGTGACTAATATGGAAATATGTTTTGCATGACTGCACATGTATAACCTGTATCAAATTGCCCACCTTCTCAGGGAGGAGGGAAGGAAAGGAGGGAGAGAACTTAGAACTCTAAATTTAAAAAAGAAAATGTTAAAAATTTTTTACATGTAATTGGAAAAAAAAATTTTTGAGGGGGGAGAAAAAAAAAATTCATAGGGATCAGACTCTCCAAAAGGTTGAAAGAAAAAAAGGGAAAGGAACAGCTCAAAGAATTACAGATGAGCCACCCCAGGTTAAATAAAATGTGAGAATAAGTCAGCAATATCCAGGACTGCTAAAGGGCCTAAAAATCAGGCCACATAAGGATTAGCTGAAAGAGCTAGGGATACTTAACCAGGAAAAAAGAAGACTTGGCAGGGAAAGGAGAGGAATATAATCAGTCTTAGCACTGGCTAAGGATGAAGGCTGTCCAAAAGTGGGATGGACTGCCTTGGGGTGTAGTAGCTTATCTCATGGGAGGGCTCTTGCCAAAGCTACAGGAAGCCCACCAGCTTGGGATGCTGTAGAAAAAATTACTGTTACCAGCATTGGCTATATGAATAGATGCCCTCTGAGGTTCTGTGAAGTTAGCAAACTCTTCAGAAGAGGGAGGGAAAACTGCCCATGTTTGACACCTCTGGTCTAAATCAGCTATTTTCAAGTTGTCTCCAACGGGGAATCTCTGTTGGTTCTGAGAAAATTATCATTTATTTAGGATAAAAATGGAGGCAGGAAATGTTTGTTGCAATAGCAAATCGCTGGATACTGACTGGGGAGTGGCTGACCAAATTGTGGTCTATGAGTATAATGGAATATTTCTGTGCTATAAGAAATGAGGAATATGGAGAAACCTGGAAGACTGAACTTATGCAAAGAGAAGTGAGCAGAATCAAGAAAACAACACACACAATGACTATTATAATGGAAACATAAAGAACACCACCATCCTGACAGAAACAAAACGCAGTAAAATGATCACGGCCAAGCCTGCCTCCAGAGAAGGCTGCTCGCTCCCTATGTACCTCTTGGCAGAGGGGGACCGTGAGGACAGAACACCACATATAATGGCAGCTTTTCAATATGTTGCTTAGTTTTGCTGAACTTATTTTTTTCTTTTTAAAAATTCTTTCTTACAATGGTTGGCTCAGGGGAGGCGGGGGGGCGGTGAGAGGAGAGAAACAATGGGAAATGCGGGTGACACAAGAACAAAAGACGTCAATAAAAACTCGTTCTCTTAAAAAATGGAGGCAAGAGAGTGGCCAAGATGACCTTTTATAGTTTACAGAGGTATTCGTTTGTTAGTATGAACCTAAAAGCTCATCCGCATGGCTCAAGCCTGTAATGGTGATGCTGTACAGTAGAAAATGCACCGAATTTGGAGTCACATCAGGGCTTGAGTCTGGCCTCTGATACTCCCTAGCAGAGTGGCCAAGGGCCCCTTCCTGAATGTAACTTTCCTCATCTTTAAATTAGGGACAATATTACTTGCTATACATCTCCCTCCCACGTGGGAAGGGTAGGAGTAAAGAGCTTTGTAAAGCATGAAACAGGAAAGAAATGTGAGTGAATGAAAAAGCACTTACTGTGTGCCTGACATAGAGATAAGTAGGATACCATTAAAAAAGTAGACAGTTCATATCCCCAAGGATCTTCCACTAAAATGAATATGCCCAGGAGCATGGGGGCCAGAGGGGGGCCCTTTGACGCAGAAAGTTACACAGTGTCAAGTGGGACCACAGAGGAGCAGGCTACCCAGAAACACTGGCACAGAGGGGTCTGATTATGGTTCCAGAATCAAAGTGGGCCTGGGGAAGGAAGGGGCAGGAGCACCACGACCTCCTATTACTGCTGCATGAGCCAGAAGACACAAGCTGGTTTGTGATAAGTCCAGCTGAACCAGAAGCTCATGGGCAAGACCAGTCAGGTGACCACATTACCACTAGAACAAATGTGGAGAGACCTCACGAACTACTGGACCCCCTTTACCTGTAGAGTATGACATATTCACGACCCTGTTTCCTGGAGAGTTGGTAGGCTGGTGTCACTCTAGTGATGGCGAGCAGGGACTTCAACAGTAATGACAGCCTATTGTACACAGTGTAGGAAACTTTAATTTCTTTGTCGCACCTGGACAGGAACATTGAGAAGGTGTTAGTATGTTCCCATTATATCCAGGAGAAAGTTGGCACTGGAAGGAGATTTGTTAAACAGCTGAGAGTGGGGGTGGAGGTGGTGAGATGGACTTGGGAATGTTCCTAAGAAATGGAAAACAGAACCTGTTCCTGAGTTCACCTGGCCCACTTCTGCCTCCTCTCAGCGCCATCCCATTCTCCCCTGCCATTCAAGCTGATCTGAAGGTGCTTCCTCGAACTCACCCGAGGCAGCTATTCTCTCCTACCCTATACAATCCTGAGAAGCAGCGATTCCTAAGTGTAACTGTACAGAATAGAGATGTAAACCTCATGCACTACTTCTGTTGCACTGAAGGGAATGTCAGAACTGCCTGGAACGAACAGGAAATCTGCAGGAGACCAGCTTGCTTGCAGGCACCTCAGTGTGATGAAGGTTTTCCATTATAAAACAAACCCATACATAACTCATATTGATGAAATTGGTTTATACTTAATATTTCTTTAATTTCTCTGTACTTTTTTTCTTTAAAGTTTTAGGTAGGAACTTGGCTGGCTGACTTCTAAAGGACAAAAAAAAAAGAGGAAAATCCTAGGCCCTCACACACCTGATTTAACAGGAGAGTCATATGGAAATCTTAGAGGTTTGTCACTGTCACATAAAGAACAAACAAAAGAAGTACTCAGAATAAGAGCCCACAAGGATTTCATTGAAATATTACCTGTTCTCTGGGGAAAACAAAATATCCCCCTGCCCCTCCCCACCGTCTTCTGTTTTGCTTCCTTTTCTGTGGAAAGGAAGTCTCGCTAGCAGGGTCCTCCCTTGGCAAATGCTGTCTCCATCTAGCCTGGCATCTGCTGGGCTACAGCCTCGGATCTCCCTTCAGTATAGCATGCTCCCTCACATAACCCCCAAGAGGCCTGAATCAGGAAACACTTACTTTTCATTCATTTCAAGACACCAAATTTCTAGTTCCATGGAATCTCCCTGTAAATGACGAGTGAAAAATGTCAATCACTTTTCCAGTCACCCGAAGAACTATGCTACTAACTTCAGAGACTGCCACACAGACACACACACACTCTCTCTCTCTCTCCCCACCCCTGGACAGCTGATCTAGAACTAAGAGTTGGACCCAATGGGTATGAAGAAGTGGGTAAAGACTGCAGTGACAGCCCTTCGATCCCACTAATATCAAGTGCTGTGTTTGCCACTAAGTGAGTAGGAGAGTCACATAAATCTAAACATAAGTAAACCTTTTTTTTTTTTTTTTTTAAGCGATACCACTGAGAAACAAGGACAGGAACGCTCAGGTTCAGGAGTGAGCCTGGATCAGGCAAGTGTGTGGAAGACCAACACTAACTCTAGATGAAGTGCAAACTTCTCGTGCCCTCATTTTAAAAGTTGGGAGCTTTCTTAATGAGCGAAAAGGTGCCTGGTTACTGGGCATTCTCTCAGGATCCAAGATAAGAGCTTTGTCCTGAGGTCCTGGCTGAACACAGCTTTTTCCTCTGTTTCCCCAGGAGGGGAGACACAACGATATTAATGACGATGGGAAGAACAATGATGGAGGACAATAATGGAGATGATAGTGTTTATATGGTGCTTTAAGGGTGGCAAAGTACTTTGGACACATGATCATGTCTGATGTGTGAGGTAGAGGCCGTTTACAGTGACTTGCCCAGGGTAACCCTGCTAGTCAAATGTCTGATGTAAAGTCAGGTCCTCCTCCTTCCAAGTGATTCGCTTGGCCATCTGCTGCCCTACTCAACTATGGGTGCCTCAGGATGAAGACTGAGCCAGACCTCATGGATTCAGTCACTGCACACAACACAAGAAGCCCTGGTTTCTTTTGGACCAGCATCCCAAGCTCAGCTGCCTCTTCACCTCTGAAGTCTTGAGTGAGATTTCCACGCACATCGACCTTCCCACAGTGGGAAGCTGCCCCGCCAGGGCCTTCTTGGCCTCATGTGTGACCTCTGGGATATCTTTGATGGCCAAGTTGAACTGCAAAAAGAACAGGATCATTTTTCTTGTAAAACCCCCAGGGATGCTTGCCCGAAGGAGCATTACAGGCGTGTCAAAGAAGCTTCACCACGAGGGAGGCCCTGCTATTGTTAGAGAGAAGACATTTCCACCTGCAGTGAGTAGGAGCCCTCACTAACACCCCCTTCTTCACACACAAGTATTTACGATGGAGCTTCAAACATGCAACTGGACAAGCTAGGGTGTGAACCGTCTTTAAATCCAACACATGGCTCTCCTCTTTGAAAGCTCCTTTGCCTTGGGCTGCAAGAAGCCAAGAACCAAACCAAAGAATAGAACACAAGAGTGAAGAGCAGGCTGTGCTTTGTTCGGTCAGTGGCCCCAAATCCTGACTTATTAAACCGCAAAGCATCTGTACTGTTTTGAATACTTTCAATTTACTTTTTGTGGAAAGAGAGAACATATAATCTCACACACACAAAAAAGGCTTTTTACCCAGTCAGATCCTGTTGGGGAAGATGACGAGCGAGTACAAATCTTTTCTCCCAAACGTGCCTGGACTATCACTTGGACTGTCTGCAGAGACAAATAAAAACCCCAAAGGTGGGTGCTTAAGAGGTGTATGATTTTAAAGGACTTTACACAGCAATCTGGCTCCTGATAAACACTGAGGTGTTTGCAGAACAGGCTATCAATGCAAGCAGACTATCCTACAGTTACTAGAGGAATAGTTGGAGCTTAGAAGGCCCAAAGACAGAAGGGGAGAGAACGCCAACCTGTCCACCCTCTTGGAGGCCTAAAGCCTGCCAGCGGAAATGCCTGCAGTTTTCCAATATGGACTAAGTGATGATCTCACACGGCAGAAGGAAAGCTGAATATGGTGGCTATGGTTTCCCCAAGAATACAAGCCCAATTGTGGATGTGAATACACACTGCCATTAACTCACACAGGCTTAAACCAGAAAGTGCTACCCAGTCACACGGGTGTAACCAGATGGCAAAAGGCTCCCAAACTATTTCAGAACCAGATTTTATGTTTGGATTGGCTAAGCACAGCAATAGTGAGGGAACTTCATATAAGAGTTAGGAAAACACACTTTGCACAGCTTTCAACATTTAGTTTAAAAAACCCCATTGGCCAGGAATGTCAGGGGGAGTAGATGCTTCAGGGAAGATGTCTAAAGATGTTCATGGTTACTACTCAACACTTATGTTCCCTCCCACCCCATGGGAACACACTGTGCCAAGAAATGGGGCTTTACAGCCTGACATTTCTGCTGACGAATGGCCTTGTGGTCTGCCCCCACCCCCGGCCCTGGCCCCCACTGGAGCAAGTAACTGTGGAAAACTGGAAGCTACTTCCTAGCTCCACCCCCTCCACCACCCCCAGGCCTTCACAGTTTGGTTTCCAAGACACAGAACTTACACCAGTTACCCCCTAAAGTGGGCAAACTGCACGCTGTCATGCATGGTACATTTCAAAAGAGTGGGAGAAGCATGGAAGTTATTTCTGACAGTTCTAGGGACAAATGAATAAAGAACATATTACCCACCTTCAGGGCAAAAAATTTGATGAACTTGTCCAGGTCCTTCCTGTCCTGGGAACTGAGATCAGCGTCCATTGCATACACAAATCTGAAACAGATAACACCATGCAGCATGACACCCATATCTGGATGTCGGCTCTAAGGAAGCTGCTCTATACTCAACATCTACACAGGAAGTGGAAGGCTAGAAATGGAGGTCTTTAGTTAACTAACAAGGGCAAAAGGGAAAAGGAATGCCAGCAAAAATCCCCTTTGGGGAGTAATAAAGCCGCCCTTCAGTGTTTTCTTGATAATCTTTTTGGCAAGGTACCCCCTGCCAAGGCGCCTTCCCTACAACAGAGCTCACTTGGGTCAAAGAAGTGCAGCTAAGCAAAAGAAACCACCACACTGGCCATGCCTGCCACGTCAAGCCCCAGTCCAGATCCATCAGCCACTCTCTCTGACATAAATAGAAAAGAATTAGTGATCACATAACACACAGACTTGGTGCACACAGGAAAAGACGCTCCGTTATTCTCTTCTTGCTGATAAAGGCAAAGCATTAAGATTTGCTAGAAATGCAGAAAACATGCTACATCATGCCATGTGTTGAATGAACACAAGCTTCTGGGGGAGCAAACATTCTGCTGGGTTAGAAGTCCAATAAGAAATCTCTCTGTGGCCTTCCTCCCAAGACCAATATGGGCATGATGGGTGAGGTCTGGGGCAAACAGCTCGGCCAACTAGAGAAGGGTTTCCAAACTTCTGAAAGAGGAAATCTAGATGTGTTCAATGGGAAGGCTGGGACCACACAAAATAAACATAATCAAGGACCGTAACCAAAACAAGGGTATTAGGTTCCCAGACAAGAGAATAATGACAGTACCACAAATTCACTGCTATTCGTGCTGTGTGTGTACGAGCCTTTTTAGAGACTGGTTAGATTCAGTCCTACTCACTAAAGACTTGTATCAGGGATATCGGAAATGGCAGCCTTTGGAGGTTTCTGCTTGGGACAAGTTATCCATACCCATATGCATGTGCATATAGACAGAATTGCAATGGGATGTAGGACAAAATGTTACTGACTTGAAGCAGAGGTTTGGGGGTCTGGGTTCAAATTCTGATTCTGGCAGAGGTCATCGGCAGCCTCAGAAAGATTACTTAATCTTTCCCAGCTTTAGCTGCCCGTTCTGTAAAATGGAGACATTTGCACTCGACAGGTGGTAGGTAGCACACTGAGGGGGAAGCACCTTGTACATTAATAGTGCACTAGAAACTCAAAGTCTCCTTACTTACACCGACAGCTGTCTATAGTGTGTGCATATGAGGACAGAGTGTCTTAAAACAAAGAGATGAGGAAGGCAGATTCCATGTCACCCACTGTGATGCTGGGAGAGACTAAGCATTGATTTTCAAGGGATCCCAGGGAAAATTATCTTCTCCCAAAATATTGATGAGTTTCATTTACAGAATGAATAGAAATTAAGAAGCTGTTAGTTCCACACATCCCATTAAATTACATTCGCTAGGGGACCTAGAATCTGTGCAGAAGCCTCAAGGCCTGGCTGGAAAGCAACCTCCGCTGCCCCCAACACCTGGCAGGCACAAAATTTATTAGACAGTCTTTACTACAAACAGCACCTCCACCAACTCACACCTGCCCAGTGCCTGGCACCCAAAAGGCGGCCAAAGAATTTTACAAGCTCGTGCTCACACATTCTCCCACGGAGAGAAATCATTTAATGCAACATTCAAATGTGGCAATTATTCAAAAGCTGGCAGCTAATGTTCTATAATGGGAAATAAAGATGAGCCTGGTTGCTAATTGAAACTACAAGGAAAAATTTAGATGGGAAAAATGTAATGTCTGAGATAAAACCGTACCACAATACCAAGGTGTTTCTTAATTCAAATCGCACAGGATTTAGAGAAATGTTATGATGTATAAGACTTTCTGCTAAGAGGACCCACAAAGCAGAATGGTCAGGTCTCTACCCTCAAGGACCTGATAACCGGGTAGAAGAGAAAAGACCACAGACAAATAATCACACGAACTAAGCAACTGCTTATTGCTTATTGCTAAGGTAATCAAAGAAGAGGATGCAACCCTTAGTCTTGCCTTGAAATAGCAAAGGACTATCAACAGGTGGCTAGCAGAGAGCAAGGCCTAGAGTCAGGGAGACCCAAATGCAGATCTGGCCTCAGACACTCACTAGCTGTGTGATGCTGGACAAGTCCAGAATACAGGGTGCTGTCTATAGAAAAGAGCAGAAGCAGAACTCTGAAGAGGTGGCCAGGAGCTGAAGCCCTTGCACAAACATTTCAAATCAGTGGGCAAGAGGAAGCCATGAAAATGTTTGAAAAGCAGAGTGAGGTGATCAGAAGGATGCTATAGGAAGGTTCATTGAGTGGCAGGGTCTAGGATGGATGAAAAGGGGGAATCTGGAGGCAAGAAAACTAGTGAGGGCTACTGGGATCGTCCAAGAGGTAACACAGACCCAAATAAGTTCAGAACTCATAGGGCTCACTCAGAGCCGAAAGGCAGAGCAGACAGACCATCTGGTCCAACAAAGGTCACATGTGCAATTAAGTGGTAAGAATTCACTACACATCCAGAGCAACAGCCACCGAAAGAACAGGAATGGATACAAGAGACATTTCCAAGTCCAAATCATCACCCAGGGAGAGGGAAATGAGCCAGGGTTTTTGGGCTGGGTGACCAGGCTGGCAAAAAGATCAGAAGTTAAGGTGAAGAACTAATTTGTCTGAAGGAGAGATGAGGGATGCAGCTTCAAACACAGCCAGTGAGGTGCTGGTAGGAAATCCAGGGGAAAATGTCAACGAGACAGTCAGAAATGAAGGAATGAAATTTAGGAGTAGAGATAGACTGAGGAGTCACCTGTGTTGAGGTTATATCTAGGGCAATGGGAGTAGATTAAATCACCACGAGAAAACCAGTGAAAACAGGATAGAAGGTAGATTCCTCAAGGAAACCCCCAACACGAGGGAGGAGGGGAAGCAGTGGGGCTAGCAAAGGGGAGAAAAAGGCAGCGATCCAGAGTTAGGGGTTAGAGAGGCACAGAAGGATGGTTTCTGGAAGATGAAAACTGAGACAAGGCTACGAAATCAGGAGGTGACTGAGCCCAGAGCAGTTAAGTGACAGGTTGGCTGGCGAGGAATCAAAGATTACCAAGCAGAGGTCATAGGAATGCTTCTGTAGTGGGACACAAGCCTAAGAATATTCATAGTAAAGAGATTAAAGCTGAAAGAGGGTGGGTGGCTGGTCAAAACTGTCTATCCCTTATCTTTTCAGCTTTCTCCATGGGTTTGGAAACACCTAAAATGGAGAGGCCCCACTTAATACTCCTCAGTGAAGTGGGAAACAGAAGAAAGAGAATTTCTGCAGGGCTTTAGCCTTTTCCCAGTGGCCTCTCGCAGAGGCTGCCACCAGTCCCCACTATGACCAGTGAAAGCCTCGATAAGCCCCTATTTCAGGTGGCCCCAATCATGCTTTGCCCAATTCCTACTCCCCAGCCATCTTACCACGTGTCACCAACTTCCCTGCACCCCCCTCCCCCACCTCTGGAACAAGGATCAAATCAACTGTGCCCCAGAAAAAGGAAGGCATTTCAATCTAATCTTCTACAGCTCCCACCTGCCACTCCAAACAAAGCACTCCTTCTTGGTCATCACTTTTCTCTATGCCTCATCTTCTACTAGCATTTAAGCTCCTGGAAGACTGAGACTGTCTTCACTTTTGTTTTTGTATCTACTGGCTTAACAGATGCTTATCCTTCATTCAAAGATAATGCATCCAGTTTTGGACAGGGGTGAGGATCCTTTTATTAAGGGGATTTGTTTGGTGAAGTTCGGATTCAGTCAAAGGGCCACACTTGAGGATCTGGAGGGCCTCCCAGCCTCAGGCTCCCTACCCTTGGTTTAGGACATACTGACCTCCCTTGGGGCAAAGGAAGGAGCAGTGTGGTGGGAGGAAAGCATTCTATCAAAACTGAGGGAGCTACCTGCCTACTAGGCCAAAGCCCTTCAGGGAAAGATCTTTCCAGAGGTGACCTCATCCTTCCTGCTTAATAACTAACTATAGTTGCACACACTTTAAGTTACATCGAGTCACAGGCACCGTCTGTAATCAGAGGTATTTGCCTTAGTTGAGTGCTCTGATGGTAAGAATACACTTCCTCCCTCTAAAATAAGATGGGCACAGACCTGCCTGAGCTCAGAGACTGAAACCAGGAGACCCGCACCCACTCCCTGCTGAGCTCAGACAGTGACTCAGCTGTGACCTGAGGCTCCTTCATTAGCTCCTCTCTCTTCTTTCAAGGACAAGGCTTCTCCTACCTGGTGTGATCACAACCCATCCATCCATTTTCCTCCTGTGTCGTGTTGCCTACATCCTCCCACAAATCCTCCAAAGAGGACCTGTCCCCACCATACTGATGGACTTCTGAGTCAGTGATTCCCAACTGAGGGCCCCTGGACCTCTGAAGGGCTGTGCATTAATTCTAAGGATCCTCACCAAGCACAGTCATTCTGATTTTTATTTAGATCCATGACTTCACATGAATAAGCAAACATAAACTGCAGCCTGGCTACAGTTTCTTCTTCCCATTTATTCTCTAGTAATAATAACAGCTCACATTTACAAAGCACTTTAGGAATAACATCTCAGTGGATCCTCATAAGTCAGCCCAGGGTCCCAGGACTTTAAGCATCTGAGGCTGGAATGAAATGGTCTCCTGACTCCTAATCCAGCACTTTCCACTATGCTACACGTCATGCTTTTCCTCACAAGGCTTCCAGGCTGCTCATTACCTACTAACTCCTCTGTTTGGCATTTCAAGCCCTTCCCCACTTGGTTCCAGCTGATCCTGGCAGACTTTCACGTTAAGTCCCCTCACACAGCAAACATTCAAACTGTCCATCTCCACACTGGGCTGCCTCCACACAGGCTGTCTACCATATTGGGAATATCGTCCCTCTTCATTTCTGTCTTTCTGAATTCCTAACTCCATGTAGACCACATCACCACATCATTCCAAGATTAAGTTTCCTTGAGGGCATACTAGAGTAACTATTTCCTTTTTTTTTTTTTTTTACAGCTAATAAACTAGTAGATTAGGGCAGGGCACTACAGACCTAGTTTACCTTAACAAAGCTTCTGGTAAAGTATCTCATACTATTCCTGTAGAAAATATGAAGATATATGATCTAGAATATAAATGATAATATAATTAGATGGATTCCAAACTTTTTGGCTAGCTGGAATTTAAAAGTAGCCATTCACAGCTCAATGTCAACAAGCAAGAGGTCTCCAAGGGAATGTCCCTTATTAATGACTTACACTAGATGACACAGTCAGGATCCAAAAGACCTTTACAGGTGCTAGCACTGGGCTGAATCTAGTAAGATGAAATTCAATAAGGATAAATGCAAAATCTTACAATTGGGTTCAAAAAGCAAATGCCTTACTACCAGATGGAAAGGGGTGAGAGGGGGCATGGTTATAAAGAAAAAGACCTACGGGCCTGCAAGCTCAATGAGCCAGCAGGATGATGTGAGGGCACGGTCCCTCTGTACTCTGTCCTGAGCACACCTCATCCTAAGCACTATATTCTCTTCTGGACACTTTAGTTTGGGATGCATCATGGTGGTCACAAGGTAAACTTTCCTGCAAGACATAGATGAGATAGAAAGTGTCTACAGGAGGGCAACCAGGATGGTGAAAGGCCTTGAGTCCAGGTCATGAGAACCAGCTGAAAAGAGAACTCGGGGCCATGTGAGCTATTATCCAAGGATGATCCCAAATAGCCAGTGCCGAAAAGGAAGTCTCTGGGGGGATGAGATGTAATGACAGGATGCCCATTAAGGGCTGGCTAATCCTTCCTCAAACTGCACTTTCTTTTTGAGACTGGAAGGCCAGGAGTCTGAATCTTAGGTGCTAAGCACAGATGGCTCTAGGAACCAACCCAGAGGCAGGCCTTTATAAGATAAGTCATTGTTTTAAGTCACAGGCTTTTGGACTTCATATCTGAAAATCTCCCTCTCTTTATCTTGTGGACAAACTTTCCTGCAAGTTCTTCAATTTCCTTTCCCTTTTTCTGATAATAAGCTGAATTTGCAATCTCATTTGAGATACCTATAGCCTTTTCCAAAAAATTAAAACTATTTGTTGTGGGGACACAAGCCAGTTACCACTTATAATTACAGATATGTAGGAGAAAAATGAATAGCTCTCTCCACTATGGGATTATCTCTGAGCAAATCTCATTTTTTCCGAAATGCCTTCTTCAGGACAGCTGTCTCCCGTCCCAATGCTTCCACTAATGCCTACTTGGGTCCCTTCAAGCCTCAACCTCACTTGTCTGCCCTAACTTACACATCACTTTCCAGGCTGATTCCTACAGCACTTAAATAAAATCAGCCTTGGTGCCTTCGTGACAATGTACACAAATGAAATGCCCATTTCCAGTTTATTGTGGTTACTGGCCCCCAAATAAAAATGTCTATTTAGCCCTAGACTGTATCTTGTCCATAATCCTCATGACAAATAGCAACCTACCCTAAAACCATCCTGCAGGATGCCAAATTGTTAAAGGGCATGTACACACAAACTGGATAAAAATTTCCTTTGGAACAAACGTCTGAAAAAATAAAATAGGGCACTTTTTTGGCTCCCATAACAATGCCACTTCTAAAGTCCCACTCTAATGGCTCCCTGGGGTGGGACAATGACGAGGGGTTCTCGGAGGCTACGGTAAGAGCACAAGCAGTGAAGGGTTCAAGCTGGCAAGGCTCCGCAGCCAGTCCTGGTACCAGGCCATGTACCCATCGGAGCAGCTTAGCTAGAGTTCAGAGGGGCTCATCATGAAGTCGGCTGCAGGGTAATGAATTTGGGGGCCTTGCTAACTGTCCTAAAGTCACCTATTAAATTATAAAGGCTTTAAAACCAGTTCTGAGGGAGCACAGACCCTGATTAAATGTCAGATTTAAGGACAGAAGTATTCCGGAACAAAAGCCGCAACTCGATTTATTAGTGCATCTTTCTGGATTCTAGGGTCTGTGTTGTCATCAACTGAGGAAAAAGGATCTGCTTTTACAAATGGCAGCTTGTTGGCAATCTACTCACTACTGTACTGAAGTGCTAACTGAAAAAAAAAAGGAGCTTTATAGGAAAAAATAATGCGTGAAAGTCTACCACACACACGGGTGAAAAAGGAAATGTGCCAACTGAGACATATGAACAGACTGACTTTTGAGACAGTCAGTGTGTACCTCTTTGAGGCAGGGGTAGCTGGGAGGGTGACTAGGGACTGCACAGGTGGCATGGCAGTACCCCCCCCACTCCTCCTACCCCCAGCTCACCTATTCCTTGCTCAAATAGCTCATCTGTATCATTTACGCTCAACTTAAAAAGATGGCTAGATCACTGAGTCTAACCACCTACCTAAGGCCCAGAGGTGGTAAGAGTCCTGCCCTAGGCCACACAGTTTTAAAAAGGAGCAGAGCCAGGATTTGAACCCAGGTTCTCTGACTTCAAATCCAGTGCTCTTTCATTGTTAGACCATTGTAAAGTTGTACATACTTCTCACTTTAAAGTGGGGGTGACAAGTATGTCATTAATGAAAATCTGGTATTGAAACGATTTAGACTTGCATAATATATGATAAACGAGTTTGAAATTCTGAGAGGGAAAAAGCATATACTAGGCAGACTGCCATGGGGGTAGGGCTGACAGCAGCAGGGAAGGCCCCCAGGGAAGGGCTGCTGGCACTGAAACCCAGGGCACTGGATTGGACAAATACTGATTAAGATTAAGCACAATTATGTGAAAGGCTCTCTCCTGCCCAGGGCTCTCCCCACTATCCCACACAGAGGAGGCCAGAGGGCACTGGCTGGGGAAGAAATCTTTCCCTCTCCTTTGCTTTTCCCCTTTAAGTCTTTTCCCTATGTGCCGACGACTGTAACGTGGAACTGAAGAACATGTGGGGAATATAGTGAAAAGTTTTGTGAGTTGGAAGTTTTTTCTCTCTCAAAAACAAAGGCAAGCTGAACTCTTGCCTGCACCTTTTTATGTGTATATAGCCTTCGATTTTTTTCCTGTGGGTGTGACCATTTACAGAAGAAAAGCTCCCAGCCTCGGATCCACAAGCTCATATATAAACTATCAATTAAAAGTCCTTTCCCCAATCAATCAACAGTATTTACTGAGCACAGCACTTTGTACAGAGCAGCAATGCTGTGCTGAGTGCTATGGGGGAAGTAAATATGTATAACACAGGATTCCCTGAACTCCAAAACTTATTATCAGGTTATTATCAAGACAGAAAGTATGAAACAGAAAACAGTGAAAAGCCAGTCCATGAGGGATCCAGTTTAGTTGGAAAGGAAGAGGATTCATGGAAGAAACAGGATCTGAGTTGAGCCTTTTAAAATGGGTAGCGGTCAGACAGGCCAAGTGGATTAGAAAACATTCGGCAGGAGCAGAGGCCTGGGAAAGGGAGGAGACAACAAAAGCCTGTAATGGGGTAGATGGGAAACAGCCCAGGGACAAGTGCTTGACAGGAGCCAACAAACAGGAGGCCTGTGTTTGAAAAGATCAGTTTGGTAAAGAGGGGTCTGGGTGTGAGGTGGTAAAAGGACAAGACCATGACGATAGTAATGCGAACAAGAAATCAAGGAGAAGCACAGTCACATGGGAGGTGACAAGAGCCACAAGATGGTGCAGGCCACAGTGTGGGGCTTGAGTTTAAATACAGCCTCAGACATTTACCAGCTCTGTAGCCCTGGGTGAGTCATTCAGCTTCTTGGCCTTGGTTTCTTCATCTGTAAAACAGGATAACAGTCCCCACCTCCTAGGATTGTTGTGATGGTCAAATAATAACACATATAAAAGTGCTTTGCAAACCTTCCCATGCTATACAAATGCAAGCTCTCATTAGGATCACCATTATTGTTATAATCAGATCATCTAGTCCAACCTGCTTAGCAGAGGTCCAGATGAGTGACTCACCCAAGGTCACAACATTCAGAAAGTCATTCTGAATGAACAGGACTTGGCAACGGATACACATTCATTTTGGGTGACTAGAGACAGCACCATGGAGGGAAACTTACGAATTGCTTGACTTTTTCCTTTGAAGATAGAGACTTCGGGGCTAGCAAACCAAAAACTTACGTGGAAAAAAAGGAAAAAGGACAAGTGACAAGAAAGAGGTGTCAAGGAAGAAAGTGATTCTGGTTCTCTTCCTAATCTAGTCAGTAAACATTAAGCACCTACTCTATGCAGAGCACTATGCTAAGTGCTGGGGTTACAAAGACAGGCCCTGCCCTCGTAATGAGAAAACAACTAGGTACAACCAAGACAGACAGGATAAAAAGAAAACAACCAAGAGAGGAAAGGCATTTTATAAAGTGAGGGGGGGGGGATCAAAAAAGCATTCTTGGAAAAGGTGAGATTCTATCTAGTGTTAGAAACATACTTAGTCTAGGAATAAACAATACTCATTGGGAAGCCAGGAAGGTTTTCATTATATCTTACATTTATTCTTTCTGAATAAATGGATACAGCCCCTGAACAGAGTACAGGAGAGTACAAGGACTCAGACAAATGCCAGTCCTTTTATTGGCTCCTAATTTGAACCTCCTGCCTGGCTCTTCATTGGCCAGATGTAACCTCCTGAACAGCTCATGTCAAGCTTCCCTCAAACAGCTCCGTAAGCACATGTACAAGCCTCTAACGTTTTAGTTGGTCAGAAGCCCCTTAGATAAGAGCTCTGATTAGAATCAGTCACCTGACTTACATTCTGCTAAAGTTGGGGGGCGGGGTGGAGGTATTTTAACTCTGTGGAAACAAAACTCCTCCCATCGTTTCCCACAGAAGGAAGACAGGATGCAAAGATGAGGAGAGGGAGCATGGCAGGATTGGGGAACAGCTGTTGAAACTCCAAGGTACTGAAGTCTTATGTGAGGAAAAACAAGCAGGCCAGTGTCACAGGGTCACCGAAGAGGATGGGGTGTAAGAAGACTGGAAAGGGATTCTGAAGGGCGCTGAATGTCAAACAAGATTTTATATTTCATGCTGGAAACGGTTGGGAGCTACACGGTCAGGCCTATAGTTTGTGAAAATATCACTGACAGCTGAGCGGACGAGAAAACGGAGAGCCTTGGCAGGCTGCTGGCATAGTACAGCTGTGAGGTGATGAGGGCCTGCACCAGGATGGCACAGTGTCAGAGGAGACAAAGGGCATGTATGTTATAAAGGTAAAACTGACAGGCCTTGGGAGAGATAAGAGTGAAGAGCTGAGGATGACACCTAGTTTGGGGGCTGGGTGACTGGGAGGAAGGTAGTTCCTTCCATAGGAAAAGAGGAGTGTGTATATGTTGGGGGGGTGCGGGGGGCGGTGTTACAAGTTCTGACATGCTCAATTTATTGATTTATTTAGCTGTCTATCTATTTATCTATTACCAGTGATCTGAGCTACTGAAATGTATGGAAAAATTCAGGGTCCGGGTCCCACCATCCCATCAATACTATCCTCGTGACTACCGTGGGAGGCCTCAGTTTCTTAATCTGTCAAGTGGGAATCAATACCACAGGTGTTACTGTTACCAGCTGCATCTCCTTAACTCATAGGGCTGCTGCTTTCAGGTTTACAAAGCACTTATGTCTGCTATTAACATTATTATTCTATATATAAATGAATAAAAACCGAACATTCCCAAACAGTGATACTCCCAAGTCAGCTGCTTCACAGAACGAGCGTCCACTTCCCCAACATGACACCACTGACCCGTGCTCAGTAGGACACGTGCTTGAGTTTTTTTCTCTGTGGCAGGTGATGTGGATTCTTTCACCTTCCCTTTGTGACCAAGGACAGCAGAGGGAAACGAGGGCTTGCCAGCTCTAACTGGGAAGCCTAGGGCTCTCAGTTTTAATCTGGGGAAACTAA
>CM053623.1:445774655-445799214 GCA_028646595.1 Phalanger gymnotis | reverse complement strand
CTCCTCATTGACTTTTTGGAGCTCTTTTGCCATTTGAGTTAGTCCGTTTTTTAAGGTGTTGTTTTCTTCAGTATATTTTTCAGTATTTTTTTGAGTCTCCTTTAGCAAGTCATTGACTTGTTTTTCATGGTTTTCTCACATCCTTCTCATTTCTCTTCCCAATTTTTCCTCTACTTCTCTAACTTTCTTTTCCAGATCCTTTTTGAGCTCTTCTATGGCCTGAGACCAGTTCATGTTTTTCTTGGAGGCTTTTGTTATAGGCTCTTTGACTTTGTTGACTTCTTCTGACTGTATGTTTTGGTCTTCTTTGTCCCCAAAGAAAGATTCCAAAGTCTGGGACTGAATCTGGGTGCATTTTCACTGCCTGGCCATATTCCTAGCCTACTAACTTGACCCTTGAGTTTTTCAGCAGGGTATGACTGCTTGTAGAGTTAAGAGAACTATGTTCCAAGCTTGAGGCGATGCACCAGCGCAGCCACACCAGCACTACTCCTTCCCCAAGAACCCCCAACCTGGACTGGACTTAGATCTTCAGCAGGCTCTGCACTCCTGCTCTGATCCACCACTTAATTCCTCCCCACCAGGTGCCTGGGGCTAGAAGCAACTGCAGCTGTAGTTCTGTAGCTGCCACACCTCCACTGCCCCTGGGACGGTGGCCCAACCAGTGAACTCCTTCCATTCCTGCAGCTTTTCCCACTAACCTTCTCTGTTGTCTTTGGTGTTTGTGGGTTGAGAAGTCTGGTAACTGTCACAGCTCACTGATTCAGGGTGCTAGGGTACACTCCGCCCTGCTCCTGGTCTGGTTGGTCTGCACTGCCCACGCTGGGCTCTGCTCTGCTCGGCTCTGCTCCCAGCTCCATGGGGGATAGACCTTACCCAGAGACCATCCAGGCTGTCTTGGGCTACAGCCCTGCTTCCCTCTGCTAATTTGTGGGTTCTGCAGTTCTAGAATTGGTTCAGGGCCATTTTTTATAGGTTTTTGGAGGGACTCAGTGGGGAGCTCACGCTAGTCCCTTCTTTCCAGCTGCCATCTTGGCTCCCCCGCCCCCGTGTACCACATTTCTAAGGGGATAGATAGAATTATGAAAATGCTCGAAAGGATCATTTTACAGATAAAGAAGTTGAGGCCCCAGGACTGGAGGGACTTGGCCATGGCCAAATACCCAGCTAGTGCTAGAACTAGGCTTCACTTAGGTGTGCTGACTCCGAGTTCTGCTTTCACTCCTCCCACCTGACTGGGTGTTATATACAGTGTGTGCTATGTGTCATCACAATCATCAGACTTTTGTTGTTGTGTGGGAATAACTTAATTGTTAAATGAGAGCAGAGGCTGAACTCTGAGTAACAAGTGCATCAGCTCATCCTGAGGAGACTAAGCCAAGGCCAGCATGTCACCTGCTACTTTTTACTTCAAAAACCCCACAAAGACATGGGCAAAAAAGCAGTCTTCCAGTTTCTGACTTCTTTTGGTGACCTCTTTTCATTTGACCTCCACAGGGAGAAGATGACAAATCACTAAACTGTTTAAAAAGATGCCTGTTGAATTCTGGGTGTTCCTCATGTAGCTTCTTGCTGTCCTGGCAGTCAGCATGGCCATACCAATAACAGTTCTGGACTGCGATCTCTTGCTTTATGGCCGCGGTCACCGAACTTTGGATCGCTTTAAGCTGGCTGATGTGACCGATGAATACCTTATGGCCATGTATGGGTTTCCACGCCAGTTTATTTACTACTTGGTGGATCTCTTGGGAGCCAGTCTTTCACGTCCTACTCAGCGGTCCAGGGCCATCAGCCCAGAGACCCAGATTCTTGCAGCCCTGGGCTTTTACACTTCCGGCTCCTTCCAGACCCGGATGGGAGATACCATTGGAATCAGTCAGGCCTCAATGAGCCGCTGTGTCGCCAATGTCACAGAAGCCCTGGTAGAAAGAGCCTCCCAATTCATCCACTTCCCAGGAGACGAAAACTCTATTCAGAGTCTGAAGGATGAATTCTATGGGTTAGCAGGAATGCCAGGGGTGATTGGAGTAGTCGACTGCATCCATGTAGGGATCAAGGCTCCCAATGCTGAAGACCTCTCCTATGTGAACCGTAAGGGCCTGCACTCTTTAAACTGTCTGATGGTGTGTGACATCCGGGGGGCCTTCCTGAATGTGGAGACAAACTGGCCAGGCAGCCTCCAGGACTGGGCTGTTCTGCAGCAGTCGGCCCTGAGCAGTCACTTTGATGCAGGGATGCACAAAGACTGCTGGCTCCTTGGTAAGTTTAAACCTAGGGTGAACAAACCCTGATACCTGGAAGTCTGGTTTACTGCTGGGACAAGCCCTTCATTCCACAGCCAGTCACTTCAGAGAAGTACCTGAGAGCCCAGCAGAGCTGCTCCACACCCCCCTCTCTTGTCGTCTCTTTCCCAGTCTCTTGCAGTGAGGTGGCCATTCTTCCTGAGGCCAGTGTGGACCTTTGGTCTTCTCTCCTCTTCTGTTTTGTACAGTTTGCACAGTCATCTCGGCTCTCTCTTAAATCCTCACCCTCTCCTTATCTACTGGTTCCTTTTTTACTGCTTTTTAAATGTGCCCAAGCTTCCCCATCTTAGAAAAACCTTCACTAGACCCTACCATCTCCTCAAATGATCATCCTTAATCTCTCCTCTCTTGCCCAACCAGCTAGACCCTTTTTCCAGGGGCAGCATCTTCACTGCAGGTGCTTAGTTTGGCTTTGCAGGCATTTCCTGGCCTTTGTCATTGGATTTTGAACAGAGGTCCTCTTGACTTCAGAGCCAGTGCTCTAACCACTGCACCACCTAGCTGCCCCAAATTGGTATCTTTTTAAAACTCAGACCTTATTTTACTATTTGTAATCCAGTTTCTCGATTAGTTTCCAAGAAATAGTATCACGGATAATCTCAAAACTACAAATGCTGGCATGTTTAGTAATAAGAATGTTAAATTAGGAGCATTTGTGAAAGTCCTGTGTGTCATATACTAGATGGGGAGGGAGGATGCAAAAGAAGTCAAAGATGTGGTTTCCTTACATTTAAAAACTTGGCTGTGGAACATATTTGCTCAGCAGGAGGAAAGGAACCAGCGATAAAACCCAGAGCCTCAGATGTCCACAAAATATGGTAACAAGCGAGATTTGCTGGGGATCCTAATGAACTTTGACCTCATATGTATTGCTGAGAGCCACTTTTGTGCAGTAGATAGAAAGTAGCCTTTGGATCCAGGCTTCAAGTTCCTCCTTTGTCCTCTGACACATCTTAATGTTGTGACTCTGAGTAAGTGACTACTGACCTCTCAGGGCTCCATTATCATCATCTCTAAGCTATTTCTGCGTGCCAGGTGTTGGGGATACAAAGAAAGGCAAAAATACCATTCCTGTCCTCAAGCAGTTTACATTCTAACAAGAGACAGCATGCAAACAACTATGTATGTACAAGATATACACAGTGTACGTAAGAGTTCATCTCAGAAGGAAGGCACCAGTGGGGGAGGGGGAAGAACCAGTGCAGGTGGAACCTCTTGCAGAGGTCAGATGCCAAGTAGCAGGCTGTTGTAATTGGCCAAGCCTAAGGAGTGAGGGCCTGTACCATGGTGAGGCTGTGTGAGTGGAGAGAATGAGATGTATAGGAGATATACTGGGAAGGTAGAAATGTAACAGATTGGCTCTGTGGGATGAATTCCAGTGACAAGCTGAGCATGACACCAAGATTGTAAGCCTGGGTGACTTGAGAGGAGAGTGGTGCCCTTGATAGTAATGGGGAAGGTTGGGAACTGAGAGAGTTGGAGTGAAGGAGTTCTGTTCTATACTTGTTGAGTTTGAGATTACCACAGGACATCAAGTTCACGATGTCCAATAGGCAGGTGAGACTGGAGGTTAGGAGAGGGGTTAGGGCTGGCTGAGTAGAATCCTCTCATTGGATTCACGGAGCTGATGAGATCACCAAGGGAAATAGTCTAGAGGGTGTAGAGAAGAGGGCCTAGCATGGATCCTTGGAGGATAGCCATGGTTAATAGCTATAACCTGGATGAAGATCCCACAGAGGATTCTCTGAAGGCTTAGACAGGGAGGAGGAGAATCGGGAAAGAGCAGTATCATGAAAACCCATGGAAGAGATAGTATTTAGAAGAGAAGGCCCAGCAGTGGCAAAGGCTGCAGAGAAGTCCAGAAGGATGAGGACTGAGGAAAGGCCAGTACATTTGTAGAGTGCAGTTTTTTAAAATTAATTTTTGTTTTTAGTCTGAATTTAGTAGACACAAAAAGAACTGATATTTGTATATACTGAAAAGAGGGCTGTACCTGAAAGTGCAGGAATGGGACTGTGAGGGCAGCAGAAGAGAACAGGCATTTATTAAGTGCCTACTATGTGCTTGGCACTGGAGTTAGCACTTGACAAATACTATCTCACTTTTTCCTCACAACTCTGTGAAGTTGGTGCTGTTATCCCGGTTTACAGTTGAAGGAAACTAAAGCTGAATTTGAACCCAGGTCTTCCTGACTCCAGGCCTAATGTTCTCTCCACTGTGCCACCTAGTGGCCTATCAGGATATGAAAAACATTTTATGAAAAAGGCTATACTCCCAGTCCGGAGTAAACTCTGAGATCTGTGGGATATGAGACAGAAGTAGCTGAGGCTCTCTATATACAGGACTAAATGGAGTCTGTTTTTCCAGACTAAATGACCAAATTTCCTGCTCTGGCTTTACCTGTCATCCCAACAGGTGAGCCTGAGTTCTTTGGCTCTGTTCTTTGTGCCACCCTGATGGGTGTGTTCCCCAAAGGGCATTGCCCACATTCCTTCCTGGGTTGATCATGTTTGCAAACATAGTCTGGCTTTTTCTTTGTAATATTTTATTTTTTTTTCTCCAATTACATATAAAAACAATTTTTAACATTTTTTTAAAAGTTTTGAATTCCTAATTATATCCCTCCTTCCCTCCCTTTCTCCCCTCCTTGAGACAGTAAGCAAGCTGATATGTTATACATGTAAACGTTTCCATTATTAGCCATTTTGCGTAAGGATTCAAAATGAGGAAAGAAAGAGAAAAAAGGAAAGAAAGAAAGCTTTAGTCTGTATTCAGACAACATCAGGTCTTTCTCTGGAGGCAGATAGGATTTTTCATCATGAGTCCTTTGAGACTGTCTTGGATCACTATCGTTGAGAACAGATAATTTATTCACAGTTCTTCCTTGTACAATGTTGCTGTTGGGTGTATATTCTCCTGGTTCTGTTCATTTCACTTTGTATCAGTTCATGTAAGTTTTTCCCAGGTTTTTCTGAAATAATTTTTTTTTTGAGGGGAGAAGGGAAGGCAATTGGGGTTAAGTGACTTGCCCAAGGTCACACAGCTAATAAGTGTCATGTCTGAGGCTGGATTCGAACTCAGGTCCTCCTGACTCCAGGGCCAGTGTTCTACTCACTGCGCCACCTAGCTATTCCCTCTGAAATCATTCTGCTCATCAATTCTTACAACGCAATAGTATTCCATCACAATCATAAAGCACTACTTGTTCAGTCATTCTCCAGTTGATGGGCATCCCCTCAATTTTTCATTCTTTGCCACCACAAAAAAAGAGCTGCTATAAATATTTTTTACAAATAGGTTCTTTTCCCTACAATCTGGCTTTTGATTCTGATGCCTCAGAGACTCCAAAGTGATGGATGTATCCGATCTGTATCTGCCCAGGAGTGTCCTCTACAACATCTCAGACAAGTGTGGTTTATCTTTTTATCTTTGTCACTTTCCACAGTGCCTGACACATAGTAAATGCTCAATAAATGTTTGCTGACTGATGAAGTGTGAGCTATGATGATGATACAAATAGACTGGTACTGTGCCCTCATGAAGGGTTAGTTTGTAGAATTCAGAGAAATATAGGAACACATGTATGAAGTGGTGCAGAATGAACAAAGCCCATTATCCAAAATTACTACAATTTTGTCAGTAAAGGCAGCTTTAAAAGACTACAAAATTCAAACAGACGACCTTGGAACTACCGAAACCTTCCCGGGACCCAGGTGTCCCCACTCCTAGTCCAGTGTTCCTTCCACTAGGTTGCCTCCAGACACCACTGTGAATTTTCAATCCCTCTCAGCAACCTGGGGACACATTTGGAACTCTGTTCTAGACCTCTGATTGCTCTTTCCAAACTAAAGATTAGAAAATAATTCCAGTGCCTGTCAAGTTAGGTAATTGAACAGTTATTTTTTCCCAGCCAATGTCATCAATTCTAGGAATGGATAAGGAACAAACCATGAGAAAAAAAGTAACCAGGGAAAAAACAGTTTTTAAAATTTTCTTAGATTGAGGATCAAAATATTTGCCCATTTCCAGAATTCTGGGCACATTTTCAAGGGATGACAATACATTTACAAAATAAACTGCCAATGAAACCATGACTTGATGTGGTATTTCAAATTACATTTTGGATATTATGTTATTATGTTTCACAATTTGAAATATTTAACTATTTAAAGTCACCCAGTTCTTCAAGATAGAAGATCTAAAGGGAAGGGAACTTGTCTCCTGTATCTTCTATATGTTTGTTACGGTGCTTCGCATACTTCCTGTAAGCATTCCATAAATATTCACAGAAATGGATCATGGGTAGGTATCAAGAGATCAGCACTTGGACAAGAGAGGGCTCACAAGGGCCTCTTTATATCAGACTTGGGAAGTTGTGACCCTGTGTGTGGCCTTTCACCTACCAGAGGCAGTGAGTCTTAACCATTAAATATCACTATCCAGTCATTACAGTGTTAGATTAGGAAATTGTACCCCAATTTTTGGGGGGCAGTATTTTCCTGGGTCATTCAATCAGGATAGTAACTAAAAACAAAGTGCCCCAGTTATATTGTTTAGTTGACCTCTGCTTTAATTTTTCTAACACATTACTATTCCTAGCGTACCAACTTACCTTCCTTCGTGCCTTGGTATATCTGTGAACTTTTCTGGTCCAGAAAAATGGAATGGTTGTATTGAATAGAATGCCCATGAAGTGCTGGGTTCTGCTTTAGTTTCTGCCACTTATGCTAAGACCATACATTTCATTTTCTTTCGTATGCCTCAGTTTCTCCACGATACAGCACAGGAAGGTGTGCTAGATTTAGCGTCATAGAGCATTTTGGTTGGAAGCTTGGTTTGGCCACTTCCTAGATATCTGGCCTCATTTATATTGCTTTCTCTCTCTATCGTCTCTGAGATTCTCATCTGAAAAGTGACAGGATTTGATGCTATCACTTCTGAGGTCCTTTACAGGTTTACTAAATATGTGGTCCTTTGATCCCTGTACTAGGCATTTAGGGAGGGTGAATGATCTGTTGTCTACAAATCCTGCCTTGCATGATGAGAATATGTGAATGCTAGCAATGTTTCATTCTCTAAAAATATCAAACAGGAACTTGTGTTACACATCAGTAGCATTTACGTATGCCAGTCTTTGGCTTGGGAGTAGATTTAGTGTTTTCTCTTTTGCCTCCAAATATCTATAACCCCCTCCTTTATCCCTGGGGAAAATTCCAGAGTCCCCAGAATAACATTCATGAGTTCTATCTATATGTTAAGCCTCAAATTATTCCATGGCCAAATTAATTTGGGAAATACTGTTGTGTTCTGAACCCAATGTTTATGTTAGTTTTTAGGAATTGTCATCCTCACAAAGGTTTCTCGAGACACCTTTCTTGTGAACTTACTCTGTGGGTGGAAGCACTGGGTAGTTAGATGGTTAGTTGGAGTGAAGAAATTTTGTTAAAGTATAACGTCTCCAGTTTCATGGAAATTTCCTTGGGATATTTTCCTCTGCTAGTTTTACCTTCCCATTGTCTTAAATATGTGGGATGTCTTGGACACCACCGTTGTAGGGTTTTTCCCCTTTTGTCTTACTTAAATTCATTACCAACCAAGCTGCGAGGTCCTGGCTCTGATGCTGGCATTCCTTAGAGCTCTCCCATTGGTCTTTTTCATGGATCAGGGCCCTAGGATCTGTTGCTTTTCTTAACCTGGTCTCAGAGCAGTTTTTCAGCAATTCCCCTTCTAGGTTATACTCCATTGACAAAAGATTTTGATGTTTTCTCTTCCTTATAGGTGATAGCTCCTTCTTTCTTCGCACCTGGCTCATGACCCCACTTCATATTCCGGGAACCCCTGCAGAATATCGCTATAACATGGCCCATTCTGCAACCCATAATGTAATTGAGAAGACATTTAGGACCATTCAGTCGAGATTCCGCTGCCTGGATGGATCCAAGGGAGCCTTACAGTACTCTCCAGAAAAGTCCAGTCACATAATTTTAGCTTGTTGTGTGCTCCACAACATTTCCCTGGAACATGGGATGGATGTATGGTCTTCTCCAGCGACCGGACATTTGGATCAGCCAGAAGAAGAGCACGAACACATGGAGGCCCTAGACTCGGAAGCTGACCGCGTGCGCCAGGAGCTGATGCTCGCTCACTTTAGCTAGTCTGGAGTGCAGCCAGGGGGCTTGGCCACTTCCACTAGTGTGAGGATACTTGTCATCCATTTGTACTTAAAGTCTGCATTTTATGGGATGCTTCTGCCAACTGAGTAACTAATCAAGACCACGGTTCTAGGCTTTTTGCTGAGCTTCGCCCAGTTTGAAATCCACTCATTTTAAAACTAAATGGCTGGGAAAAGCTCAAGTGTTCGTGTGCACAAAGTAAAAGAAAAAAGCGAAAGTAATTAACAGCCAATCCAAATCACAACGCCACTTGTGCATCAGTTACCACAATATGTCTAATAAAAGTAAATTTTCTTGTCCTAAATTATTACTCTGGTGCTTCTATTTCTGCCTTTCATTTAGATACAACCTGAGGCCAACGTGATTTGGGCCAAGAAATGGTCTGCCGTAAGTTACTAATTCGAACTTTAGCCAACCAAAAGAACCTTGCCAAGTAGGATAATTCGAGACTGATGGCAGCCTGGGCCTTTCAACTCAAATTCTGAAGCAAGTCTCTAGACATCCGGACCAGATCTGTGTGGACCAAACCTGAATGCTATTCTCCCGTTATCCCATCTTTTTATGTAGATCATCAGAATAGATGGAGGAGGTTTGATCAAAGGAGGGCTTTGCCACCTTATCCTTTTTTTTCACAAAGAAGTCTCATTAAAGTAGTTTTCTTTGTAGTAGCCTCACGATTACTAATAGGGAATAATTACGATCCCTAATAGGGAAACAAGTTTGCTTACTTTGAGGTCCTGAACCTGAGTGGGTTCTTAATGTTAAGATGGTACTGAGACAAGGCTTGGCCTTTTCCCATCTCTGGTTTCCTAGTACAGAAGGCAAGAGATGAGAGGGTGAAAAGGACAATTAAGGAAACTTCATTCATGCCCTCTGGAATGTGCCTGGCCTCTCCCAAAGGCTGGACCGGGGTTAAAATCCTATTAGTGAACACCAAATGATGCGCAAATTTCCCAGGCGATAAACAGTCCTCAACTAAGCCCTTGCTCTAAAATTAAACCAATTTAAAAATAACCTGATTGGAATAACAAATGTGTGAATGAGGTTCACACGTTCATGTTTTCACTAGGGACAAAAGGAGCCTTAGGATTCTCTTACTTTCAGATTCTTAGCAGCCAACCATGTGCTGTCTCTGACCTGTCCTCTTATCTGCCCTATCTGCTGTCAGCAGTGTTAGTTAGTCTGGTGATTGTCAAAGCAAAGAAATGAACAGCTGATGACAGAAAAGGGAAATCAATGGAGGTGACTCATTCCTAGATTAAAGACAATTACGGATTATTATCTGCTTGGTTCCAATCTGAATGCTATTTCCCGTCATCGTGATTCCTGCTCTGCAGCTAGTGGGTATGTTTGGCAGGAAGGCAGGTATGAGGTTGGGCACTATGTGGACATGTGGACGGGGTCATGAGGGTAGTGACATCACTGAGGTGGGGTGAAGAGATAAAAGAGGAGGCTGAGTTTCAGCTCTGTTCTCATTGTGCAATAATACTGTCCTAATTATTTTTTTTTCTGTAAAGTTTAACTGGTGTCCCTGGCCTAGTCTGGCTCTCACAAACCACTTTTCTCACCTCTCCTCTTTAAATTCTCTGTTCCCCACATCTGGGTTTGACTCTTATTATGATCCTCTGCACCAAAAGAAGTTGGTAGTTACTGATGCCATGGGGCACAAAGTGGGAGTCTGCCTTCGGAAGAACCTTTTAAAGCAAATTAAGACTTTGCCAATCAAACTCTGTATTGTAACATAAAGGAAACTTGAGTAAGTAGGAAGACCTTGGACAGATTTCAGAGGCATTTTTAATTTTAAGTAAAAAGCTCCAGGCAGTCTCACTGGCACTGCCCCATGCCTGGAATGTTCTCTGTCCATTCTGGCCACTGACCTCTCAGCGTCCTTCAAATCCCAGCTAAAATTCCACTTTCTACAGGAAGCATTTCTCAACCCCACTTAATTCCCGGCCTTCCCTCCATTAATTATTTCCTATTTATCCTGTTTGTAGCTTGCTTTGTACATATTTGTTTACTCATTGTCTTCCCCTTTCGACTGTGAACTCCTTGAGGGCAGGGACTGCCTTTTGCCTCTTTTTGTATTCCTAGCACTCAACTGATTAAATCCTCTACTCACAGGGAAAGGATTTAGAGACCATTCCCTCCAATCTCTTTATTTTGCAGATAAAAGTGTATTCCTGAGGAGTTCCATGATTTACTCATCAGCTGAACAGAGGCACCTCCTCCCAACTCCAGCACCCTTTCCATCAGTCAATCACTAAACTAGGCTGAGTGCTGGAGACAGCTTGGTCTCAAGAAATGGTGTTTTCTCCTAATGTTTTCTTCCCCAACAATTCCTGGGGTTTTCTAACAGGTAACTTTCATGTCCTTCCTAACAGTTGACTTGGGTGTGGAGGTGCCATCTTGAAGGTTTCTCAAGAGGCACAGGCTTATGTGTCTAAATAGCTAAGAATGAGGTGAAAGGCCCCACAGAAGTTGGGGGTGGGAGTGATTAGGCTGTGGGAAGTTTCCCAAGAGTGTCAGCCATAGCTAATTAACTCTGCTTCCTTCAGCAGGGAAACTCCCAGCCTATAAAGGAGCTGAAGAGTATTGAAGAGAGTCTAGAAGCCTGCAGCCATTTAAAGAATGCAAAAGGCTAGCCCTCGATAGACTGATCAGCCAAAACTTGAAAGCAAATAAATAATCCTGGAACTAATTACAGCTGGGAGCTGTCTGAAAGAGAATGTGGAATTACATAACAACATGTTTTTGTTTGACCATGAACAAAAGTACCAAAAGCCTGAACCTACGGAGAAACATTTCATGCTGTAGATAGGGGTTGGAGTAAAAGACCTCTGAGGTGTCTGGCAACTGGATTCCAAGATTCTCTGAACATTACAGTTCCCTCCAACTTAAAATCTTTGCTACATGGTTGGGGCCAGGGTGTACATACAATTTTATATTCTGATTTTTTTCACCGAATATTATTTCATGTACAAATTTCTATTTATTGCCCGAGTGATACTTGTATGTTTTTATAGCGTGTGTTTGTATACGTCCACATAATAATCAGACTGTTAATATATCATTTCCTTTAACTCTTTTCCTATTACTTGTCCAGCTGGTTTGTTACCATTTTTATTGCACTGTAATTGTCATCTCAAGGCCCTGTGCCAGTTACTTCCTACTGCCATATACTCCCCCTCACCCCCCCACTTCAGGGACACAAGCTCCTTGGGGGCAGATAGTATTACTTTACTGTTGGCCTGGCACCCCCAGGTGCCTAGTTCATGCGATAACAGGTGGAACATGTTACATGTAAGTGTTCTGATTCTGTAACTGGATGGAGTTACACCCAATAGCACTGAGATTACATGCGAAAATGCAAAATAGAATTTTCTCTGGGGGAGGTTTGTGAGTCTCAGGTCACTGTTGCATAGAAATAAAAGATTCTTAACCAACCGCATCTTTGATCCCTAGCATCAATTACATTTGTAACAGTAATTTTTTGTTATTCTGTCTCCCAGTGGGCTGATCTGTGCCAATATCCGAACCTTTCAGAGAAAGAGAAGGCCCGCCCCTACTAAGAGCTGGAGGGGCTTAGCGGTGCGGGTGCGTGCCTCTTCTGCAGAGGTGGCCTGCTCAGCCCGGAGTCTTCAGACCGCAGCCACGTGCTCTGTGCATCACACCGTGGGTCTGGTCAGTTTCTGCTCCCGCTCTGGCCTGGACGCTGCTGCTCCTGGGGGGTGGGTTCTCAGATTTGGGCCGGGGCCAGCACTTTCCACGCACTGGTCAGTTCCACTGATCTTTTCTGTTTCTCTCTTTTTTTGTCACTTGGGATGGCTCTGAGGGGATGCAGGAGAACAAAAGACCTCAATAAGAGTTATTTTGTTAGAAGCTTGTCTTGTGCCTTGTAAGTCTTGCAGCCCTCAGAAATGAGGAGGGCTTTGGGCTCGAGGGCTCCAAGCCCGCTTCCGTCCGGGGCTCCATCCGTGGCTCCATCCGTGGCTCCTGGGCTTGGTTGCTCGGGCCTGGACGCGCTCGGCGCTCGGCGCGCGCTGTCTGGCCGGACGCCGGGCGCTCCCGGCTCGGCGCTCGGCTGCGCGGCCTGCTCGCTCGATGTCTCCGCAGCAGCGGCAGCGGCGGCGACGGCGGCGGCGGCGGCGGCCGGGGCCGGACGAGTGTTGAAGGCTCGGCCGAGTCCCCGTGCTCAGACCCTTCCTCTCTACCGCGCGCCCCACCTCTCGCCCGCGCGCCCCCGCGCCCGCCTCTCCCCTCCCCCGCAGTCCGCCGGCCGGCGCGCGAGCCCAGGCCCGGCCGCCGCCGCCGCCGCCGCCGCTGCCGCCGCCGTCCGCCCTCTCCGAGGGAGGCAGGTAGGTAGGCCCGGCCGAGGAAACTGAGGCGGGCCGGGCGGGCAGGACGGTAGGGGCTCCGGCCGCCCGGCTCCCGGCCCTCCCCCGCCTGCCTCTCAGTTTCCTCACCGGTAACGTCGAGGGAGGAGAGGGAGTGGGGCTACGCGACGGCCGAGGCCCTTCAGCCCCAGCTACGCCCCTTTACATCCTGGGAAACTGAGGCGCAGAGAGAGAGCAGGGCTGGCCCGAGCCGCCTCCGAGCCTGCCCCGACCGTCCCCCACCCGCCTTCGGGCCGGCCTCGGCACCAACCGCGTGCTCTGCCCCCCCGGGGCCGCCCGCCTGCACTTCGTAGTTTCCCGTGTCACCCCGCGAGTCTGGGGGGCGCTCGAGCCACCCCCAGTTACCCAGCTTTCCGCGTGGGGGAGGGGCACCCAGGGGCACCCCTTTTCTGCGGCCGCACGTCGAGTCCCGGGGAGTCTCGCTTTCGTTTGTGAAATGGCAGTAACCACCAGGCTGCAAGCCATGTGCTCCCAGCTTAGCCCCCTTGAACCTTGACCTCCCCCCAAGGCTTGTGCAGAAAGCCTGAGGGGCTGTTACCGAGGCTGCCCCCAAAGCAGTTGTCTTAGAGACCAGAGCATTTAACACTGTGGCATCTTCACCACTCAGCTGTGTGGCCCGGGACGCTTGGGGTCACCCTTTATAAAAGGAGACTTTGGCATCAGATGATTTCTTGGGATCTTCTCACCTCGTACGATGCATGATTCTTTAAGTGACCAGGAACTGACAAGTTACCTTTGGGGAGCTTATGGCAGATACTTGTCCTTTGGTGCTATGCTTTCTAAGAAGCCTTCAAAAAAATAGACGTGCTTTCTTGGTGACTGCACTTGGGTTGGTGTCAGTTGCAATGCAGTATACTAGGGATGAAAAAAAAAAACCACTTGTACAATAAAAACTTGCAATCAGGAGCCAGCATTCTGGGAACTGAATGACATCTTCTACTTGTATTTCCAACTTACAAACTTTTTTTCAAGCATAGAGCAATAGTATCTCAGAGACTGAGAAGACCTCAGAAGTTGCAGTATGACTTTTAATAATAATCCCCTACATAATACCTGTGACAAGTGTCTTATAGGCCATGCAATTGTAATGCTTCTCCCTGTTTCCTTTTCATCAGAGTGACGTCACTTAGGTGTTTGTAATTCATTTCATCTCTCTGTAGAAAAATCATTCTTAGGCACTCAGTGGGTGGAAGTTGTAGAGGGAACAAGAGAGAGGTCTTAAGGAAGAAGGAATATGTCTTTAAAAAACAATGCTGGTGTGTATAGGATAGCTTGGGTATACAAACCTAATTTTCTTTTAGGCAAAAGAAGCTCCAAAGAGACCACCAGGCACCACATGACTTTAAAATTTTCCATGATGTGATTTTGTAAAAGACTTGAGAAGTTTTTGTTGTCTTCAGTCAGGTCTAAATGAAAAGCACTTGGTCATAAATTTATTCCTAGCGAGGACATCAGTGCCCCCAAATCAGAGGTGAAAGCAATGGGCCAGCAGGTCCCAGATTCCAGAATAGAAGAAGCCAGGCTAAGAACTTTATTTTCTTGGAATGGGAGACATAGGTGGCTGAAGTGAAGTGTAGGAAGAGTTCAGGAATGGGAGTACCAGATTGTTCCCTACAGTAGTGAAAAAGTAAGTTCCTAGCCTATACCCTGCCTAAAATTCAGTCTCCTTGGTGGCTAATGAATGTTAAGAGAGTGCTTTCTACACAGAGGAACAAAGGCCTACATTGAGTTGCTGGGAATGTCACCAAGAGGGTGAAAATGTTAGGGGCTTCCAGTTATGTTCCTAGAGGAAATCATTGCCAAAAGGGATATTGAAATAATGACCAAAAAACTTGTTATGAGAAAATCAGGAACGGGTTTGTAAGGGCATATATTTTTAAAATTATTATTTCTCTTGCTTTATGTGGAAATTGAAAGTGAGATTGTCATTTACTTTTTATTTGGTATAGTTGAAATCTATTTGTCTCTCTGAAACTAAGGTTACACCATTGTTTTCTTCTGCACCTTCAGCAGGTGACTGCCTCGATGACTACTCTGAATA
The DNA here is from genome assembly GCA_028646595.1 of Phalanger gymnotis. NCBI lineage: Eukaryota > Metazoa > Chordata > Mammalia > Diprotodontia > Phalangeridae > Phalanger > Phalanger gymnotis. Next base: position 445,784,303 of record CM053623.1, on the reverse strand, counting down.
AGCTTGCCAACTTTTGAGTTTTCTTCTTTTGTGAGGACTTTGGGATTGTTCCAGGTGGGAGGCGTTTCGAATGTGCTTCAGAACTGAGTCCGGGGCAGAGGCTAGTGCCTCATGTGTAAAAAGTATAGTCATGTTTTTGGCCATTCCAGAGGTATGCTACCTGTTAGTAGGTATTTGGGGTTTCCCATGCAACTTAATCAGCCCTGAAGCCAGACACTGAACGTGTCTAGGAGTTCCAGTGATAGGGGCAGGGATGGACCTTCTACCTCAATACTCCATGACTACAGAAGGAGCATCCTACCTTGGAGGTGAAATACCTGGGTCTGAATCCCAGCTTTGCTAGTTAATTATTACCTGTGTGACTTTCTTCAAATCACTTGACTTTTCTGGGCCTCCGTTTCTTTCTCTGTAAAACAAAAGAACTGGATTAGATAATTTCTGAACACCCTTTTAGCCCTGCTTCTCTTAGGCATTAATGATGTGAGAAATCCTTAGACATCCTAATGTAGCAGTTATTCATCCTAGGAACTGGAGGAAATATTTCAGGAGGCCTCTTCCTCTGGAACTGCATCAATATTGATAAAAAACTTCCCTCGGTGGTTAGCTATTACATTAAGATTCTAAAGTTTCTTCTGTTCCTAGTGATTTTTTGCCTCCTCCGCATTGTCACTTCCAAACTCAGAATCTTTCTGGTCGTGTTTTTTGTTCTTGTTTGAGTAATGTATTGTAGTCTGATGTTATCATATGTGACTTAGGAGGGATAATTTCCATTTCCTTCTTCTAGGCATTTTATATCTTTTTACCCAGTTTAGCATGAAGTTAGGATTACTTGTGGAGGGTAAGGTTGTGAGAAAGTCTTGGTATTAAGCAGGATAGGCATTGCATGAGCTTGTAGACAGTAGATGTGGACATCCCAGAGTCCGCCATCCATTTCAGAGAGCTCGTCTCTGGACGGCCTCTGTTGAGGGCTGTAGGCCTGAGTGACAGAGCCACTGAACAGACATGAAGTCTGAGCCTGCCAGAAGAAGTAAGTGCTCATTCTCAGATGCTGAGGAAAGGCTGGCTGGAGGTGGAAGCAGATGGGGAGGCCTGAGGGGATTTGCGTCCCTCTTCCACTTGGTAGCAGTCACATGGTCTGTGACCTGACCTGCCTCAGTAGAGCAGCCGTCTTCTCTGACTTGCTCTGTCAGAGAAAACATTGCTCTTCCGGTCGCCCCACCTTTTGGGGATGGGACAATTCTCAGCTGTGTCAGTTACTGAGCGTTCTGACCTAAACTCTCCCCTCTCTTACCAGCGTGCTCCTTTTTGGAGAGGCTGGACTGCCCTGGCACCTTAGCACTCAGGCAGGTCGCTTACCCTCAGTTTCCTTTTTTGTAAAATGGAAATGAGGACAGTACCTGCCTCCCACGGTCATTGCGAAGGTCAGATGAGATCATGGGTGTAAAGAGCAGTCTGTGGGCTCCTGTAGATGGAATCATCGTTTCCATGTAGGTGATTCTCAGATCTACATGCCCTACCCTAGCCTTCCCAGTGGACTTCTGCAATGAATGTTTTAAGCCCGATACGTCCTTCCCCTCCTCTGAACTTCCCTATTACTGATAGGCGGTACCATCCTCCCAGACACCCAGGCTCATGTGTCCACAAGTCCTTATTCTCCCTCACTTCTCTCTCCAAACTGTCTAAATGCCTGTGGATTTTACCTTTGGGTCGTCTTTCCTTTGCATACACCCGCCCTCTTTCATGTGATAGTACAACTGCTCTGCTACAGGCCCTTATCACCCCATGGCCAGACTGCTGCAGCAAGCTCCCGCCCAGGTCTCTTCCCACTCCAGTCCGCCCCTCTGAGCTATCAGATGTGTGTTCCCATAGGACAGGTCTAACCATGGTACTGGGCCCACTCTGATAGCTCCCTATTGCTTCCAGGCTCAAGGATAAGATCATCTCTGGCCTTCACAGCCTGGCTACTTCCTGCCTCTGCAGTCTTTTTTACATTTTCATTACCTCCCACCCGGCACTCTGATCTACCGACACTGCCGTCCTTGCTGTTGCTGTCACAGGACGCCGTCTGCCGTCTGTGCATTTTCACTGGCTGCGTCCCAAGCCTGGAATTCTCTCCCTCTGAACCTTGGCTCCTGGCTTCCTTCACATTTCAGCCAAAATCTCTCCTTCTGCGAGAAGTCCTTCCCAGTCCTCCTTAATCTTAGTGCCTTCCCTTGGAGGTGATCTTCCGGTTTATCTTGTACTTACCTTCTTTGTACGACATTGTTTGTCTTGTCTCCCCCAGCAGGAGCTCCCCTTGAAAACAAGGATCGTTTTTGCCTTTCTTTGTATCCCCAGTAGTACGTGGCACATAGTAGGTGCTTGATAAATGTTTGTTGACGACATCTCCCCAGGGGATGCACACAAATACGCAGATAGGGACATGCAAAACATATACAAAAGAGATTAGAAGTAGCTTTGGAGACTGAGGACATCAGGAAGCGCTTCATACAGAAGATGCAGCTTGAGCTGAGTTCTGAAAGCAAACAGGGATTCTCAGAGGCAGAGACAAGAAGAGAGTGCATTCCAGGCATGAGTGGACGTCAAAGAGGTGGGAGACAGAGTGATGTTTGAGGACAAGTAAGGGGGCTGGTCTGGTTGGACCTTCGAGAGGGAGAAGAGGAGTGACAGGTAATAATTCTGGAAAGAAGATGTCAATACCAAACTGAACTTCTGTTTGATCTTAGAAGTGATAAAAAGCCACAGGATTTTATGGAGTAGGGGAGTGACATGGTGAGACCTGTGCTTTAGGAAAATCCCTTTGGCAACTGTGGAGGGTGGTGGATTGTAATGGGGAAAGACTTGAGGCAGGCTGATCCAAGAAGAGGCTGTTATTAAGAGGTTATTGGGGCTGGAACTAGGGTGGGGCCATTTGAGTAGAGAGGAGAGCACGTAGGCAAATCATATTGTAAACATAAAAATGGCAAGAAAGTGATTAAATAGAGGGCTTTGAGAGAACAAGAGGTGGATAATAATGTCGAGTCTGTGGACCCGGGAGATTGGAAGGACAATAGTGCATTTGACAGAAGGAGAGGAGGGTTTGGGGAGGTAAAGATAAGGAATTCCATTTTGTCCATTTTGAGCTAGAGATGCTATGGGAACATCCATGTTGAAATGTCCGACAAATAGACGGTGATTCTGGACTAAGAATCAAGAGAGAGACCAAAGCAGACTAGAGGGCTGGGAATCATCTGCATAGAAGAAGGTATTAAACTAGTGGGCATTGATGAGGTCACAGAGAGAGTGTGGAGAATAAAGAGAGGACCCATGACAGACCTACCCAGTAATAATTAGACGATATTCTAGTAAAAGAGACAGACTAGGGTGGGACCAGGGGAGGGCAGTGCCATACAAACCTAGAGAGTTAGGGAGTATTGAGGATGAGAGGATGATAAAGATTAGATGATAAAGATAAAGAGAGATAAAGATTGAGAACCCTTTAGAGACAGCAGTTACATCGTTGGTGACTTTCAAACCGGGAGTTTCAGCCTCAATTTTGGATACGGCTGAGCTCTTGCCTTTTCAGTTTCCTTTGGGTGCCTGTTCTCCCCAGGGTGCTCATTCTTCAATTGTAGCATCGATGGGTCAACTAAAAAAAAATTAAGTTGGAGCATTAGCTCATGATGATTCAGGAAGTTGAAATTAGGCCACTGCCACCCTGTCTTCATGCCTTCTTTCAGGTGCCAGAAGGCTGGTGTTTTGTGTCTGTTGCCATATGTGTGGTGACATTGGTTTCGGCCAGCTAAGTGAATCGGAACTTAAGGATTTTCAGTATTTTGACCGAGGCATTGAAAGAATAATGAATGAGCGAGCATTTATTAAGTGTCAGTTGTGTACCAAGCACTAGACCAGACTTGAGGATATAACTAGGAAAGCAAGACAGCTTCTGCTGTCCCGGAGCTCACCTTCTATGAGGGGAGCCAGAACACGGAGGAGGTTTTAACTACAAGTCACATGGAAAGGCCCAGCAGTGCTTAGGGTGCATGGGCAAAACAGATGATGTTTCTGTAGTATTGTTTACCTCGATAAAGTCTGATAATCGGTTGAAAGTTTTCAGTACCTACTTTTCTTCTATTAAAAAGGCCATTCTAAAGGGGAACATGTAGATCCCCTGCTGAAGAAACTTCCTGGGGTATCTGTGGCCCCCAGAATAATGTGCCGTCTCTGGCATTTCAAGCTCTTCCTGATTGGATGCCAGCCTATCTTTCTAGGCTGATTATGCATTTTGCATAATCTCCAGTCAACCACAGTGGCCTCTTTGCTGTTCTGTCCACACAGTTTCATCTCCTGTCACCAGGCCTTTTCCCAAGGTGACCCTTCATGCCGGGAGTGCCCTCTCCCTTTGAGGCTCAGCTTAAGCTGCCAGCTCCAACATAAGGTCTTTCCTGACTGCTTCAGTTGTTAGCACTGCTCTCGCCCTGTAATTACTTTGTATTATTTTGTTATACTTTGTATGGAGTATTCATTTATGGGCATACTGTTTCCCTCTGCGCACCCCCCCCCCCCATGCTCCCAGTTGTATATTGGCTCCTTGTGGGCAGACTGCTTTGGTTTTGGTTTTCTCTCCCAGGACCTAGCAGAATAGGTAGGTAAATTCTTGTTGAATGGAACTGGATCTGTGTCAGGGAATAAGCCAAGATATATAAGAGAATATAACTAGGAGTCATAGTTGAACTAGAGAGAGAAATTACAGGCTGAACATAATTCTCTTGCCTAGTGGGTACCTAATAATACTTTGATCTTGTATGGAGTTTTCTGATTAAGTCAAAGTTCTATAATTATAATACTCCTAGGCATTGTGTCTTCATCAGTGGGATGAACTGGTGCAGTGTTCAAATGCATTGTCCTAAGTCACTGTGTTGAGGCCGTTGTAGTGTGAGGCAATTGAAGTTCTGTTAAGTCTTGTCTCAATAAGTTTCTTAAACAGTCAGTTTGGTTGCCATGCAAGGTTTCTTTCTAGAGTTGAGTAGGAACGCTTCTTCCTGCTTGGTACAGGTGGAAATTTGACAGAACATATTTTTCTAAAGACCACAACTGTCCCTTTTATGTCTTCACTCTTGAATAACTCTGAAGAAATGGTATTGAAGGGGGGGCGGCATAAGTTGGAGTTAAAAGTTGAAAGTACTTAAAGAAACTCTTCTCTTCCTCTCCCTCTCCCCATCTCCTGAGGTCCTAATAATTTTTTTTTTTGCATGTATATATTTCAGTACTTTAAGGGCCCATGAAGAAACTCCCTTGACTAACACATATTGCAATCTCCTTTTTTTCTTAGTAGGAGGGTCCTAATCATAGGCCAAGGGCCTCTCTGGACTTCATTGGCCCTGTTCTCAGAGCAGCCTGGGCCCCCCTCAGCATGGGACAGCCTATGTGGCATGGCGTGGAGAGCATTCTCTTCCCAGGATTGGTTGGCCAAAATGGCTAATGAGCTCCCTTCCCACTCTTAACACTGTCACTCTGATTCTGGCAGAGGTAGAACCTGGGGCCCTTCCAGAACTAAGGGGCCCCACTCCATGCCTTGTTGAGGCCTGCTTGTGTAGGCCAGTGACACCCAGGGCTTAGGAGAAACTTTCTCTCCAAGGACTTCATGGCCCCAAATGAACATGAATGCCTTGGTGCCCCAGAAGCTTTGGTGGCTTGATGTAACCCTCATCTTGATGTAATCCAAATGCAGGTAGAAACAAATTCTGGACTGGAAACACTGCAAGGAGAGAGAGAAGACTTATCTTCTCTATGGGTTGGCAGCAGTAGAGTTTATTGGATGGCATGATGACTACCTCTAGTTATGGACAAGGGAACAAGGTAGAAGGAGGAACAGGACCACCTGTCCCAAAGGACAGGGTCTTTGCACTGACCCTCCTAGAGCAGATGGTGTATATGCATGTGGATGAGACAGGGCTGTTCTCAAGGACTAGGAGTCTTCCCCACTATCATGAGGGGGTCTCCCTAGTCTGAGATAAGATTAAAGCCTGGCACAAGTCCATGTCCTTGTCCCAGTCTGTGCTTGCAGGGTTGACACTGGGGCAAGGGTCCCAAGTCACTTCCAGGGTGGCTTTGGGGTGGGCAGATTCTTCAGGGCAGTATCTGGTTTTGAGAGGCTGTTTGAATGAGCCCTAGGGATCACCAAAGGGCTCTGGAAGGTCACTGAAGCCACCTGAACCCTCTGGTGGGAGGGACTGGTGGCAAGGGAGTGCCCCACAGGGGAGGCATTCAGGTGAGTGAGTGACCTGGAGCACCCCCTCTTAAGGGAGCCTGGAGAGTCTGACCCATACAAGAGTTTCTGCCAAATGTCCGACTTACTCCTGTTCTTTGGCTTGGAGGAAGCCATATGGTGAATGGCCCGCAGTGGGGACTCCTTGTGACGGGGTGAGTGACTAGCCCAGGGAGCTGATGTCCAAAGGAGGGGCTAGAGCTTTGCAGTGTCTTCCTTCTTCATCCATTGTGCCTCCCAGGAGGCCTCCTTCTGCCCCCTTCCTCTTGGGAGCTAAAGAGAGTGTCATCACAGTAGAACAATGTGTACTGTGTGAACCTGTATTTATTTTTCTTCCTGGGGGTTTGAGGAGGGGTTCTGCTGCTGCTTTTGGTTGGGTCTCAATCCAGGTTCCATTTTGCACCCTCAGAATTAGGGGTCAATGGTGCAGCCTTCCCAGGTCTGGCTTTCTCTGCCCAAGGAGGGTCAAACTCGAGTGGGGCTGACCAAGCCCTTGAAGGCTTGCTGAACAAAATCTTATCCACGTAGGACATGCTGGACCTGACCAGGTCGCCACCTCGGCCTTTGTGTTGCAGCTGGAGGGCTTGAATCCCATTGATGGTGGGCTCTACCCAAGTCTTCATGCTGCTGCTGCTGAATCTGGGGGGAGCAAAAACCCGATGGCCTGGTGGTCCCTGGATGCCCAGTGGCACTGGACCTGGAAAGTACCCCAAACAGCCCTTGGCTACCCTGGTAGCAAAGAGCACTGAGGTGGCAACCATTCTTTAGAGGAAGTCAGGGGAAGGCAGAGCCCAGTCCACCCTCCCCATGGCCTGTGATGCTCAGACCCCTGTGCCAGAAGATGAGGAGGATGGCCCCAGACGTGGCCCACTGTGGAGGTGAGCTTGGGACCCCAACTCTCCAGCAGGAGGGGCTGCAGCAGCCCCCAATAACTTTTACGGCCAAAATAAAAGGATTGATTTTCAGGGGGCAGAAGAAACTTGGAAAGCAGCAGGGTTGGAAATAGATCAGGAGACAAGATTGGGTGGCAGATTATGGAGGAATTTGTAATGGCTTTTGGTAGCCAGACAGGCATGTATCCTCTGGGCTCTGGGAGGTGTCATTGGGTAGAATGGGGAGCAGGTAACCCCTCTTATTGATGATGAGACAGGATACAAATGGGATCCTTCAGCAGAAGGGAGGTGATAGAGTAGTGAGAAGAAATGATAGGAGGGAGGGAAGGCAGGACATTAGCATGACAGCCAAAGCTGTCGTATCATCTGCTATGAACCCATGACTGTTGTAAGGGATGCCTTCCCGGAAAGAAGATGGGGAAAAGATAGATTCAGAATTAAGGTGATGTAAAAATGATATCAAGAAAAAAAAACCCAACACATGACGGAACAAGTTCTTCAAAAAGAAGAAACATTTCTGAACCCTTCTGCAAAAACCAAGGATGCAGTTAGGTGGCCTCTTAGCCGGCACAACGTGTGGATTACCTCAGTAGTGTCTTCAGTCTCAATTGATGTTGAATTCATCTATATCTCATTCCTTTACCCTCTCTTTATTGCCTTTTTTCATTCTATCTGGTCTTTAGATGTTGAATTAACTTGCAAATGGTCTTCATAGATTTGTCTTGAGAGCCATTTCACACTCAAGTCAAATTTCAGATATTATTTTTACCCTTTGGCCATTCATATTAATGGCTTTTGGATTCATTTTTCATCTTAATTTTTTAAATTGCCTTTCTATAATCCCATTGTTTGCTCTTGTCAGATGAGGTGTTTAACTTTCTCTGGCTTTGCCTTCCATATAACACAGTATATGCTATAGGAGTTTGAGGGTGTACTACATTTTGACTTACAGTAATTTTATTTTTCACTTATGTGCTGCTCTTGGTACATGGGATCTAATTAGGTGCATTGGGATAAGAACTGTGAGTGAAAATGTAGACTAGTGTGCATGTATTCCTGCTTCAGATTTGGGATGATGACTTGGCTGAGAAACTGGAAGCACTTAATGGGCATTATCTCTATTACATCTTCCAGTATCCCTGCTTTATTTGTATCTTAGTGATGGGGAAGCTGAATGGTTTTGACTTCCAGCAGGGTTCATGGCCAACCAGTGATGGAACTGGGAATAGAGGGCTCTTAATTGTGTTCTCTGTTTAGGTTAACTCATTTACAGTGATGCTGCATTAAGTGGAAATGGGCCTTCCTCTATTTTCTCAACACTAATCACTGGGAAGGGAGATTGCACAGGTGGTGGGAAGCAGATGTTCTCTTTCCACTGAGGAGAAGACAAGAGGGAATGTCTTTAATTGCAGCAGAAGTTATGTAGATTACTTCCTGACTACAGAGGTGGTGAGATACTGGCATGGATGGAGGTTGTGAAATGCTTTCTTCAGAGGTTTAGGAAAAGAGTAGACAACTGGGGATAGTCAGGTGTGGCCTTGTGTGGAAGTGTGGCTAGCTAAATTATGTGTGTGAAGGGGCTAGATGGTCTCCGGAAGTTCCTTCCCACTCTGATTTCCTCTCTTGCTTAATTTACCAGTAGTATGTATGTAAGTGAATATATTTCCACTTTTTTAAATGACAGTACTGACTCTGAGAGTATAGGTGAGTTGGCCAGAATCATCCACTAAAATACAAGACAAAGGGCCTTGAGATGCCTTGACTTCTACTCTTTTGTTGAAAGCATAGAGAAATGCTCCCAGCTTTGGGCAAGTGTTTTCTTGGTTCTAAATATAGCTCTGTTGGGAGCCTTCCTATGCCATGGGGACCAAGGCTGTTTTCCTGTAGTGAGTGCTACCATAGATCGTATGAGTTAAAAGCCATTATCTGGGTTTATTTTGGAACTGTGTATCTTTGAGTTTATAAAAATGGGTTCAATTGTTTTGGGTTTCAATTGCATGTATATAAATGGGAACAAATTGTCAATAACAGATTAAGGTAATGGACTCTTAATGACCATCCTTAGTCCAGTCTGAGACTGCTTGGGGAAGGGATGCTTAGATATTTGGGAGTTTTTGGCCTAGAGGAACTGAAGGTTAAAAGATGGGGTAATAAAATGTGGCTGAACACCAAATCCAGCTGGTGTAGTACATGGAAATGAAACACTAATGAAGGGATGCCAGTTTAAATTCTCAGTTCAGGAAATGCCAAAGTTAAAGTTCTTAAAACATCATTAACTCATCTGCTTCGTGTTTCTTCATTTCTTGTAAAGAGGGTGAGTTCGTTGGTGTGAGTAGTCCCATTTTGAAGACAGATTGCCGTTCTACTGTATCATCTTCGTGGATGGGCTTAATGATTTGCTGTGGCTAAAGAAGTAACGATCTGGTAGTTAGCCTTCCGTGGTGGGGCCTCATTCTTACTGTTCATCTTAAGACACCTTGGAAGAAATTTGTCTTAGTATTGACATGT